>VDFB02358134.1:63459960-63876481 GCA_007258455.2 Sequoia sempervirens
TTGGAAAAAGAAAGCGGAAGAGCTTTATTGAATCTTTATTTTGATTTATTATTTTGAGGAGAGATTTATTCACACACAGAAGTTTTGCTCTGTTGTTTTGGATCTGAAAAAGAAAAATTAAAGGAAAGATAGTTTTGGTTGGTGTTTTCTGGGTAAAAATTATTGTGATTTTGAAGAAAAGTGAGACTGGAGAAGAGAGCGGCTGGAGGAGATCGAGAGGAGGTTACAGAAGGGATTCTTCTTCAGACAAAGGACTCCAGGTTTTCTCCTTTTGAGTTATTAATATTTCATTGTTCTGTAACAATTCTGGTTGCTAGGTTTTCAAAAATTGATTGAATGAAGTTTTGTGATTTGAAAACTTGTTCAGATTAAAACCCTTGGATTAATTGGTAGGAAGACTATAGTAGAATCTTCAATAATTCTTCCATATAATTGTGAAACTTAATGTTGGAATAAAATTATGCCTATTACTGATTGAATGGATTGTCTCTTTTATTTTCTATCTCGTATGAAAATCTGAAGGTTCTTATTTCTTTTTCATAAATTTTGTTTAAATATATATGTATATATTTATAGATTTAAATATATGTTTATACAGAATAAATAAATAAATATATGCTTAATTCATATTTATGGATTTTGTTATTTTATAAGTTACATAGTTGCAGACCTTTGCATTGCATAGATATTTGATTAGGAGTTATTCTCGAGAAATTTTATATATATATATATATATATATATATATATATATATATATATATATATATAAACAAAGATAAATATAGGCATATATATTTACTCATAATTACGTTTTACCAGTTTCTGGTTGTGTTTCAGAATGAATAGAATACCCTAGTCTTTGAATTTCATGTTATTATTGATTGTGTGGATGCAATAAAATTAATAGAATAAATAAGTAATATAGATATATATATATTTTTTTATATATAAAAATATATTGAGGATTCGTATTTGGTACTACGAATAAAATTTATATCACTTCGGAATCCGTATTTGCTTGTACCTTTTTATAAATATAAACTTAAAAAATATATATATATAAAATAAAATTATTATGTTTGGTTGGGGTGAGTGGACGACCGGAGCCGTGACACTCACTCCACTGAAGGTATCAAGGCTGCTAGCTCACGATCAAGCAAGCATCAGCTAGCCATCGGACAAGAATCATCATGGGGATTGCGGCCTCCCATTGGGAGGTACGCGCAGTACCCACTGACTGTAACCAGTCTGTGGGGACTACGACCTCCCCTTGGGAGGTGTGCAACACCCATAACTGCGGTGGCAGTTTTAACTTCTTTTTAATTTATTTTTATTTAATGCATTTTGTTTTTTATTAATATTTAGTTTATATAAATATATAAATATATATATATATATATATTATATATTATTTAATATATATTTAATATATATTATTTAATATATACATATTATATATTGTCTTTATGTAGTTTGACTGTTGAGTATTTATTTAATTCTTGGTTAGTGTTTAATTAATTAATCGTATTTCATAAAATAATTAATTAATGTTGCATTGTTAATTAATTTAATTGAGAGTTAGTAAATGGTTAAATTTAAATATATTATAAATTAAAAAGTATTTAATTAATTACAGTGCAAGAAATTAAATTAAATTAATATTGTTGAGAATAATTAGATATTATCTTTTTAGTAATATTAGATTAGAAAATCATGTGAGGATAATATCTTGATTTAATAAATTATTTTAATTAAAATTTTAGATAAGTGTGAGCTTTTAAAAGCTGGAAAAAGGACCAATGAGAAAGGAGGCTTTTTGGAAAAAGAAAGCGGAAGAGCTTTATTGAATCTTTATTTTGATTTATTATTTTGAGGAGAGATTTATTCACACATAGAAGTTTTGCTCTGTCGTTTTGGATCTGAAAAAGAAAAATTAAAGGAAAGATAGTTTTGGTTGGTGTTTTCTGGGTAAAAATTATTGTGATTTTGAAGAAAAGTGAGACTGGAGAAGAGAGCGGCTGGAGGAGATCGAGAGGAGGTTACAGAAGGGATTCTTCTTCAGACAAAGGACTCCAGGTTTTCTCCTTTTGAGTTATTAATATTTCATTGTTCTGTAACAATTCTGGTTGCTAGGTTTTCAAAAATTGATTGAATGAAGTTTTCAGGATTTGAAAACTTGGTTCAGATTAAAACCCTCGATTTGGTAGGAAGACTATAGTAGAATCTTCAATAAATTCTTCCATATAATCAGGAAACTCTTAATGTTGAATAAAATTATGCCCATTACTGGATTGAATGGATTGGTTCTTTATTTTCTATCTCGCATGAAAATCAAGATTCTTATTTCTTTTCATAATTTTTTAAATATATATGTATATATTTATAGATTTAAATTCTATGTTTATACGTATCAAATAAATAAAATATATGCCTAATTCATATTTATGGATTTTATATTTTATAAGTTAAGCATAGTTGCGCATCTTTTGCATTGCATAGGATATTTGATTAGAGTTATTCTCGAGAAATTATATATATATATATATATATATATATAAACAAAGATAAATATAGGCATATATATTTACTTCATAATTACGCTTTACCAAATCAAGCTGTGTTTCTCAATGAATAGAATAATTGGTTCCTTGAATTTCACGCTATTATTGATTGTGTGGATGCAATAAATTACTGTATCAAATAAGTAATATAGATATATATATATTTTATATATATATAAAATATATTGAGGATTCGCATTTGGTACTTCAATTTAATAAAATTTATATCACTGAATCAGATTTTCTTGTACCTTTTATAAATATAAACTTAAAAATATATATATATAAAATAAAATTATTATAAAGTTTGGTTGGGGTGAGTGGACTACGGAGCCGCATTCACTCCACTACAGGTATCACAAGCAGCTCCACGATCACAAGATGCTAGCCTCACTGACACAGATTTAAATATGGGGATCATGGCCTCCCATTGGGAGGTACGCGCAGTACCCACTGACTGTAACTAGTCTGTGGGGACTACAGCCTCCCCTTGGGAGGTGTGCAACACCCATAACTGCGGTGGCAGTTTTAACTTCTTTTTAATTTATTTTTATTTTATTTAGTTTTTATTTAATGCATTTTGTTTTTCATTAATATTTAGTTTATATAAATATATAAATATATATATATTATATATTATTTAATATATATTTAATATATATTATTTAATATATACATATTATATATTGTCTTTATGTAGTTTGACTGTTGAGTATTTATTTAATCCTTGGTTAGTGTTTAATTAATTAATCGTATTTCATAAAATAATTAATTAATGTTGCATTGTTAATTGATTTAATTGAGAGTTAGTAAATGGTTAAATTTAAATATATTATAAATTAAAAAGTATTTAATTAATTATAGTGCAAGAAATTAAATTAAATTAATATTGTTGAGAATAATTAGATATTATCTTTTTAGTAATATTAGATTAGAAAATCATGTGAGGATAATATCTTGATTTAATAAATTATTTTAATTAAAATTTTAGATAAGTGTGAGCTTTTAAAAGCTGGAAAAAGGACCAATGAGAAAGGAGGCTTTTTGGAAAAAGAAAGCGGAAGAGCTTTATTGAATCTTTATTTTGATTTATTATTTTGAGGAGAGATTTATTCACACACAGAAGTTTTGCTCTGTTGTTTTGGATCTGAAAAAGAAAAATTAAAGGAAAGATAGTTTTGGTTGGTGTTTTTTGGGTAAAAATTATTGTGATTTTGAAGAAAAGTGAGATTGGAGAAGAGAGCGGCTGGAGGAGATCGAGATTAGGTTACAGAAGGGATTCTTCTTCAGACAAAGGACTCCAGGTTTTCTCCTTTTGAGTTATTAATATTTCATTGTTCTGTAACAAATTCTGATTGCTAGGTTTTCGAAAATTGATTGAATGAAGTTTTGTGATTTGAAAACTTGTTCAGATTAAAACCCTTGGATTACTTGGTAGGAAGACTATAGTAGAATCTTCAATAATTCTTCCATATAATTGTGAAACTTAATGTTGGAATAAAATTATGCCTATTACTGATTGAATGGATTGTCTCTTTTATTTTCTATCTCGTATGAAAATCTGAAGGTTCTTATTTCTTTGTCATAAATTTTGTTTAAATATATATGTATATATTTATAGATTTAAATATATTTTTATACAGAATAAATAAATAAATATATGCTTAATTCATATTTATGGATTTTGTTATTTTATAAGTTACATAGTTGCAGACCTTTGCACTGCATAGATATTTGATTAGGAGTTATTCTCGAAAAATTATATATATATATATAAACAAAGATAAATATAGGCATATATATTTACTCATAATTACGTTTTACCAGTTTCTGGTTGTGTTTCAAAATGAATAGAATACCCTGGTCTTTGAATTTCACGTTATTATTGATTATGTGGATGCAATAAAATTAATAGAATAAATAAGTAATATAGATATATATATATTTTATATATATATAAAAATATATTGAGGATTCGTATTTGGTACTACGAATAAAATTTATATCACTTCAGAATCCGTATTTGCTTGTACCTTTTTATAAATATAAACTTAAAATATATATATATATATATATAGAATAAAATTATTATGTGTGGTTGGGGTGAGTGGACGGTCGGAGCCGTACCACCCACCAAGGTACTGCGCGCAGTCCACAGACTGTGCACAGCAGTCACTGACTGCTGTACGCAGTCATGGGGACTGGGGCCTCCCATTGGGAGGTACGCGCAGTACCCACTGATTGTAACCAGTCTATGGGGACTACGGCCTCCCCTTGGGAGGTGCGCAACACCCATAACTGCGGTGGCAGTTTTAACTTCTTTTTAATTTAATTTAATTTAATTTAGTTTTTATTTAATGCATTTTGTTTTTTATTAATATTTAGTTTATATAAATATATAAATATATATATATATATATATTATATATTATTTAATATATATTTAATATATATTATTTAATATATACATATATATATATATATATATATATATATTGAGATTTAATTCAATTTTTAATTATATAATATTCAAACGTGATTTAATTCAAATTTTGTTTTATAAAATATTTTTTTTTGTAATATGATTATATTAATTTTATTAAATGATTATTTTATATATATATATATGAACATTTGTGTTTGTGAGGTAAAAACATAATTTTGAGAAAATTGCAATGATTAATGTAGTTGTGCAAATTTTAATTGATTTTGTGCTTGGAATTGAATCGAATAGTTAAAATTAAAAGATATGATGTTATAGTGTAATTGTGCGAATTTGAATTAAACGATGTGTTTTGTTTTGAATCAAATATTCTCGAATTGTTGATTTATTTGTTTGGATGAAATTATTGAGTATTGGAAATATTTTTATATGGAGTTGTTTTAAGTAATTGTTTTCTTGAGGTTATTCGTTAAGTCTATTGTGGTATTCTCTTCATTGTTTTATTGTGTCATATGGGAAAAACCCTAGGTTTACCTTACCTTTCGTAAGAGTTTAAGTTTTGTTAAGGGCTTCCAAAGATGGAATGCTTTTCTATCATGTTTCTTTTATTCTCCATGCCAGGCAAATGGGGTTAAAGGTCTATGTAAGTCTTACAGAGAAGTTCTCTAGAGTGGGATGTTTTGTGTAGAGGTTCAATTTGTGAGTCACCTTGGGAATGGTGTAGAGTTGTTCTATTATGTTGTACCCGGTTTCCACGAACGGGGATTTGTGCCTCCTGGGAAATAGGAGAGAGTAATGAGATTTGTACCTCCTTTGGAAGGAGTGTGTTTTTGTATTTGGTTTCCTCCAGTGTTCCGAGTGAGTTTCCTTGTTTTGTTTCCTCCTTGGATTGGAGAGGTTATGTTGTCTAGTTACCTATTGTGGTATTGTACCTTGTGTGTTGTCGATAGGAGAGTGGCTCTTTGTGGGGGTCCGACACACAAAGGGGCGCCAGGGTAACTCACCTAGAGTTTAACTAAGTGATAATCTAAAAGAATTAATGGGGATCTTTCACACTAATAAAGATAAAGAATGTCTCTCTCGTGAAGCAAGTGAATGATAAGGCTCAAGATGAGATGGGACGCATAGTTTTGCGTGAGGGTCCGGCGGCCAGTAGAGGCAAGCCAGGGTAACCCAGGATGGGGGTCCGGTAGCCTAGGAAGGTTGAGCCAGGGTAACTCATGGCAATTTATGCATGACACTCTTCCTATGTCAACAGTCAGTCAGTTATTGTACGATGTACTTGATCACAGTTCTCTGGAAGCATTGTAACCTCATGTTAAGTGGTATTGTGTCTGTAGTGGTTAAGTGATTTATTGATTTGTCTTTGGTTGTTGTTGGAAGTAGTCTTTGATGTTATGTCTTGAGTTTCATTGATGTTGTGATTATGACTTGTTGTTATGTTCTGAAATGGTTTGTTGTTGTGTCCTTTGGTTTTGTCATTGTGAGTTTTCTAGGTGATCTTTGATGTTAAGTTGTCTTTTTGGAGTTAGTCTTTGTTATTGTTAGGCGTGCTTGGTCAGGGATCCTTCCTTGTCTACTCCCAGCACGGGGGTGGTTGGGTGGAATGTGCTTTGCACCCCGTTGGGTTCCCTTTCTGTTGCATATGTATCTTTTATTGCAGGGTTTTTGGCGGATGTTGTTGATCCAGTGTTCTTATGTTCCAGATGGATGTTTACACTTCGGATGTAATTCATTATTGATGTAGTGTCTCCCATGTGTGTTGGGATGACCGAGATGTAATTGGTATATGTAGTTTTTTTGTGATGTATTTTCAGTCAATTGTATTTTACTATCATTTGGATGTAATGTATATTCAGGCCATGTATTTATTCAAAATCATTTGTTATAGTTGGTTATGTTGAGTTGTATCTATCGAAATATGTAACACTTTATATCTTTATAATTACATGTATTGTCATATGTGCATAAGGTATTAATATGGTTATTGTTAATGGATATTTTAAATGGTGTTATGTGAATGAATGGATTTATGTAACTATTAATTATGGTTAATTTGTTATCGTTGTTATGGGTTAGAATAGTAATGTCACCTCGTGTACCCCAATGGAATTTGTCGTGCATCTTAATACATTGTTATATTGGAATACTTAAATACAATCTTATGTTCTTTAAAAAAAAAAATTGTTCTGTTATTAATAGTTCCTTTGGGGTTTGCACGGCGGGGCGTTACAGGAACGATTGACATTGAGTGCATTTCATATCCCCCATTTTACCCTGTTCATAATCAATTGGTCTTATACTCGACTGGGGGAAAACATTTGACGTGCATCATATTGGTTCTTACATTAGCTTTGTTGAAGACATAAAACCATAGAAAAATTCAAAAAACATCACAAAATGACCTGAGAAAACACAAAAACATCAGAAAACTTCAAAATGACAAAAAAATAAAAACATGTCAAAAATCCAAAAAAAGAGTCATAGTCAGTTACATTTGTCAGTCTTTGTCATTTGTTGAACTACGTTGCCTTTGTGATTGGACGTAGGCAAGGCCATCTGCCGATGTGCCCCTGAGGCATTAGGTTAGTCCATTTAGGTTTGTCTATATAAAATCATGACTCAATCCATATGTCTATATGACAAGGTCATTGGTCATGTCAAACTACAAGGTCTCTACGTGTATAACGTAGGAAAGGCCATCCATCAATGAGCCCCCGAGGCCGCACTAGGTCAGTCCATTAGGGTTCGTCACATTCACTATCACACACGTCTTTTATTTGTAGTTAGTCTTGTCAGTCAAAGTCAAGTCAAACTATGAGGTCTTTGCGTGTATAATGTAGGCAAGGTCATCAATCGATGAGCCTTTGAGGCCGCACCAGGTCAGTCCTTTAGGGTTTGTCATCACACACAGTCAATTGTCTGCACATCATATCAAGTCATGCATCAATCTGGTGAACAAGTCGGTTATTTCTCTAAGTCAATTCAAAGAAATTGCCAAATGAAACAATCAAAACAAATCAACTAATGTATGCTACAGGATGTGTCCTTCCTAGAGACAGACATCATCAAAACAATCAACCTCTGTCTTATTCAGGATGAGTCCTTCCTGAATATGGATATCAACAAAACAATCTATGTCTTATACAGGATGAGTCCTTCCTACATATCGACATTGTCAAATAGTCAACATAGCCTTACATAGGTTATCACATCAACGACATCTGACTCAACATCTTATACGATACATGTCTTTCTGAAATAAGGCTTTGTCATGCCTTATACAGATAGTCATAACATCAAAACTAGACTCAAAGTATTATCCGGTATGTGTATCTCCTGAAATCAGGCTTCATCAATCAATCCTTTTATCAAATCAAAACAATCAAACAAACAGATCAAGTTTTGGAAAATATTTTACTAGCTTTTTGACTTTATGGCTTATTTATCTTATCATTTCACTTGATTTTATGACGGGAATTATGTTACTAGCTTTCTCAAGGATGTCCCATGAAGGATTTAGAGAAGAAATGATGTATCATAATTCTATTTCCTTTGACTGTTGTCTGTCAACTGTCTTTTACATTTGATTTTTGAGTCATGTTACTAGTTTCCTCAAGGATGTCCCATGAAGGATTTAGAGCGATGATGTGACCTGTCTTTTATTTTGTTTGCTATATGTGGTTTTTCTTGACAAAAATATTGGGTCAATTGTGCCCTTAGTATGAGTTAATGACAATCCTTGTCTGTGACTGTCTATTGTTAGCAAGTGGATGACCTTGCACACCTTGATCTATGTCATATCATGATGTTTTTCTCCATTTGTATTAGTCCCGCCCAATGATAATAAAGTGAAACACCTTTTATGATACAAAGAAACATCGAAGATTGATAATACTAATATCCATCACATTTCTTTCATTATTTCTCAATATTTCTTTCCGCACTAACAATTCTTCTTTCTTGCATTATGACAGAGTCTGTGACACACAACAATGTAAATCATCCTGCATACACATTCATGTTAGAAAATATCATTTCCAAATCATACATCATCAATCATACATACATCTTGCATTATAAAATATAAAAACATATAGGCATTTATTATATCTAGGGCATCATGGCATAATAGACATTCATCATCATACAATACATATCATAAGCATTCCATGTACATAACAAATGTAAATACATGCATCACATTACATCTGTATAGCATCACATGTAGAAATAATTGTACATATAATATCATATTGCATCTCATAATTATACATCACATCATAAGCTGCATAAACACATCATAAAGTAGATAAGATCATCCATCGTATAGGAATCTCATATAAACATTACATATACAAATAAACGACTGCATAATCAATAAATAGAAATGCATATAATGAGAATCATCGCCAAAATCATATATATATATATTGCTCAACAGTGTCACATCACAATGTCATAATGTATCCATAGATATGGAAGCCCGCAGGCTATATCATCATAATACAATGTCTTCGTACATATCAACAAATGTCCCTATCCTGAATTGCCACTACTATCATGACTGGAGTGTGTAGATGATTGATACCGGGAACCTGATGACCTGTGCCCTGAATGTGGCCTATTGTATGGACCAGCTTTGCATGGCTGCTCAACACCCTCTGTGCTAACTGTCCTGCTGTGGTTCCTAGTCTAGGACCTCTCACTGCGTGCCTCTAAAAAAATCAGGGCCCGTCTATCTGGAGGAACTGCTATCTCATACAAATCTCTGTAATAAGTGGCCCTCTCCCCTGCTCTGACTAACTCTCTAGCAAATGCAGCTGCCAGCCCAGTGCATAGAGCTCTAATCTCTATAAATCTCTGCTCGGTCTCCTGTCTCCAAGCTATGGCTTGATCTCTGTCCATGACGGATCTGTCCCTCTCCATTCGTAACACATCTCTCTCAGACATCATGACCCTCATCTGCTCCTCCAAGGATGCAACCTGGGCACGAAGTGTAGCAGCGTCAGGATCAACTACCCCTGTGTCAACCTATCTCACCCTTGGCGCACCATCATTCTCATCCTCCAACTCCTCTAGAATCCTATCTCGAATCTCCCGCTCATGATCATCATCCTCCTCATCATCATCCTGATAGGCACCAAGTAAGCCAAGGGCATCAATCTCCGCCTCCTATATGTCTGCCTCCTACTCTGCATGAACCTATGGAACACCCTCCTCTGCGGGATGCTCCTCCTCTCTACCAATCTCAACTTGCACCTCCTCCCCACCTCTGCCAATATCTGGCATGTGCACATCCTCCTCCACTCATCCCTCCTCATAGATAGGTGATAATGGTGGCCCTCATCCCCTCTGTCCACGTCTCCCTCTCCTACCACCTCGCCGACCACCTCCACCACCATCTCCATCATCACAATGGTCCCCTCCCCCTCTCTGACCTCTACCTCTACCATGCCTGCCACGCGGTCCTGTCCCTCGCCGCTCTATCGGTGCAGCCTGATCTGGATTTGTAAGGGGAATTAGCCTATGCACAACCCACCACTGATCGTATGCCTCGGTGGTACCTGGGTCTGCTATACCATCTCTCCATCCCCACTGAACTATCTAGAATGCATCAATATCTGCCTCGGCAATGGCCACTGGAATCTCTGGACCACATAGGGGGATCTCTCATGAGGACTTCACAAACTCAGCCCGTCCTCTCGGCATATCTTGTACCTCTCTGAATTTCCACAATACATGATCTGGCAAATGTCGCTCTATAATATGGACATGTTAAACAGTTTGCCCAATCAGGTACTGTGTCTGGAGGAAAAAAGGTAAATTGTCATCCTCATCTAACCACTCTGCACATCCCAAGTACGGTCTCCATGGAAACTATACCATAGTATCAATGGCATGTTTGAAGTACCCGGTATCCCCCATATGGTGCTGAGTATTAGCCCTCACATAACGAAAGGCATAAGGGGCTCTATGCTGCACATCAATTGTAACCGGTGGACGAAAGATGGCAATGTGTTCCCACACCCATACCATTAGGAGCGTGGTACCACAACTCATAGACTGAGCCTCTCGATAGGCTATATCATGCAAATGAAAGTATAACATGCCGAGCAGACAAGGACCCCAAACATATACCTCCCATCACTCTAACATACCTACCAACATCTCCCCCCAACCCACAGGAAAACCATGACCTTGACAGTTAGGAAGCACTATACCACCTATCAATGTACATAATAGACAGTCCAATTGCCTATACCTCTATTCCAATACACGCCATCTAATCTCATAATGATTAAAACCTAACTGTCTGATATCAGCGTCAGGGTAGTATCTGCACATCTCAACGAAACCCCTCTGGGTATTGTACCCCACCCTCGTGCCTCTGATGGGAAGTCTCAAAATCCTGTAGACATCCTCCAAGGTAACTGTCACCTCTCGAGTAGGTAGGTGAAGTGAGGAAGTCTCTGAGTGCCACCGCTCACACAACGTTGTCAGTAGACCTTAGTTCACCCGAATAGTGGGCATGTCTGTCACATGAAGAAGACCCAAATGCCATAAGAATCGTTTCTCTGCACTCCGCAAACTATCTCGAAAGAGAAAAGCCAATGGTCTCGACTCTTGCGTATACACAGAGTCCAAGACAACCTACACAATGACCAAATCAAATGCTATTCACATGCATCATTATTTAAATGCAAATGCATCATTATTTTGTAAATGCATCATTATTTTTCAATTGCATTGCAAGAAACCAAATGCGTAATTTTATTTCACACATGCGTCATAAAATGTCACATGAGTCATCTTATATCTCAACTGCGTGCATAAATAATAAATGCATCTCCATATCAAATGAGCCTCTATCTATCAATGCAAAACAATATCTAGCGAAATGTACATGCATAAGGAAACTATCAAATGTGTTGAAATATTTTCACATGCGTTGAACATATAACAATTGCGTCTAAAATTAATGCATATGTGTTGCTATTTAGCAAATGCGTAGAACTAAAATACAAATGCATTGAATTGCGATAAACTACGCTAAACAATAAACGTAAATTGACAAATGCGGTGATCCGCATACATATGTGTTGATAACGATTTCTAATTAATGCAAATTTTTAATACAATGACACATGAAGAAAATTGACAATAAATGCATAAAAAAAGCGCGAAAACCTAAAATTTAAAAGTCGAGATTTAGGTACATACTAGGGGGTCCATGTCGGCTGGCCACCTAAAGGTCTAGATCGTGTATGCTCAATGGTATGCTCAATGGTGTGTGTGCAGAATGGGAGACATCTTCGCTAAGGGTGCAGAGCAATTATATCAATTTTGAAGCAATGTGGGTAAAAATGAATGGGATTCTACCCCATTTTCTATTTATACCTAGGGTTTTGGTGCCCTTCCTGTTTACTGGTCGCGTCAACTTCTAACTTCAATTGACCCATACCTATCCTTAACACTTCCAACGTCAATTCTGTCAACTCCACTGCATTTCTGTCTATCCAATGGACTAATCAGGACCTTTTCCAAATTTTTTTGAAATTTTTCAAAAATTTGTCAATTTTCCCGAGGGGGCATACCTTTACCTGTTTAACATCGGGGCATTACTGGGGCACATTTTTATCAATTTTCTTTGACACAACATCGAAATGACATTGTATCAAAGAGGGGCAAATGTAGACACCGAAATCTGGTTTAAGCCTGCAACTTCAATATTCTTCATAATTCTTATTCTTCATGGTCATGATTAAATAATGTCAATTATTTAATTAATTCAATTAAACTTTAATTTTTCTATTAATTAAATAATCTTAATTATTTAATTAATTCACACTTTTCTTTATTCTATCTGATTAATTAAATAAACGCTTTTTATTTAATTATGTTACTAATTAACCTTATCCTTCTTCTTGTCAAATTAAATAAATTCTTATTTAATTTACTCTTTATCATATGTCAACTATAATTAAATAAATCCTTTATTTATTTAATTATTCATTTGAAGCCCTTCGTCACTTAATTAAATAAATCTTATTTATTTAATTATTTTTCAAATATCAAATCTTGAATTAAATGAATTATTTAATTCATAGAATTCTATTCTAACACATTCCTCTATATTTGGATAATTGTGTGAGTTATCTAAGTATTCACTTTGACTTGACTCGACATCTATTTAAATCATTCAGTTAACTCAGGATTTAATGTCTGAGTGGCTTTCTTGAGTAATCTCTTCGTCATATCATTTAGTCATCTAGTTCTAACTCAATTGCGTGTACATGCATATTAATTAAATAGTTCTATTTAATTAATTAAATCTTGTGAGTGCATTCAAATTGAGAGTTGTTTTAATCCATCTTTATCTTTGTCATGCAAAGACTATTCTTCTATTTTCGAATCCCTAACTCGAAGATTAAATCATTTATTTAATCTTTATTTCTATTTCTAATTTGTATCACTCATGTTGCTACTAAATGTTATCAGAATGCATGTCTCTTCTGTTGATCTCAACCATCCGTTGATCTTTCAATCCTGACCTGTCGTTCGAATGAGCAATTTTCTATAAATTGATCTGTCCTTCATCACTCCAATCTCTCTCGAAATCGTATGAATTTTAGAGCAATTATCTTGAATCTTCGATGTCTCATCATTATCACAACACTTAGGCTATGCTTGCATGAACTTTGAAAATTTGAGGGCAAGTACACTACATAGACGAAATGGAGAAGAGTAATGGAGGTTATTCAATAAAATTGATCGCATGTTTGGTAAAATAGTTTCTTTTATGCATGTTGTTCTTAGCTTTCTTTTGTGCTTGATTATCTAAGCTTTGAGGATTTGTTAGTATAGTTTGAATAGATTAGATTTGAATTGCTTAACTCTCTCATGTGTTTTTCTCTAAGCTACACTCCTAATACCATTAATATATGATACATGAGAAATATCATCCATCTCATTGGTGAAGTTAGAAACTACTTTATAAATAACATAGTCCTCATTAAAAATGGAACATATGATGGCCTACAATCTATCATGTTGAATCCCTAAAATACTAGGTTTTCACACTTCCTCTAGACCAATTTTTTTTGGTTATTCACTCTATCTCTTCTTATTTCAATACTCAAGATATATATAGTGATCCCCAAGTATTTCATCATAATCCATGTTAAAAGCTGAGGTATAAAAGCATAAAAATATCCTTATAATTATTAAAAAAATCATATTATCAATGTACAATGTGTTCATTAATAGCTAATAACCATCCATATTATAATGTATTCAATGGTCTAATTTAGATCTGGGAAATTATAAAATCAACACAAAAAATTCAAACTCTCAATATCACATCCTAGGAAGCTATTTGAGACCATACAAAATAATTTTCAATCTAAAAATAATTATTTTTTATACTTAATAATATAATGATCTACCTATGTCATGTAAACCTCTTCCTTCATGTTTCCATGTATAAATATTTCCTTAACATATATTTGTTCTATATCTAAATTATAATTTAATAATACAAATAATAGGAATGTAATAAATGTAATCTTAGCAATTGAGGGGTAAAAATCTCTAATGTCTATCCTTGCAATTTAGGAATATCCTTTTGCAACCAACCTTTCCTTATAGTTATCAATGCTACCATCTAAATTGATATTCCTTCAAAAAGAACATTTACAACAAAAAGAGTTTTTCATCCATCAAAAATGGTAAAAGTCCTATGTATTTTTTTTCCTATAATGGTACAATCTCCCCATCCATAGTCTATCCATAGGACTCAAAATCCTAAATACCCATTGCTTTATTCATATTTCTAAGCTTATCCATATTAGTATTAAAAAATACATATCGAATAAATAGGAATACACATATCTAGTTATTTTCTATGTTAAATAAACCTTCTCGGGAGCTAATGGGCTGTTTTACATCTTCTCTAGAGGTTTCTAGACTATATAATCTATCCTCTTCAGATCCTTCGTGAGATTTTTATTGAATTTTATTAGTATTTGGGGTTAGTTATCATACATTTTTCCTCCCATCCTCTTCTAATTATAAAATAAAAATATAGGAGAAGCATTGTACTATCTAAAAAGGCACTTATATTCTATAGAAATCTCTTACTCATATTTTTAAGGCTTAAGCTTATATATTTTTACATGTCATAACTAATAATGATATGCTTAAATTCCTTGCTCTCTGATTTTAATTATTTATCTTTAGGCACATGAGTATATGACAACTAATTTCATGTAATTTAATTGAAAAGGGCTCTCAAATCCATAGTTTTTTTGATTTATTGTCTAGGAATTCTTGTATATCTAGTAGACCTAGATATTACATTAGGATATGTTGTTATTTGTCTTGTATCTACATAGAATTGAATTCATTTGTCTAATTTCTAGAGATCCTATGGATCTAATATGATTTTATATCAACCCCTATTTAGTTTTTGCATCTAATGTTAAGTTCTTATTTTTGAAGTGTAGTGATTCCAAGAGTACAAATAGTGTATAAATAATGAGGCTAGGAGAGTTGGAATTAAACATATGGCAACCTATCAACAAGGATTTTGGTTCCTTTTACTTATTTAGATTAATTTTATGCATGTTTACTATTTTCATTATAATATTAAATTTAACTGCACATTTTTTTGATTTGTAGTAAAATAGTTTTATATTGGGAATTATTATGTTTATTTCATCCATTTTGGTATATTCATAATTAATAAAAATAGAATTTATATCAACACTTAGCATCAAGGGATAAATTTAATTATCTCAAATGACCAATACATAATTTATCAAATGGTTTTATATTTTCAATATGAATAGAAGGTACTTGTAGCATCGTAAATTTTTGACCTTGAAATTTTCACACTACATGGATACCCTATCTTGGCTATGGACCTAAATATATTAATTATTTATTTGGTTTGGATCTATATTATGAAAATATATTAAAATCTTTGACATCTCAACAAATTTTTCCAAAAAGCATCTAGTCAAGGGTGGGGGTGCCCTTGAACTTAAAGACAACCTATTTCAAATTTTATGTTTTGGTGTCAGTCTTAGAAGAATTAAAAAGGGTCTTGGACTAACCTATAATCAAAATATCAATAAGGATGCATATATAAACAATTTTTCTTCTCATTTGAACAGGAGAAAGAAATCAATTATGAACAAGGAGATATTATGATCAATTAATCTATTATTATGATCTATTGAATTATCCTCTATATGCTAGCTACAATAATCTATTATGTTTTGTGGACTGACCTATTATGAAGATGTATTGAATTTTCCTATATACTAGCTACAAAAATCTATTATGTCTTCAAGCAATTCAAGCATCCATCAAACAACCTTTGGTGGCAACTCATGGTGTGGACATCACTTTGACAAAGATTTCACACCAAGATAACATTACCATTATCACTTATTATTTTAGTCAATTATTGTTATTTGGCCTCTATTTAACCTAGGGTAAGCCCTATTGATCATCATAATTTATTGTATGTGGAGGTGGAAACACCAAAATGGGGCTTGAATTATGAAAGTACCTATATAGAATAACCTTTCCTCGATTTTCATCTATACAGCTAAGATTTGAAAGTTTCATTAGCAACAAGTCATAAGAAACATAGAGAAAACTATAATCTACCTTCTAAAGTTCATAGATCCTAAAAAATAGATTTTCTAGTCTAGGGCACCACCACCCTTGAATCCTCTTTGTTACTTCTCATATTTGTAATTGTTCTATTAGTTTCTATTTTTTTCTATGTTATAAATTATATTTTTTAGATCTAGGGTTTATGCCAAATTGGCTTACTAAAAAACTCATCAAATCTCTCCTCTTTGTAACTCAAGAGAATTAAACCCTAGGAGATTAACTCTCCCTTGTGGCAGCTAGAAAATCATCAAACCCTAGTTGTTTTGTTTTTGGATGTGATGTAAAGGAAAAATTGATACTGGTTAGTCTACTAGTTCTAGATCTAGGATCACTATAAGTTCTACACAAGTACATAAATATTTAATGGTTCTTACCTAATTTAACTAAGTGGATTAAATCATGGGAATCAAGATGAAAGATAGCTTTGAAATTAATTACAACATGATGATACACATGTTGCACTTGCTTTTAAGAGTGAGGGTATGATTTAAAGCATGGTATCATGCTTCTTGTAAACATGATTGATTTTATGAAGATTCATTTCTCCCAAAATTCTAAGAAAGAATTAGTATTGATAATGTTATATGCATCAAGATTATTTTAATTGAGTTGACTATGTACACCATTTATCTTGTAGTAAATTTAATGCCTAGATGGGTTAGTTCTTGCTACAAGTTGATATAATTAATTTGAGATGTGATGATTGTTTGTATATAATTGGAACAAGTTTCATGATATTATTAATAGATGGTAAAATTTAGCTGATATATAAATACATGGTTCTTTTATTAGAATAGATTTTTTGGCCATTTTAGATTATTATGTATTATTTGTGCCTTACACCAAGTTTGTATATTTGTCCTCTATTTTTAATAGACTCTTAAGTGTCAAATTTTATATGTTTATATTAAATTTTGTTCATTCCATTTTTTCATAAATTTATAAAATTTATAATCAAGGAAATCCCTCTCCATGATCTAGATGTCTCCATGTGAAATTGGGATGTTTTGGAGAATAATTAAAATTATGACTTGTTGTCATTATTTATTTGGTGTCACAACACTATAAAAAGTCTAAGGTATCTTCAAGGGAGCTTTGCTCATGATGTTTGGGATCTCTCATAGTATCCATTTGTAGTGGATTTGGTTGTGTATGTCTTATTTTTTCATTCAAGCACATATATACAGATCTATCTCTAAATTTCATATTTACAATGATATTTACATGTTCTCTATATGATGAATCTATCACCTACTAAATAAAACAATAAACCAAGATTTTAACAAAATAGTCAATTTATTAAATATTTTACATTACTTCAGTAGTTTTATTCTTATCCATATTTACAGCTCAACCATGTACAATTTGTTTGAAAATATTTTAGGTCTAATGTGTAATGAATTTTTAAAGAGTAATAATTAAATGGATTCTAAATTGAAGTTGATGTAAATAAAGTATAAGTTGGATCATATTATAGAAAATAACCAATGTTATACCTTTAGTTGTATGTGCATTTTTAAAAAAGTTTATCTACTTAATAATAGGTCTAATGATCTTTATTTTAGTAACCAATAGAATTTAATCTTAATAAAAAATATTTTGGGTTCAAAATATCAAGGTATGACTTGTTGAAGGCACGTTTCTCTCATTTATCATCTCGTTAACCTCTAGGAAGAACTATACTTAGATCTATGTGTGATAAATGCACTAAATCTAATATGGCTCATGTAAAATAAAGCATCAATTGTAGATATTTAGTTAAAATTATAGTGATTTATATTGATTGTATAGGGATATATCAGAAGCCAAGGGATAAATCTATAATCATAGACATTTCACATATTCATAAACTTCTACTATGTGATTTGCAAACTATTATTTCATACACCTAAATTGTCTCTTGACTTCTATGCTTCTTGATATATTTGGGCTATGGGAATTTATAAATAATTTGGTAGGGCTATTGGTATGTCCCAATTAGACATGCTCTCCTAATTTAGACCATAGAATGTTATGAATTATCCAAAACAATGCTCTCCAATCATGCATGTGATTCTAGGATGTGTGAACAAAGCTAATTCCTTTTAAGTTTACCAATAGAAGTGTTTAAATGTAAATGATATTCCTTGAAATGCTTAGAGATTAGTAGATAGGAGATTGCTAGAATAAATGCATTGAGTGCATTTAAATACAAGGACATAGTAACACATGACACAAATATTTGTATAGTATTCTATAGGCAAGATAGGTAAAGGTGGAAAGGCAATTAGATTTGAATATAAAATTTAGAATTTAGGTAGGACAAGCCCATAATTGCAAGGATGACCTCACCAAACTATAATTCCCAAGACATGAAAGGGGCTAGATGTGTACATGGAAGAGTGTACATACACAGTTGTGATGAATAAGTAGAGAGAGTGAGTATATAAAATGAGGGATAGATATATATAAATATCTACGGTGGGTAGGTAGATAATGTAAAACAAAATATCTAACTATACAAAAAATCACAAAACTTATCAAAATATTTATATGTTAAAAAACACTTTCATCAAAATGAACACAAATAATACTAATAACATAATTTTTTGTCTTCTTGTTTTTGTGGACTCTGTTCCTAGGTCCTTGTTGGGTCTGCGTTCCCCTATGTTTATTTTGGTTATTTGTCGCTTGCTATTTTCTTTGGACAATTATATCTTTTGTGATTGACTATGGCTTAGTTGGTTGGCCTTTTGTTGTTTTGTTCTAAGTGTCAATCCAATGATTTTGGTTTGTCTATTTTGATATTGTTGAACTGTTGGCCTTGAAGCCTGTCTCTTGTTCTTTGTCTGAACTCGGGTCCTTTCCCTTGCTTTTTTTAATCAAAAACATAAAAAAAAAGAAGATTTCACCACTTTACTTTTAACTCCTTACCCTTTTATTAGATAGATTAATGAAGTAACTTAGCAAACGAGAGCTTTTCATGTAGATAAGATTTCAACACTTTCTCTCTCCTGGTTAATAGTGTGATTAAGAGTTGGTCCACTCCCTAAAAGCTTTGCTTTATGAGAACTATATTTGAGCCACCCATTTGTGACGTCGCGGTATTGGTGCAAAACAAAAGTAGATCCAACCCAACTAATCAATGCTAAGTAACTTCGATCAACCATAAATACCAATGGCCGCGCGGGTTACTCTTCTCGTGCTACTGGACATCATTTGCCGTACGTAGGTAATCACTCGTCATAGCAATAAACCCTAAATTTCTTATCTCGTAATTCAACAGGTGTCTTCACTTTCTTTAGATGTATATTTCGATATGATTCATGAAAAGATCTGGTCTGGGCTACTCCACAAGCAAACAACCTAAAATATCTTACTTTGACCTAAGGACGAGGGATTGGACACATTGAGACAGAAATGCATTGATTTAGAGTCGTCAATTAGACAAAATGTGATCATCTACAGGGTTAAGAGCATCTGAAATTATCACAAAATGAGATTTGCCGTCTCTTTCCTTGGATTAAAAATGTTTCCGTACTTCCAATCGTTAACAACGAGTCCGTTTCTTATTTGTCAAAGAACTGAAGTGGTGCCTATCCATCTGTACTGGGAAATAATTTATGGGAAGCCTCTAATGTGCTAAAAGATTTTTTAGGTTTACATGGGATTCCTTTATACGTGTCTTCATGCAAACCGATAACTCTCTATCAGCTACATTCGCAAGTCAAATTTAATTTGATTGCAAATTAATATAAAATAGTAACAATGCATGTATGTATGTTTACACAATTTGTTGTCCCAGAACAATGTTGATTAGATTGAGATTCATTGGAGAGTGACTGCTCAGATTTAATAATTTTATACCATTTTGGCATTGACCGAACTTAATATTACCGACAACTCAGTCTATTTCTTCATTCCTTAAAGTGCTTTTAGAAAAAAATGAAATCATGGGGTAATTGATGATTATTTAGTGTCATGTTTAATGTATATACATATATAAAAAACTGTATCCCACAATTCGAACTATTACATAAGAGCATAGTTTAGCAAAATCAAAGACACATAAACATATGTTATCCTTAATAAATTGCAGGGTTTCTTATAAAAAACAAATACAAAATCAAAGGCACATAAACATGTGTTATCCTTAATAAACTGCAGGGTTTCTTATCAAAATCAAATTGAACTATCTCATGGTGTTAAAAAGGAGCGCCGCTTGGAGAATGGGTGTACTTGAAAACGAGGAAGGAAAGATGAGGAAAGGTCCCTGGACTTTTGAGGAAGACATAAAGCTGATTGCCTACGTAATTGTGAACGGTACCGGTCGTTGGAATTCAGTTGCCAAAGCTGCAGGATTGAAGAGAAGTGGTAAGAGCTGCAGATTCAGGTGGCTCAATTATCTCCGCCCTGATCTTAAGCATGGTAGCATAACTCCCAGTGAAAAACATTTGATCTTTGATCTGCAGAGACAATGGGGAAACAGGTACTATTATTTTTAATTACTATCTTCATTTGGTTTTGGGGGATAAATTTAACAAATCACTTTTGTTATCACTCCTGTTAATTTGTCTGTAGGTGGTCTCGAATTGCACGGAGTTTACCAGGAAGAACAGATAACGAGATAAAAAATTATTGGAGAACCCACATCAAGAAAATTTCTCGAGAACCATTTCGGAGTTGTAGCTGGCCACCAGCTTCCATAAGTGCAGTACAAATGAAGGCAGTAGTTGAAAATACAGTGCGTTCTAGTAACAAAAGCTCCATTGGCCACCAAAAGGGCGTAATGAAGGAATGTTATGCAGAATTTAATGCGCCCACGATTCTAAACCAGGTTAGATGTGATACTTGTGAATTGCATGATTATAATCCATCGTGCTTAACTTCTCAAGAGAAAGACCAAGTGCTTATAAATAAATCAGCTGATATGGATACTCTGAGCGGCACAGTGGCTGAGGCATATAGGACTACTATAGTTCAGCACGGCCCAGCCTTCTCGTGTTCTTCTGTGGCAGATTCTCCAGTGAATGTCTTCTCAGACAGTGAAGAGTTCTTCTGGGATTATAATTCCATCGACTTATGGAACTGAGATGGCGTACGCGGAGGTAATGTTACTGAAATAATGAATGTTTAATACCAAAGATTGCAAAGGAGGACTTCGAACATTTCGAACTTAGATTGGTCGAGGATGACTTGGTATGGACACCATAACTGCTCAATCATAAGCTAGAGAATAATTTAGTTACATAATAATTAAGCTGGATTATAGAGAAATTAAAATAGGTTGATATTGCTTAATTTTAAGGTGTACCTTGCTCTACCTCATTTGATACTGACTGCAAGTTCAAAACATCAAAACATTAAACATTTTATTAAGGTGTGTACTTATAAATATTTTCGATTTTTTGTCATATTGTTTGGGATAGAGCGGAAATTATAACTCATTAATTCATAAGATCTGTCATCTAATTTTAAAAGCTTTCTAGCAAAGACAATTAAATTCTCTATGCACAGTAGACTTTAGAATACAATGTTATTAATGTATGGATATCTAAGTATGTAAAGATAATGCATACTTTTCATCAGTGATGTCCTAGAGTCAATAGGATGTTCCATTAAACCTTGTGTGAATAATATATATATTTGCACATTCTTGAAAATTAGTTTTGAATGATAGCGAGTGACTGGGATACGGTTGACAAATTTAGAGTGTTCCACACATAAATCAATTACTTGAACTCTATTAATTAGTAAATATCCAAAAAATAAAATAAAAATTCATCTGTAGTATTAAAAACTGCATATTTTTTATTTTTCACATTATATTTTGCATTTGACTATAACATCTACCCATTTAACATATTTTAGAGCACATTGAATCTATGGCTTTTTCATCAGTTTTCTAAATTTTTATATTAATTTGGTATACTTTAGTTTATTTGAAATTTCTAACACTTTCCTTAATTTTTTCTTTTGGCTGTTAGCAAATCTGTGCTAATCTCTATACAGTCATGTTCCACAAATTTATAATTTTCAAATATTTTTGATTTGTGTATTTGATTGTTGGTATCAATTATAATATCTAAGGATCCCTATCCTTCCACAACCTTAAGAAAAAATCTAAGAGTATGACAAAATGAATTGAAATATGTAACTTCTCTCTTGAACTATAACTTTAGCTAGAATCCCCTCTATATTATTGAATTTTCTTGTTAATATAGACTTTATCATTTTATTTTAAAGTCTTTTTATTGTTATTTCTCTTCAAATTTCTAACCAAATCTCTATGCGTAGCTTTGTCTTTTGAGATATCTAATCTTTGTTATAACTCTGCTAATGATTTATGATGTTTGATTATATATAGGTTATTATGCAATGTTGTTTTATCTTTGAGCGAGTTTATATCATTTCATTAGAAAGGTTCTTGGTTATTACACATCTCCCACTTTTATCTCTCATACACACTAGGATATAAAGCTTTATATAGAAAAAAATATTTAATATTTATATTAGTATAAGTATCATTTGGTGATATAGTTGCATAGAGGTTTCATGGTCTCTTTCCTTTTGTTATATTTCCATCATATATTTTGATTTATCTTAACTTTAAAATTATTGTCAGATTTTTACATTTATAATATTATTCAACGGTGGTTTTATGGGTATTTTTTTCTCTTTATGCCCCAAATTTTATAATTTTACTTTAGATTTTATCTCTATCCATGAAGAACCATAACAAATTTGTGAACATCTATGTTTCATTTCATGAATCTTTCCAAGTTTTGTATCTTCTCATATTCATATTTCTACAAATGATTTTTTCCAAGTTTTGTATCTTCCCACATTCATATTTCTATCCCTACTTTTTTTGGAATATATTATTGTATTTATTATTATTTCAGGTTTGTTTAATCCCTTGGAAAAAATAATAATATTTAATTTAAGAAATAAAATGTATCGATGAATTAGAGAAATGCATCTAGGTAGAATATAACAGACTTCCCATTTCTCTATTTTAGGCTACATATATTTATTTTTCTTCTATGTAAAAGAATAAAGAATAAAAATGAAAGTAACAAATTTTAGCATACTTTATTTTGGTGAACATAACACATTCAAAATTGTTTAATCTTCTTTGAACCTGGCTAATATGTATAATTTCTTTCTAAGTACTTTACTACTTTTTTATTTTTTTACGGATAATGATTTAACATTTTTCTTAAATGATGATCTTGAAGATTTTAATAAAATACTAAATTATTTAATTAATTCATTATTCACATCTATACTTACTATACATTCTCTTATAAATTCTAAGCATAACTAGAAAAGCCAAATTCATATGTTATTTTTTTTAACATATAATTTTGATAATACTTATGTGTAAGGGGCATCTAGTTCATATCCCCCTCCATGCCATGTTATTTAACTCAAGGCCTTCCAATAAGATAATAAACCCTCTTAAGATATTCTTATTACATCATCTACACCAATTTATACATGTACATATTCTCACCCTACTAATACTTCCAAATAGTGGGTCATACTTATAATACCTAGAAAATAGTAACCCAAACATTATATGATTATTTCTTTTCCTCCACTAGATTCCATTCTTATCTTAGTTCCACATATCCCTCTTAGGAATACAAAGTAATATCACCAGGTTGAATAAATTTAAACTAAACAAGCTAGGATATCTCTCTGTAATCTTATTTAAAATTTTCCTTCTCATTATGAGCTACTTGAAAAGCCCTTTCAAAATTACCCTATTTCTCCTCTTTCCAATTCTACTAAAATAGATTTTCTTTAATTACCTATACTTATACCAAATCAATAGAGATTTAATTTCTCCCTTTTGGTCTCCCTTCTTATGGGTCCAAAGGTGAAATATTATTTTGTTTATCATTGTTGGCTTTAATTCTCTAGGTAAGGGTATATTAATAGAGAAATATCATATTTTAATGTATATAGATTTCACTTCCTAAACCATATTCATGCTGATATATATCCTTGGCCCTTTAAATGTTTATATAAATGGTTTGATAAATTTTAAATTGATTCTTTAGCTACTACTACTTTAATTATTTTAATGGAACCTATTACCCATTCTATATTAGTTCATGATATGTCAATTAACCCTTGTTATAATCTCCTTTAACAAAAATATGGGATTCTATCCATTGGGGTTGTTTCATCCACTCTTCACCAATCTATCAATTTTATCTATGGAGCTAAGGCCTTCATGATCAACTTTACTAGTGAGCTCTTTTATTATTATTAGTATTATCAATTTTTTAATTTTAGATATTTCCTTCATCATCCAATATTTCTTCTACTCCTTGCATCATAGTACTTGTGAACAAGAATATTTCAAATAATCGAAGGATTCACTAAAAAATAAAATTCAAATCAATAATCTCAAATCCAATGATGAATAGATCTATTACTCATGAAGTATTTGTAATAACTAAATGGAAGAAATCAAATACGTAATTCAAATCAAACCAATATAACCTACTTTACATCATGTAGTGTGGAAAAAAGTGCACCTTGCTTGATTAAGGAATAATTAATGATAAATTGAACTTAATGTTTCCTTGGTCTAGTGTTGTGAGGTGTTTTACATATCCACATTAGGTCTTGGGCACGTTTTAAGCTAAATTAACTTAACTATGTCCTAATTCAATGTTGTAAAGTGTATTTATCTACACTTTCACATTAAATTTTGGTGGGTTGTAAATCAAGTGGACCTAATCTAGTGTTGTAATCTGTTTTACACATTCACATTAGATCTTGTTCCTTTCTAGGCTAAGTGGACCTCATTTTAATGTTGTAGAGTGTATTTAACCACACTTTCACATTGAAATTTGTGTCCCTATCCATAATCACCCTTTACATCATCATTAATAGGCCCCAGGACCCTTATTTTTCCATCCCAAGGCATATTTTGGCTAATATCTCTACAAAAACACTTTAAAACCCTAAAATATTGAAGACCCACCTCAAAAACCTCAAAGTGGGAGTCATTCACCACCTTGGGTGAATGATTCCCCTTAGGTGGGACCCATTCACCAAGTGTGACGAATGAGTCCTTTTTGGGGACTTTTTCAAAATTAAACTAAAAAATTGCAATTCTGACTTAAATTTTGATGAATGTCAGCCTTAGGGATCAAAATAGCAATAATTTGAGTGCCTTTCCTATATAAACACGCCCTCAAATCATTTTTTCATAATATGTATTCAAGTTCTCAAGTCAAGCAAGCACTAGTTAGGAATTTCAAGTCTTCACAAGGTCATTAAGATAGATTTCAAGATCAATTATAAGACAGTCAAGAGCAAGATTCTTCATCCATTGTTGCAGCAATTCAAGATCCATCATCAAGGAAAGTTTCTAATGAAATTATTTCATATTCATGCTTCATTATATTATTTCATCATTTTGGTTTAATTACCTAAAAGGGGTTTGACCAAGGCAAACCCCTATTCCCTAACAATCAACATTCTCTCTCTCTCTCTCTCTCCCTTTGTATGATTGCAGATCTAGGTGTCTTGAAGGCTTGGAGATGATTGAAGAATAAGTTACAAACTTGTTGGAGTCATTCCCCTACTTGCAAGGTAAAAATATTCATAAAAAGTCACATATAGTCTCAAAAATTAGGGTTTGAAATATGGACACTTGGAGGTATAAATTGAGCAAACTAAGCGCTATAGATTATAATTATGAGTTTCCAAAAAAGTAAAAGTGGCCTCATTCACCAAGAGTGGTGAATGAGTCCCACTATACCTATTTTTTAGAGATTTTTGTTGATTTGGATACCCATTTAGCTAAAATAGGCTTCGGTGCAATTTTCCAAAATTAGGACTGATTTGTCTAGAAAGGCGAATGAGTCGCACTGGGCTTAAAAAGTAGCA
This sequence comes from Sequoia sempervirens, assembly GCA_007258455.2. NCBI lineage: Eukaryota > Viridiplantae > Streptophyta > Pinopsida > Cupressales > Cupressaceae > Sequoia > Sequoia sempervirens. The sequence continues at coordinate 63,486,554 of VDFB02358134.1, forward strand.
TTTTCAGAATTCCATAGTCTATTCCATCTCCAACAAGTTTCTAGGTGCACATTTTTAGTTTTATAGGTTTTTGTTACATTTTACTTCCATTCTTAGGTTAGTTAGCATTAGTTTGCATATCACACTATGTTTTCAAAAAAATTATATTTTCCAAGTGTTACACCCCTAACTTTAACTATGTTTTACTTTTTACTTTGAAGTAATTAGTAGATGATTATGCATGTTCAATGATTTTATTTTTAGTTAAAATGGCTAGAAAAATCAATGCTTTTCATGAGTCATGTTTATTTGACTAAAATTTGACATATGCTTAAAAGTTGTCAAGATGTGATGATCTCATGAGGATTATGAAAATGACTACTGAAACACTAATCTTGTGTTGTTGATTGCAAGTTGCATTCAGGAAATAGGTTTCCGTCCTCTGTGAAAGGGAGGGAGAGCATGATCAGAGAGAAGGGAATAGATACAAGGAATAGAATAGGTTGTCACCGTCTTAAGTCTATTCTAGTTGCTTAACGTCAACCTAGTCGTTTTGGGGATAGTAACGTCGTCAAGGTTGAACATTAGTTATTTTGCGACTGAGACAATTTTCTATCGAACATGTCACTTCTTATGTCATAAATGAGTTTACACTGTGACCTCAATTTCGAAGTCATTTTGATAATCATCCTTGAGTTCATTTTAAGGAGTGAATACGCCTGAGAAATGACATCAGATCAACGTCATTGATCGTGTAAGATTGTATTACCAACTCTTATTTTCTAAATGATTGTCATCTATATATGTTCAATATTTAAACACTTTAACTTAAAGACTCTCATTATGATATTACATATGGATGTTGATCATTTATGATCATCGTTGAATTCATTCACTTGATGAATATACTAGTTAGACGATGTAATGATCTCTTTCGTCAACATTTCCCATGATATTATTTCTTAAGTATTATTATGTTAAATTATATGTGAAAATTGGCAATGACATATGTGGCTGAGAGTTAAATGATAGGGCCCATATTAGACCGCACTTATCTTATCCAATGATGGCGTGGGTTTATTATGGAATATTTTGGTCCCACATGGCAGCACGTCCTTCGCATGCGGGAGATAATTGTTTATCTTGTAGACTGTTAAGCATTATGGAAGAGACAAGGGGGATGCGTTTTAAGATATTATAATATAATTATATAATATGATATTTTAAATTGGTTATGATATTGTGTTATTACTTTGATATAGTTGACATCATAAATAATGGGAACTTGGAGCTCACCATATACCGGCCGGTGTCATGCTTGTGCAAGCCATGTTTGTGGTAGTTGGCTGAGTGGGAGAAACCACTCACGCCACCTTGGTAAAGGGAGGTAGTTTCCTCGAATTTAGGCATGCGAATTAGGTTTGGGTAATAATCCTTTAGTCTTCTAAAGAAATGATCATTATGATCTTTGGTCTGGAAGGGGAACAACCTTTTGGCCAGCGTATGGGATGAACAACTTTAACCACCAACAAATGGAATGGGAACTATTTTCTTGCGGGAGCTTGAGAAGCTTTTCAAGGAGCATGAGGGGAAACTCCATGCAGGGAAAAGACACTGAGAATAGGACAATGGAGGCTAAACTGGGAATACCCTCATATTTGGAAGGACTGTGCTCAGGTAGAGTAAAGGATGTTATCTTGCATACATATTCAGTTATGAGTTCCTCTACACCGAACTTCCATAACATGCATATCATAGGTAGTTGATGTTTTTACTGTGGTGTCAATATCTCTGATATATTCTATTTTGTAATGATTCAGACCTTACAGCCGAGCTTGAATAATCTTTAAGTTTTTATTTTCATTTCTGAGGCTCTAGACCTTCCGACCGGGCTGTATTGCTCTCCATTCTTCACTGTGCCTAAGGTCGAGAGTTATGGTTTAAATTTACTATATTATGTACCTTTCTGTGACTTTCTTGAGGCCAGGGAGGCTGAGCTTCATTACGTTGCATCCCTTCTTATACTAAGCTGCGAAAGCTGAGCTTTATTGCAATATTTACCATGTTATACCTGTAGCTCAAGGTCATTAAGGCTGGTGAGCTTAATGCATTATAATCCATATTTTAACAATGGCTTGAGGCTATTATAGATGAGCATTTATATTTACGTCGACTAACAATGTTGATAGAATCAAATAGAGCGAAGTCTTGAGTAAGGAGTCAAGTCTGAGGGAAAATGCTTGATACAACAGTAGCTAAGCATGCCTCGGGTTCGTGTTAGAGCTATCGACAGGCAATCAGGTATGAACCCTGATAGTATTAACAACTTTTATGAAAGATTTTACCCCTATGGCTTTTGTTGTTAGTTTTATGTGCTATCAAAAAGGCCTTCGTGGTTGTAAGTCTGGAAGTGTGTAGAGCACACCATATGTATTTTTATGCATGAGTACCCTTGTCGTTAATGATGTGCCAAAGCTTGAATTGCAACATAAAGATATGTTAATCTTGAAGCTTCTTTGTAATGCAATCTTGGCTGTAGCAATGCTCGAAACCAATGGCCGAGTTATATTAAATCAAGTTCTTTTCTGTGTATTGCCTCATGTCCACGAAGACCGAGCTTAACACATCGAAACTCATACTATGTCGTGGTTGATGGCCGTTGCGTTCTTAATGCAAAAATGTGCTTATACACTCAAACCAAATGATGGCTCAACTTGGATGAAGGACGTGTATGAATCATTAAGGGTATTGAGAATACCATGACCATGCTCGTTAGCTATGGCTAAGAAGGTGGTATGAATATTTCTGAACATAGTTATTTCATGAGGGAGTTTGCATGCTAGTAAAGATACTAGAAATGGATTGCTCCCCTAATGTTAGCTATCCTTTATTTTATTAAGTGAGAATAGTGTTTACCACTAAAGCTCATAAAGGTATTTAGAGTCGGCAATCATTGCATAATCTCACTATTTAAGCAAGGTAAGGTATGCCTAGAATAACATGAATATGATTCTACCCTATGGAATAGTTTAAATTGGAATTGAGAACCATGGATAGACCTAGGATGGGAAATATGATTCGACTTATGATATGATTAGAAAGTGGAATAAGGTGACATGGAAACCCAAATTCCCTATAGTAGAGTTTAACTATTAATGATAGTTACTATGTTAACCAAGACGCATCTTGTGTAATTGAAGGATATGTTGACTCCTTGTTGGATAAGGAGAGAATAGATAAGAGGAAAGTTGTATTTTCCTATTGGTGGCACTAAGTTCCTGCCTAGTTTATTGGTGGAACTAAATGTCTTAGGTATTTATATGCTTATAAGATATTAAAACCTAACTTATGTTGGAAGATTGACTTAGATCAAGACTATTGATTTGAAATGATAGTATTATTTTAGACATTACATTGGTGAAGGAATACCTTGAATACTATGTTTATTCATGTATTTAAAATGTGAATTCAAACAATGTCAAGTGGTCTAAAAATACTAGAGGAATTTTGTTCTTATGGTTAGTTACACTTATGTTATTACCTTTGGAGAATCAAGGATGATGATATTTCCATGCATTGGGTTAGAGAAGCTAAACCCTAGTATTGAAACAAGGAGGATGTAGGAAATCTAAAACTCTTATGTCAGATATGACATTGTACATTTATATTTTGATTATCAGTGAAAGGTCAAGAAAACTATAGAGTAAGATAGGAAGTCTTTATAACACCTTAAGAGATTCTTCGATAATGTTGAAACTCAATTAAACGCATCAAGATGTTGGGTATTGAATCTTGAGAAGTAAATGACAGGACGTCATAAACCCTAGATATTGGAAGAATGCAATAAGGGACTTTTGAAAGGGTTTGAAATATCTAAATCTTTACATTACATGTTTATAATGAATTATGGATTAATTCTAAGTCAAATTGACTAGAATAGATTTTCTATATAGACTAGTTGTGTCTAGAATTCCAAATAAAGTAAGAAAAACTATAGGATGAGATAGTTTTCTAAGACGAGTCAGAGGTGTGTGTCTATATGAAACGACCAATCAGAATGATCATTACTTAGCTAGAAGGGATCTAGAGTTGTATGGGCGATTGAGTTTTGTAGGACACATCAGTAGGAATCAGATGGTGAAACTTGACAATTCCTTATATCTATACCCTTCATGAAGGGTCGGGGCGCTTCCAGTTAGGAAGTGTGCAGGGGACCACTTGAGTCCACAGTTGGAGGAAAAGCACTAGGATGATGCTCTCCCTCTGTAGCAGAAGACTCACCGAGTCTCATGAAGTTTGACATCAACATTCCAGATGCAGTGAACTCCATGCTATTGTTTATGGCAATCAACCTATGAGGTAAAACTATTCTTTATGCTAAGTATATCTTTTGTGATATAAATGAATAGTGTAAGGAATTCTCTTGATTCTAGTTACAATTACATGTGAATTCAAGTTTGAATTTATCTGGAAAAGTCGTACTGTTGTACTTTATTTTTGCGCTTATACAAATGTTTAAAAAAAAAAAAATCTCTCATGTTTACTAAGTTTATTTACCTTCTAGTAAATTCTTGAGATTAGTTGAGTATTAAGAAGAGGGATGTTACATATGGTATCAAAGCTAACCGGGTTCAACACATGGACCTATGAGCTCATTACAAGAAAATTCGTTCAACATCTAGTAGACTAGCTAAGGTTAAAATTGGTTTTATGCTAGAATGGTATAGAGAAAAACCAAGGAAGCTGTCTGGAAGACTATCTTCGTAGCACTTAACCAAGTCAATGGTTAAAAGAAAACCTACTGAGGAGTTAAGACTCTAAGAGTGAAATAATTATACTAAGGTTGCATAGTGGGAAGAATTCAAGACTTGACCAAGAAGGTATTAAAACCTTGGTCGGTTACTAACTAGGCTAAGTGCTTGGGTAGAGCAGTGTCTGTATGAATTCAAGATCAATCTTAATTATCAAGAACCTAGGGATGGGAAGATCTGAAAGTAATCAATCAGGTGTAGGGTCATCTAAGTGTTGTAAATCCTTGAAACTATATCAACTACACCTAGCAAAGATGGTTCTAGTCTAATTTCTAGATAGCATGGAATGAGCCAAGTGGAAGAAATGGATCATTAAAGGTTGAGAACTAAGTACTTTCCTTTTGGTAGAGCTAGAAAGTACAACCTCATTGGTGAATGTAATCATCATTGAGATATTTAGTCAAATTGTTAAAGTTTTAACAAGTAACATATTCAGTGAAGTAACCTGAATAGAGTTTTATAATGTAAAACAAAGAAAAGAAGTTTGTGTTCCAATTGTAATCTTTGTATAAAATGATCTTATGATATCATCTAACAGGTGAATGATAGTTACTCCAGGAAATAGGAGTGAATCTAATATAACCCCTTTATTTGCAAAATTTTGGGCATGATGGAAGTCTTAAGGGACCTATTGGTCATGTGCTTGTAACGCAATTTCTACACCATTGTAAGCTTTTGGAAAATCTGAATACAGTGTAGCAATCTACTCCCTTATAGTGACTTAGTCAAGTCACGTAGTGCATTAACAGTGTTCTTCTGGATTGTGACACTCCCTTGGATTTTTGGTAAAATTCCTATTTAATACTGGCAAGGATTGTCATTGTTTTATTCTATATTTTGAAATGGTCTAGCCACCGAATTTTGAAGATTTTTTATCTTATGACTAGTTGGTCAAGATTTGATTTATTGTTTTTATCTTATGACCGGTTGGTCAAGATTTGATTTATTGTTGGAAAATAGTTCATTCTTTGATTTATTGTTGAAATTAAAAACTGCTTATATTTTGATGTTGAGTTGAGTTTTGTGGTGGCTATACAAGAATTTTTTGGTTGTTCACTATGTTTGATTTAATGTTCTTCTCTATCATGTCCTGGGTGGGCCTCTAATGGATTGTGTAAGGGAGTAAATTGTAAAATTCACTTGGTATGTCCTTAGCTTTACAAATGAAAGAAACCTTGTGTTATGGTATGTGGGTGGACAGGTAGTCCAGTAAGCCCAAATGAATAGTCTATCCAAGTCGAGCAGGGTGGTGAACCATTACTACGCAGATTTCAAAGCGTATGTATATAAAACTATGGCCATAGTGAGTGTTGTTGCCACTACATGCACTCGTTAGTTCACAGTACTCTAGACACTTAGCTAACCAGAGTTGTCATACTTAGTAGGAGGGTATCCTTAGTAGTGTGATAGAGTTGGTTAAGTGGGGGTACACACCAGAGCTTAGATGGCAACTGTGAGGGTTTCCAACACAACCTTTCATCATAAGGTAGGACTACTTCCAATTAGGAAGTGTGCAAAGGAACCGCTTAAGTATGTGGTTGGAAGGAACAATAGCCATGTGATGCATTCCCTCTTTTCAGTGGCATGCCGAGTCTTGGAGGATAGTTGAACTAGAAAAGGAATTCTGATCCTTTCTCTTGTATTTACTTATCAGCTTATTTTCATGATGCATGAAATAAATGAAATTGGTACTTGATGAATAACCTTTTCAGCTAGAAAAGTAAAGGCTGATGCTACTTTATGTATCTTTCTTGATGAATACTGACACCTTACTTAATTAATGTTGTTAACCTTAGGTATCACTCTCTTGGTAAACCTATGTAAGAGTATTTGATTGCTACAAGTAGAAAGAGTATCCATCTATTATGGAGTTTGAGACAATAATTTCTATAATTCTGCTATCAGGATGACTCTATTTGAAACATTGGACATAAAAGATGCCAAAATCATAGAAGTTAGGATTAGAATTAGTCCGAAAATGTTGTCAGAAATGGATAAATAAATCAAGCCGATAAGAAAGATTGGTGGAAGCTAATGTTAGATAGAAAATTTAAGTAAATGCCAATTGTGCACTAAAAAAATTCTTGGCTAGAGACGGAAAGTTCATAAAATAATGAATGCATTCCTAACCAATTCCTAGATATAAAGGACTCTTCAAAATTCTCGAAGTTACCAATTCGAATTGATTACAGAATCATTTTATTATCAACTATTACCAGGGGGTATAATTCTTTTTATGAATTATATTTGGAAAGTATATAACAAATGATAATTATATATTCTGAGAATGTTTTACAGGCATAGGACTAGGGAGTGGTCATGATCGAGCTTCTTCAATGCAAGGTCCAATGGGACCAACAACTAGAGGGTAATATGACATTGAAAGTTTGCCATGATTTTATATCAAAGTTTTTCTCAAATGTGTATGCTTTTGTAGGGTAAACAAAAGTTTTGTCTTATAAGGTTTCAAAGGCATTGGATCATTGAGGACAATGACTCTTATGGGGGGAGATATGTTACACCCCTAACTTTAACTATGTTTTACTTTTTACTTTGAAGTAATTAGTAGATGATTATGCATGTTCAATGATTTGACGTTTAGTTAAAATGGCTAGAAAAATCAATGCTTTTCATGAGTCATGTTTATTTGACTAAAATTTGACATGTGCTTAAAAGTTGTCAAGATGTGATGATCTCATGAGGATTATGAAAATGACTACTAAAACACTAATCTTGTGTTGTTGATTGCAAGTTGCATTCAGGAAATAGGTTTCCACCCTCCGTGAAAGGGAGGGAGAGCATGATCAAAGAGAAGGCAATAGATACAAGGAATAGAACAGGTTGTCACCATCTTTAGTCTATTCTAGTTGCTTAACGTCAACCTAGTCATTTTGGGGATAGTAACGTCGTCAAGGTTGAACATTAGTTGTTTTGCGACTGAGACAATTTTCTATCGAACATGTTGCTTTTTATGTCATAAATGAGTTTACACTGTGACCTCAATTTCAAAGTCATTTTGATAATCATCCTTGAGTTCATTTTAAGGAGTGAATACGCCTGAGAAATGACATCAGATCAACGTCATTGATCGTGTAAGATTGTATTACCAACTCTTATTTTCTAAATGATTGTCATCTATATATGTTCAATATTTAAACACTTTAACTTAATGACTCTCATTATGATATTACATATGGATGTTGATCATTTATGATCATCGTTGAATTCGTTCACTTGATGAATATACTAGTTAGATGATGTAAACGATCTTTGTCGTCAACATTTCCCATGATGTTATTATTTCTTAAGTATTATTATGTTAAAGTATATGTGAAAATTGGCAATGACATATGTGGCCGAGAGTTAAATGATAGGGCCCATATTAGACTGCACTTATCTTATCCAATGATAGCGAGGGTTTATTATGGAAATATTTTGGTCCCACATGGCAGCATGTCCTTCGCATGTGGGAGATAATTGTTTATCTTGTAGACTGTTAAGCATTATGGAAGAGACAAGGGGGATGCGTGTTAAGATATTATAATATAATTATATAATATGATATTTTAAATTGGCTATGATATTGCGTTATTACTCTGATATAGTTGACATCATAAATAATGGGAACTTGGAGCTCACCATATACCGGCCGGTGTCATGCTTGTGCGAGCCATGTTTGTGGTAGTTGGCCGAGTGGGAGAAACCACTCATGCCACCTTGGTAAAGGGAGGTAGTTTCCTCGAATTTAGGCATGCGAATTGGGTTTGGGTAATAATCCTTTAGTCTTCTAAAGAAATGATCATCATGATCTTTGGTCTGGAAGGGGAACGACCTTTTGGCCAACATATGGGATGAACAACTTTAACCACCAACAAACGAAATGGGAACTGTTTTCTTGCGGGAGCTTGAGAAGCTTTTCAGGGAGCACGAGGGGAAACTCCACGCAGGGAAAAGACATTGAGAACAGGACAATGGAGGCTAAACTGGGAATACCCTCGTATTTGGAAGGATTGTGCTCAGGTAGAGTAAAGGATGTTATCTTGCATACATATTCAGTTATGAGTTCCTCTATACCGAACTTCCATAACATGCATATCATAGGTAGTTGATATTTTTACTGTGGTGTCAATATCTCTGATATATTCTATTTCGTAATGATTCATACCTTACAGTCAAGCTTGAATAATCTTTAAGTTTTTCTTTTTCATTTCTGAGGCTCTAGACCTTACGACCGGGCTGTATTTCTCTCCATTCTTCACTGTGCCTAAGGTCGAGAGTTATGGTTGAAATTTACTATATTATGTACCTTTCTGTGACTTTCTTGAGGCCAGGGAGGCTGAGCTTCATTACATTGAATCCCTTCTTATACTAAGCCATGAAAGTCAAGTTTTATTGCAATATTTACCATGTTATACCTGTAGCTCAAGGTCATTAAGGCTGGTGGGCTTAATGCATTATAATCCATATTTTAACAATGGCTCGAGGATATTATAGATGAGCATTTATATTTACATCAACTAACAATGTCGATAGAATCAAATAGAGTGAAGTCTTGAGTAAGGAGTCAAGTCTGAGGGAAAATGCTTGATACATTAGTAGCTAAGCACGCCTCGGGTTCGTGTTAGAGCTGTCAACAAGCAATCAGGTATGAACCCTGATAGTATTAACAACTTTTATGAAATATTTTACCCCTACGACTTTTGTTGTTAGTTTTCTTTGCTATCAAAAAGGTCTTCGTGGTTGTAAGTCTGGAAGTGTGTAGATTCTATGCATGGGTACCATTGTCGTTAATGACGTGCCAAAGCTTGAACTGCAACATAAAGATATGTTAATCTTGAAGCTTCTTTGTAATGCAATCTTGGCTGTAGCAATGCTCAAAACCAATGGTCAAGTTATATTAAATCAAGTTCCTTTTTGTGTATGGGCTCATGTCCATGAAGACCGAGCTTAACACATCGAAACTCATACTATGTCGTGGTTGATGGTTGATGCGTTCTTAATGCAAAAATGTGCTAATACACTCAAACCAAATGATGGCTCAACTTGGATGAAGGACGTGTATGAATCATTAAGGGTATTGAGAATACCGTGACCATGCCTGTTACCTACAGCTAAGAAGGTGGTATGAATATTTATGAACATAGTTATTTCATGAGGGAGTTTGCATGCTAGTAAAGATACTAGAAATGGATTGCTCCCCTAATGTTAGCTATCCTTTATTTTACTAAGTGAGAATAGTGTTTACCACTGAAGCTCATAAAGGTATTTAGAGTCGGCAATCATTGCATAATCTCACTATTTAAGCAAGGTAAGGTATGCCTAGAATAACATGAATATGATTCTACCCTATGGAATAGTTTAAATTGGAATTGAGAACCATGGATAGACCTAGGATGGGGAATATGATTTGACTTATGATATGATTAGAAAGTGGAATAAGGTGATGTGGAAACCTAAATTCCCTATAGTAGAGTTTAACTATTAATGATAGTTACTATGTTAACCAAGATGCATCTTGTGTAATTGAAGGATATGTTGACTCCTTGTTGGATAAGGAGAGGATAGATAAGAGGAAAGTTGTATTTTCCTATTGGTGGCACTAAGTTCCTGCCTAGTTTATTGGTGGAACTAAATGTCCTAGGTATTTATATGCTTATAAGATATTAAAACCTAACTTATGTTGGAAGATTGACTTAGATCAAGACTATTGATTTGAAATGATAGTATTATTTTAGACATTACATTGGTGAAGGAATACCTTGAATACTATGTTTATTCATGTATTTAAAATGTGAATTCAAACAATGTCAAGTGGTCTAAAAAGACTAGAGGAATTTTTTTCTTATGGTTAGTTACACTTATGTTATTACCTTTGGAGAATCAAGGATGATGATATTTCCATGCGTTGGGTTAGAGAAGCTAAACCCTAGTATTGAAACAAGGAGGATGTAGGAAATCTATAACTCTTATGTCAGATATGACATTGTACATTTATATTTTGATTGTCAGTGAAAGGTTGAGAAAACTATAGAGCAAGATAGGAAGTCTTTATAACACCTTAAGAGATTCTTCGATAATGTTGATACTCAATTAAACGCATCAAAATGTTGGGTATTGAATCTTGAGAAGTAAATGACAGGACTTCATAAACCCTAGATATTGCAAGAATGAAATAAGGGACTTTTGAAAAGGTTTGAAATATCTAAATATTTACATTACATGTTTATAATGAATTATGGATTAATTCTAAGTCGGATTGACTAGAATAGATTTTCTATACAGACTAGTTGTGTCTAGAATTGCAAATAAAGTAAGAAAAACTATAGGATGAGATATTTTTCTAAGATGAGTCAGAGGTGTGTGTCTAGATGAAACGACCAATCAAAATGATCATTACTTAGCTAGAAGGGATCTAGAGTTGTATGTTTTATTGAGTTTTGTAGGACACATCAGTTGGAATCAGATGGTGAAACTTGACAGTTCCTTATATCTATACCCTTCATGAAGGGCCAGGGCGCTTCCAGTTAGGAAGTGTGCGGGGAACCACTTGAGTCCACGGTTGGAGGAAAAGCACTAGGATGATGCTCTCCCTCTGTAGTAGAAGACTCACCGAGTCTCGTGAAGTTTGACATCAACATTCCAGATGTAGTGAACTCCATGCTATGGTTTATGGCAATCAACCTATGAGGTAAAACTATTCTTTATGCTAAGTATATCTTTTGTGATATAAATGAATAGTGTAAGGAATTCTCTTGATTCTAGTTACAATTACATGTGAATTCAAGTTTGAATTTATCTAGAAAAGTCGTACTGTTGTACTTTATTTTTGCGCTTATACAAATGTTTAAAAAAATAATAATTTCTCTCATGTTTACTAAGTTTATTTACCTTCTAGTAAATTCTTGAGATTGGTTGAGTATTAAGAAGAGGGATGTTACACCAAGTTTACACTTGGTGGTGAACCCTCATTTGTTGTTATCATTTCCCTAGAACCCTCCCTTTGTGAGATTTCAATCTCTTTTGCATTGAAATCTCAAGGGTTTGTTCTTGAGTGAATAGTGTAATTTTCTTCCCTTTCCTCTTGGGTTGCAAAACTGTAGAAGCGAAAGTGAGAGCACAAAATTTTGTTATTCATTTTTGTGAACCTACATATATAGCATCATATTTATGAGTTAGAATGCATTTACATCCTAGATTTAGCTTGCATTAACATTGCATTAGGTTTTGCATTGTTTAATTTGCATTCTAGTGTTTCAAATTTTGCATTAGTGAAAAGCTCATTTATCTTGCACTATTGCACTTAATTTAATTGAAAAATGGTAAAATTTTGTATTTGCATTTTGTATATAGGTCATACAACATAAAATGTATAAAAAATAATTGAAAATTTTTGAAAATTTTGAAAAAAAACCCTACTGGGACTCATTCACCACCTTGGGCGAATTAGTCCCTGAACATATCTAAAATAGCCTTTTACAACACTAAAAACCTTGTTTTTAAGATTTTGTATGATGCCATTGGTTAGTTGTTTCATTGGGTTAACTTTCTATTACATGCATTTCAGTAAAACTAGCTTAAATTAGTCCATTTCATGCATTGATTCATTTCAAATTTGCATTCAAAACATTCCATTTTTCATAACATTTCATAGTGTAATCAATAAATTACCTTGTTTCAAATCTAAAAAATTGCATTTAAACAGTTTACTTTAAGTCATTGCATTGCACTTTATTTACTTTTTCCATGATAGCATGTTTTCTTTCAAGAGATATGGATTTGATATGGTTCAAAATGGATTGCATAAGTACAACATTCCCTCTTATGAGTTCAATTTATATTACAACAATGAGGTCATTAAGAAACATGTTAGTCATCATTCTACTATCTTTCATAGTTATGAGAACATACTAGAGTAAGCAGATCAAACCATTGACACAATCCTTAACATTACATTTCCCATTGGTGAGGATGGTAGTGTTGACAATCATAACAATCATGATTTTTCTTCTCCCAATACCTTTCTTATTAGTGACAATGGTATCTTGGTGAAATAAGATACAAGCATTGAGGGTCTTGATTGTCCCTCTCCTCATCCCCCTTTGGAAGACATTAGAGAACAAGAAGATGAGATCATAGCCACCACTTTTCTTATCCTAAATCAATCTCTCAACACCTCCCCTAAATGCAAGAAGGATTTAGTAAAATAGGATACAATCATCAATGATTATGAAAATCACATTTGTCAGGAGAACATGTGGACTGAAAGTGATAACCTTATCTCTCTCCTTCCTAATGTCCCTAACATTTGGAAAGACCTATTTGAGAAAAAGCATTTAAATTATAGTAGTACTTCTCTTGATGCCTCCCCTATTAGTGATGAAGTTATGTTACATGGAATAACAATGGAGAGTGATGCCCCTTTTATTGGCCTCTCTCCTGAAAGCTCTCCTACTAGGGTAGAAGTTATGGCATAAGAAAATAAGACCTTCAAGAAAATGGACAGTCCAATAGACCCTTCTCCTAATATCCCCACTATTGATAAACAAGAAAATCCAACCATTGATAACTCCCTTGTAGTTGCAATGAAGTTATTTTGGAAGAACCAATACTTGCATGTCAAGAGAATTTGGTTTGTAGTTCTCCTCAAAACTCTCCTCCTAGGGAAGATATCATGATGCAAAAAAAGGAAAAAATGAACAATAATGATGTTGGATCCTTAGACAAAGATGATGAAGTAGCATTAGAATCTCATTCACTAATGGATGTTAATATTATCCAACCTCAACTCATCCTTTACCCCCCACCACACAAGTAACAACCTCAAAACAAACCCAAACTCATCCTTTACCCACCTAAGAATAATGTTTTGCAGCAGCTGAGTCATAACACCGTTGCTCATACATATAACACTAGGAACAATCCAAAACCAATAAAAACACCTTCAATATCTCTCACATTGCCTAATCCTATCCTACATAATCCCATCTTACCAGGTCCTCCTCGTTTATCTCCAAAAAGTGGAAAGGAGTACAATCTTGTTGAACAACTTAAAAACACTCCTGTAAAGATATCCCTATAGGACCTAATTCATAATTCACCTACTTATCACACTATGCTTCAAACAACCTTGCAACAAGTTCCTATCCCTTCTAATGTGCAACCGAATGACCTAACAACCATGATTCAAGGAACAAACATTGACATTATTTTCCACCAAAGTGAACTCCCCCCATTGGAAGTCCAAAAAAAAATGAAACTTTTATAATAATATCTCAATAAAAAATAAAAGGGATATATAGAACTCTTGTAGATATTGGCTCTACCCTTAATGTGTGTGGACACTGATTTTGGTAATCAAGGTTCTCTTCCACTTCTAGGGTTTTTCACCTAAAAGGAGAGAGATGGACCAAAATGTGTAATTTCCTCACTCAAAATCAATTCAAGAATGAATGAATTATGCATAAATGCAATAAACTGATTAAAAAAATGACTTACTAATGCAAAACCTAAGAAATGCAAGTTGTTTGAAAACACAATGATGTATGCAAAATGACCTAAGAATGTAAACAAACAATAACAAAAATGAACAAGACTGGAGAGGTGCACCTAGAAATTGGAATGTGATGCAGAGAGGCTCTAAAATCTTGTAGATTTTGTTGTTAAATCCAACTGGGACGCTTATGCGAAGCTGGGTGATTTAGTTATATTTCGGGGAGATTCTAGTGGAACATGTTTCTACCAAATGGGTATCCAAAAATGTAGAAATCACTTTTCAAGCTTGGTAGTGGGAATAATTCGCCAGAAATGGCGACTTAGTCTACCTAGGAATCTTGGGAAATTTGGGGCAGGAATTTGTTGCTCTCGGTCTGCAATTCTCTTCCTAATAGGTGTCTGGTTCTAAAACTGCAAAAATTAGGGTGAAAGAGGTCTCCAAGCTTCAAGTAGGGATTTGTTGACTTGAATGACTTTTAATGATTTGACCACACCTTTAAACACTTTAATCTTTGATAAATATGCATACAAGACCTACAAAACACACATGCAAAGAGGGGAAAGGGGGTTAAGGATTAGAGAATAGTCAAACCCCGGTTTGGTAATTAAACCATTGAAAATGAAATGAAATGGAAAGAGAATGATGAATGAACAACATGCAATGTTATAACTCACCAATCCCTTGATGTAGAAATATGAAGATATGCAATTAGATGCTCCAATGAATACTTGATAATGCCTAGAATGCTTGAGAATTATGAATAAATGTATGCGAATGTGTGGATGAATGTATTAGATGAATTGGGAAATTAGAAGATTTAAAATGAGGGGAAAACCATTTATTTATACTTGATTTAATGAAATTTCCTGAAAATAACACATCATAGGTTGACCTTATGGTTAAGAGAATAAAATCTTGCCAAAAAATTCAAATAATTTTGATTTTTGTGCCTAGTGGGACTAAGTCACCCTAGGTAGGGACTTGGTCCTACCAAGGCAATTTTATTGGGTGTCAAAAATTAAAGTGTATTTAATGATGTTTAATGGGATTATTCTAAAAAATACACTTAAGTAGGGTCAAAAAGTGCATTAAGGGGTTATTTAAAAATAAGAAAGGGTTGAATTAGTGATGACAAGCCTAGAAAAGCATGAAAGTTTGTTACATCTCTTTATAACACTTTGAAATAAGACTTGGTACTAGAAAATTGTACTAGAAAATTGTGAAAGTGGGTTACAACACTTCACAACACTTTTACAAGACATCCAGGTATGTGCAGGATCATGATGGGCCAAAAAGTGGTGATATGATGGGTATTTGTAGGGTATGTGGCTGACGAATTTTTGTTTACCCACTTGAGGGCCTATTTTTGTTTAGGATGTGATATTTCACACTCTCCCCTAAAGGTAGGTGTGAAACCCCAATCATTACTAAAAATTGTGTTTGAGAATGAATTGTTTGTATATGACTCTTTGAACCATGAGGGTGAGATTTTTGAAACTCTATTGAAAGAAGGTGTAGAATCTAATGACCCCCAATTATCATGAAAGAGTTTTGTTGCAGGTGAAGAATTAGCATCAACTTGTATAGGTTCAAGTTGTTATCTAGGAATGAAAGGATTAGGGGAGTTTTAAATGTTGTGATCAGTTGATTCATAGCTTCGTTCATCTGTGTCAATTATGTATATCTTGTTATTGTACTCAAATTTCATTATATGGTGCTGGTATTGGCATGGTGTGATGGTTTATAGGTGGCATTGTTGTTCTTGCCACCAAGGTTAAAATCCCATTGGGGTGGTATTGTTGAATGGTTGTATCCGGTTCATAGCTCCGGTCAAAAGCGTTTACCCCTTGAAAATAAAAATAAAAAAATAAAAAATAAAAAATCATTGTATGGTGAAGGGTAGATGGGACTCCTTTCATAGCATGAATCTATGGTCTCTCTAGAAGTAGATTGTATGGAAGAAGGGGTCCTTGCATGATATGGATAGAGGTAGGAAACACTATAGGTCTAACCTCAATAGGTAATGTGATGATCCCTAGTGGTTTCCTATTAACATTCTAAAAGCCATGAATATGAACATCATTAAGTTGAACAAGCCTTTTGTCCATGCCAATTTTGTTTATGAGGTCCATGCTACAAACATTAATTTTTGCTCTATTATCGATGAGAGTGTGCCTAACTAAGGTTTCATTAATGATCACCTTTATCATCAAGGGATCATTCTTGTTGTGAATCTCAAGTGAGGTTAATTCATGTTTAGGGAATGTGATTTCTGACTGGGTGACTTGCATGAGATGAGAGGAGGATGTTACATTATTTGATTTTATGTAAGATTGGATCTCCTCCTTATGTATTTACAACATTTATAGAAATAGAGATTTGGATGTAGGTGATAGTTGAATAAGTTGCCATACAAATATATTAGCAGGAGTCTTTTTAAGATCTTCAACACTAGGTACTCTATGTTGAGAAAAAGGTAATGGAGTAGGATTGATGTGTGATCCTCTATATGTTTGAGTCACTAAGTTACAACTTAGCTACTGCAAAACATTGTCATGATTAGATTGCATCATGGATTTAAAAACATCTCTTAGTTTTTTGTGTGATTCACTAGTGGGAGGTGACTTAGGAAGCTCACCAATTAAAGGAGATCCCTCTCGTGTTTTCATAGCCTCAAGAATCTTGTCTTTATGTGCATGAATTGTTAGTGAAGGGGGTTATAATGTCACTTTATTATCTTCACCTTGGGAAGGTTTAGTGTTTGAAGTATGTGGGTCAATGTTCACATTGTCTTGCACAAGGAATTCTCCCTAGGAGGATAGTTTTTAGGAGAACAACAAGCAAAATTATCTTGAAATTCAAAGGTTGGTTCTTCTAAGAGGACTTCATCACAAGTAGGGGAATGATCAATGGTTGAATTTTCTTGCTTAATAAGGGTTTCACTAGGTGAACGGGGACAACTAAGATATTCTAATATCAAAGTATCTACTTCACAACTAGGAGAGATACTAGGAGAAGAACAAATGTTATTGTCATGATTACCTATGCTTGTGTTGTCTTGTTCATCAATGTTTTGTCCACTAAGAGAGGTAAGAGGAGAGAAACAACTAGGATTCTCAAAACTTTCATTGATTTATTCTTCTACCAAAATATCTTCATCACCAATTGGAGAGATATTAGGAGAGGAACAAATATGATCGTTAGGAATTTCCAAGGTTGTATTCTCTTTCAATAATAAATTCTCATAGGGAGGGGATACAAAATATTTCTTAACATGTCTAAATATGTAAGACACAAACATTGTTTGAAAAAAATAAAAAAATCACTTGTAACCATTTCATGCAATGTTTCAACAATGTAAACAATGTATATCCAAAGATGCAAAACATTTTAATCCAATATATGCAAAGTTTTAAGAATGCAAACAATGTATATGCAAGAATGAAAAGCACTTTTATCAAACTTATGCAAAGTTTTATGAATAGAAACATTGTGTATGCAAAAGTGGAAAGGACTTTTATCCATGTTATGCAAAATTTTAGAAATGTGAGCATTTTAAGATCTAATGATGCTTGTAATGGAAATGATTGCTAAAATGACTACCCTAAATTGATGTTTTTGATCTAGATGCATAAAAACAATGTTCCCAAAAGTTTCCAGACTTATAGTAAATGGTACTAGGAGGTTTAGAAATGACATAAATGAGGTTTTTGATGCTGTAACAAATAGTGAAAAATTTGGACTAGGACTAAGTGGCCAAAAATGGTGAATTAGTCCTAGTTAGGGTTTTTTTTCACAATTTTCAGAAATTTTCAATTGATTTTGATGCTTTTGAGTTCTTATGACCTAAATACTAAATGAAAATATAGTTTTCAAATGTTTTTCAATGATTTAAAATGAAAAAATGCAAACTGCATGCACTTTCACTAATGCAAAATTTGAAAACCCTAGAATGCAAATTAACTAATGTAAAATGCAATGCAATGTTAATGCAGGATAATTCTAGGATGATGATGGAATCCAAAACTAGAAAATAAATTACAATAAAGGTGGGTTCACCAAAGTGTGAACACCAATTTTGGTATCCAAGGTTCTCTTGCACTTCTAGGGTGTTTTACCTAAAAGGAGAGAGATGGACCAAAATGCGTAATGTCCCCACTCAAAATCAATGCAAGAATGAATGAATTATGCCTAAATGCAATAAAACGATAAAATAAATGACATATTAATGCAAAACCTAAGAAATGAAAGTTGTTTGAAAATACAATGATGTATGCAAAATGACCTAAGAATGAAAACAAACAATAACATAAATGAACAAGACTGGAGAGGTACACCTAGAAACTAGAATGTGATGTAGAGAGGCTCTGGATTCCTTCAAATTTTGTTGTTAAATCCAACTAGGAAACCTACGCCAAGTTGGGTGATTTAGTCTTGTTTACGAGAGATTCTACTGGAATAGGTTGCTACCAAATGGGTATCAAAAAATGAAAAAATCACTTTTCCGGCTTGGTAGTGGGACTAATTCACCATAGATGGTGACTTAGTCCACCTGGGAATCTTGAGAAATTTAGGGTAAGAATTTGTAGCTCTTGATCTACACTTCTCTTCCTGACAGGTGTTTGGTTCTAAAACTACAAAACTTAGGTTGAAAGAGGTTTCTAAGCTTCAGTTAGGGCTATGTTGACTTGAATGACTTTTAATGATTTGAAAAAACCTTTTAACACTTTCATCTTTGACAAATTTTCATACAAGACTTGTAAAACACACATGCAAAGAGGGGAAAAGGGGTTAAGGGTTAGAGAAAAGAGGTTTTCCTTGGTCAAACCTCGGTTTGGTAATCAAACCCTTGAAAATGAAATGAAATGGAAAGAGAATGATGAATGAACAACATGCAATTGTACAACTAACCAAACCGTTGATGTAGAAATATGAAGATATGCAAGTAGATGCTCCAATGGATGCTTGATTATGCGTAGATGCTTGAGAATTTTGAATAAATGTATGCTAATATGTGGATGAATGTATTAGATGAATTGGGGAACTAGAAGATGCAAAATGAAGGGAAAACCCTTTATTTATACTTTATTTTATAAAATTACTCTAAAATAACACATCATAGGCTAACCTTAAGGTTAAGAGAATAAAATATCGCCTGAAAATTAAAATAATTTTGTTTTTTGTGCCCAATGGGGCTAAGTAACCCCAGGTGGTGACTTGGTCCCACCAGGGTAATTTTACTAGGTGTCAGAAATTAAAGTGTATTTAACGATATTTAATGAGATTACTCTAAAAGATATAGTTAAGTAGGGCCAAAAAGTGCATTAAGGGGCATTTAAACATAAGAAAGGGTTGAATTAATGATGAAAAGCCTAGAAAAGCATGAAAGTTTGTTACAAATCTTTACAACACTTTGTAATAACACTTGGTAAGTGATAAAAAGAGGTTTATTAAGAGAATTATATTGAAAGGGTCTTAGAGAAGTGTAAAAGTGGGTTACAACACTTCGCAACACTTTTACATGACATCCCTACATTATTATTGATTCACAAGGGTCCAAGACCTAATGTGAATGTGTTGACCACATTACACATTAAATCTAGGAAAAATCAAGCCAAAGTCTATAAAAAAGACTCAAGTGAGTGTAAAAATGTCCAACAATACAATTTTTGGTGGCATGATGTGTGTAGTGTGAGCCTTTTGGATAGGAGCTTGGTGTTGATAATCCAACATTCAACCCAATTCTTTATCTATTAAGGGATTTGACAATGTAGAAAAAAACCACTTAGTGTGATTACTTTGTCTATTATAGCTGAAAAAGCTACATTAGAAACACGGATCCATGTCATGCTTGACAATCATTTATATAATCTCATTTTAGGTAGACCATGGATTCATATAATGAATGGTGTGCCTTTCACTCTTCATTGTAAAATAAAGTATATTTACAACAACAAAGTGTACACACTTGATGTTAATCTTGAGCCTAATAGTGTCTTACAACTTGAGAACGGGAAAGAAAATCCATTAACAACATTAACACCAACTACACAAGTAGAACCTATACAACAGAAAGACAAAGAAAAACAAATTGAAGAAGTTACAAAACTATTAGAAGATGATTGGGGTTCCTTAGATTTTGAACATAGATTCATGGGTGAGTACAAGATCATAAACAAACATTCAAATAAGGAACATGAAAAAGAAGTAATGTCAACACAAAACTTGGAAGACCCTTTGAAAGCATCCACCTCAACCACTTAAGAAGAAAAATAAAATTACACAACAAACTTCAATGAACTTAATCACGAACAACCACTGAATCCAAAAGAGATGAAGAAGCTTTATGGAAAAGGTCATTAGCTTATGAGACAACTTGGATATAGTGGAAAACAATGTGGTGCTAGAAAACAAGGTATCCATGTCCCCATCGAGCCTAACATGCAAGAAACAACTCACAGTAATGGCTATTGTCCTTTGATAGAAATAAACAAGCCTTCACTTAACATCAACACTCTCACAAAAGATTCTTCTAAGCTGACTTTAACAATAGTGCATCCTAAACCAATAGATACTAGTGGTCTTGATGGTTCTCTTTTTCATGAAATGAAACAAACAAAGATATCTTCACTTAATGTCAATGTTATCTCGCAAAACGCTAATGATTTGAGTTCGCTAGATTTTACACCCTCCTATAAAGGAGAGAACAAAATATCACAATCTAAGCAGTCTTGCATAGGTATGACATCTTGTACTAAGCAAGAGGTATCTTCATTGAAAACTCTAGGAAAACCTACTATTGATCAAGAAAGTATCTTTGCAATATTCCTCCAAGATCACTTGACATCTCTCCCTCAAAGAACTTGAAAGAAATTTTACTACAAACATTCATTTTGTGCATATCATAGAGTTCATGGCCATGCCACTAACGAATGTAAGGCTTTGAGTAACAAAATCCAACATCTTAAGGGCTATGGTGCTCTTCCTTGGATTGAAGCACCTATTTCCTCTAGTTGATACTTATTTTCATCTTATCCAGCTCGCCCTTATCCTACACTAAGTGGGGGAAACGGGTTAGGCAACCTTGTCCTCATATGTCACCTGTCATTACCTCTTTTGGCTAGTTGACTACCTTCCATGTATATGCAAGAGCAAGATTGGGATGTGGACGAAATTCCTTAAGTTGGCTCACATGTGACATACTGAGTTATCTTTACCATTATATTTTTGGGGGCAACCCTTCCATCCTATTGCATGATGTAGCTTATTGGAAATATATGACTTGGCGTAGGGCTTTTCGAGTAAGCTCTCATATCTTATACTACTTTAAAGCAATTGCTTACAGTAATAATGTAAGAAACTACTTTAAAGTGGGGGCATACATTGATACTCATCATGTTTCATTGTGTGATTTCTTTCCTCTTGCGATGTGTCCTTTTCTTGGTGGTGTCATTGGGTTTGATTTCCTCCAAGAGCATGATATTTCTTTGACTTTTCCTCTCTTGGAAACATTAGGCACAATGTTCCCTAAGAAGAGACCTTGCACAAATTAAGAAAAATCCCTTTGAACATTCCTTACACTATTTTTCATTTACAATGTCTATGAGTTTCAAGCATATGAAGTTTTGCTTGCCTCATAGAGCTCAAAGATCATTTTTGTGTGGCACCTTATTAAATTTATCAGAAGGTATAACTTTGGTATGGTTTGAGTAGGAAGCCTGATCTGAGGCATGACTTTCCCTATAGCCACTTGCATGTGTGTGAGTGCATACCAACCAAGAGTGTATGTTTCTCACCTTTGTGGACTTCTCACCTGACGAACAACCAAGAGTTTCATAGCCTTAGAGTGAGTATGCACTTTTGGACAAACAACCTAGATCTAATCCATAACGTGTTGGACAAACGGTTGGATCTTGATCCACCTTTTTATTTTTTCTCATTTGTACTTCTCTTCCTTCTAGTTATTTCCATTTCATGACCGTGTATCTTGTTTTGTTGCAAATCATTCACCTTGTGCATGTCCTTTTGCACTTATGTTGGTTTGAGTTAGGATCTTGGATCCTAGGGGCTTGACTACCTCCTTCATCTTTGATATCCAAGACCATTCGGATTGGTATGATTGGACCCCTCTTTAATGTCTACTTTAGTGTGAGTTTGAAGCAAGTTCATCCTCTCACTAAAGTGGGGGCTAAATGTAATGTAAAAAAAGGTGCACCTTGCTTGATTTAGAAATAATTAATGATAAATTGAACTTAATGTCACCTTGGTCTAGTGTTGTGAGGTGTTTTACACATCCACATTAGGTCTTGGGCCCGTTTTAAGCTAAATTAACTTAACTTTGCCCTAATTTAATGTTGTAAAATATATTCATCTACACTTTCACATTAAATTTGGGAGGCTTGTAAATCAAGTGGACCTAATTTGGTGTTTTAATGTGTTTTACATATTCACATTAGATCTTGTGACTTTTTAGGCTAAGTGGACCTCATTTTAATGTTGTAGAGTGCATTTAACCACACTTTCACATTTAACTTTGTGTCCCTAGCCCTAATCACCATTTACATCATCATTAATAAGCCCCTAGGATCCTTATTTTTGCATCTCGAGGCATATTTTGGCTAATATCCAGACAAAAACACTTTAAAAACCTAAAATGTTGAAGATCCACCTCAAAAAAATCTAGGTGGGACTTATTCACCACCTTGGACGAATGAGTCCCCTTAGGTGGGACCCATTTTCCAAGTGTGGAAAATGAGTCCCTTTTGGGGAAATTTTCAAAATTGAGTGGGAAAAATGCAATTCTAACTTGAATTTTGATGAATATCGTCCTTGGGGATCAAAATAACAACCATTTGAGTGCCTTGCCTATATAAACTAGCAATGCACATATAAGCATGAAAAAAAAAAAACTAGCTATGAACATATAAATATGAAAACAAAAAATAAACTAGAAATGAACATATAAGCATGAAAACACAAAATAAATTAAAGAAAATTACCAAATCTTTTTCTTTGGTTGATTGATTTCCCTAAGATTTAAGTATTCAACTAGATAGTTTATGACAAATGACTAGAAAAGCATTGTTCATTATTATATGCCTAATGATTTAAGAGTGAAAGTAAATAAGAAAATTTGATTTAAAAAAAAAAATGGAAATAATTACTTCATTAAAAAGTGGAGGAAAAATGGATAAAATTATTAAAAGAAGAATTGCAGAAAATGTCAAAAATCATGACATTTCTGAATTCACCCTACCTTAGAGTTTCCACTTTGGCTTCTGAGATGAATGGCGAGGGCTCCTAGGTGGCTTCCATGACTGGAGATTTCAATTCAATGATAAAATTTGGTATGGATTCACTGGGTTGTGTGGATCTGTAGGGCAAATTGGGCATTGTCTCTGGTGATTTAGTCTCCTCTAAAGCATTTGAGCCATCCTTTAATACTCCTCTAGGTGGTGTGTTTTGGGATTCAAATCATTCCTCCCATGATTCTCCTCTACAACTCATGCATGGGGGGTTGGCCAATGGTTTTAATGCACTAATTCCATCTTCTGATCAACAATTTATAGATCTTGCTTGCGATGCTATGCTTCTTAGGTAGAAGTTGATGGCAGACAAACCCTCATTTTCGGAGGTAGTCAAGTCTGGCTCCTCCCCTCCTTTGGATACATTGCAGAAACCTCAAAAATTCATGGGTAATAGACAACCAATACAATGCTCTAGTGAAATTTTGTCTTTGGATTTTGATGCCTCTATGGCAAAGGATACATGAAAATGAAAAATTCTTTATGGACAATGGGCTAATTGGCAAATTTAACCATCTCTAGCCAAGTCTTCCAGATTTGCATGATTGGATTTTGAAATAAATTTAGAAATCTATCCTAGTGCAAGAGGTTTTTTCATTATGGTTTTTGATTGCAGGAAAGACAAAAACACCATTTTAAACTATGTATGGTTTTGGGAAGGAAATTTGCTGCAGTTGAAATCCTGACACCCAAATTTTGATCCGTCCTCTGAATCTTTCACAATTTTGTTGATTTGGGTTTTTCTACCAAATCCCCCCTTGCACTACTCATTCGAATCATGTTTTTCAGCTATTGGTAACTCTTTGGGTAAGTTTGTGTATATTGATGACAACTCAAGAAATTTCACCCATACAACCTTTTCTAGGATCTTGGTGGAATTGGACACTTCCAAAGATCTTCCAACATAAATTATTTTGAGGGCTAATGCACAATGCTGGAAACAACCTCTGGATTATGAAGGGTTAATTTTTATGTGTAGAAGATGTTATCAAACAAGACACATTGCTACAATGCATCAAACTATTAATTCCCAACACAATAGGGAGGCCTCTTGGTGGAAGAAATCTTTCCCCAAACATTATTCAGTGGTAAACTCTCCCAAATAGAATACTTCTCCCTACAAGTTGGTGAAGAAAAATGTCAAGCTCTCTTCATTGTCAGATGTAGATTAGGAATTGCCCCGTGATGGTGACAACGATGCTACCTCTCAAGGTTTTAGAGTTGTAGGTGAGGGTTCTAACTCCACAACAAGCGATTTCTCCTTCTCGTTGGCATCACCGCATGATCTAAAGAATTCAAATCTTGGGGATGGGGGTAATTAATGACAAACAATAGGGAAAAAGAAAAGGAACACAAGTCAGAATGGGTATGGCTGCAACAAAATACTGCTTCAATCTCACTCCAATTCAACTTCAATGGAACCAAAGAATAGGGGAGCATTAGTAAATTATAGAGCATGGAATTTGGAAAATATTATTGACAAAATAGAGGAAGTTAGAAGCAAATTGCGCCCTCATGCTAAAAATGGTGCCAGCATCAAGTAGGCAACAATTGCTAGGTTTAGTCTCATAAAGGGGTTTGTTGTGGTAGGCAATTCAAATATGTATGTTTGGAACATGTTTAGATGGGATGGTAAACTAGTCTATTTTATGCTTTTCTAAACTATTAGTTTAGGTAGAGTTGGTTCCTGGTTTTTGTGTTAGGAACAAATAGAGAGAAGCTTGGTTGGTACAATACAAATATGGTTAAATAACACAGATGTAATTCCAAATATGTGAGGATGAGATCCCCTTATGTGATCTCACCTGGTGTTGGCTAGGCCATATTCCAACATCTTTAATAAATGCATCTCTTACCTATAGATCAAAAAAAAAGTGGAGGAAAAATGGAAAAACCCTAAAAAATAAAATAATAAAAGCTGGCTTAAATAATTATTTCAATAAAAATTGTATGAAAAATAAAAAAAATCAAAATCAAAATAAAAAATCAAAATTTTGGCACACTATGTTTGAATAGAAATTGGATGAAAAACGAAAAAAATCAAAAAAAGAAAATTAGAAAAAAATCAGAATTTCAGTTGGCTATGATCCAACCAAACAGTAGTCGGCCAAATATGTTTATGCCAAAATGTATTCGACCAAATAGGGTTTGACCAAATCCTATTCAGCTAAATATATCCAGTTGACATGTGACTTGGCAACAAAGTCACCATTTTTTCAAAGTTCCAGAAATTTCCAAATTCTGGTGAATATCTCTTCAATCAAAATTATTTAAAAATAAAAAATAAAAATACCCTTTTGTAGAGCTCATAGTGCTGAATCCAAAAATAATAATTATATTTTGATTAGTTTTAGTATATAACTATTTTAAAATATTGCAAGTAGGTTGTTCAAAGTCAAAAAGAAGTTGAGTTGAAATGAAATAAAAATAGTAAATAATCATAAAACAAATTGGAAAGTATATGATGCCCTAGAAGAGAGAACCCTCTTCAAAAGGTTATATTTTTTATTTTGAAAATGAAAAAATAAATAAACAATAGTTGACGTCAATTGAAAACTATAAAATTCTAGTTAGTTTGATTTTAAAATGTTCTTACGAGAAAAATATATATCAAGATTTCAATTTTTTTTCCATGCCTAGATATTGAAATTGGTTATTTGGGAAAAAAAAATCAAGAGAAAATGATTTTTTTTTCGATTTGTTTCTTGACGTTAACTAAATGTCACTTTTTCTTGAAATTTTCAGCATTACGAAATTTGCTTTTAAATTGATAAAAAATATAAAAAAAAAAGTTTAATTTTTTTTTAAAATTATAGGAATAAACTTCAACAAAAGTTCTATATTTTATTAGTTTACATCATTTTGAAATTAAAAACATAAATACCACTTTTATGTGGTTGAAGTTGAGAACTTTTTTCATGTTGTTCGATTCCTTTATAAAGTGTGACACATGTTTGTACTTTTACCCCTAATCACTCTAAAATTACATTTTTAAATTTTAAAAAATCTTGTGCCAGGACCCATTCACCCCTTGGTGAATGAGTCCTTTGAGGCCTACAACTTTTCTAAGTTTTTTAATAGTTTTTTGCACTTCCTAGCCTGCTAGTAACCTATAGTATCAGTCTAGAAATTTTCAAGAATTTTTGTTTTATGCATCTAGGTCTAAACATCCATTTAGTGTAGTCATTTTTGAATCATTCCAAAATCATTTTAGTAGCAAAAATCATCAAATCTAAAAATGCTTACATTCTTGAAGCTTTGCATAATATGGATAAAATTACTTTTCACTTTTGGATACATAATGTTTACATTCCTAAAGCTTTGCATAAGTTGGATAAAAGTACTTTTCACTTTTGGATATACATTGCTTATATTTTTTGAAGCTTTGCATAAGTTGGATAAAAGTTCTTTTCATTTTTCGATACACATTGTTTATATTCCTCAAGCATTGCATAAGATGGATGAAAGTACTTTTCATTTTTGGAATCACAATGTTAGTATCTTACCTTTCTAAGCATGCTAAGAAAAAGTTCATCCATCCCAATTATGATAATGCTTTAGTGAAAGATAATACAATAGTGGACAATCATGACAATCACATTTGGTCTTCTCCCAATATCTCTCCTATTTGTGAAGAAGATATTTTTTGTGTTAGAAGATCAAATCAATGAGAGTTATGAGAATCCTATTTGTTTCTATTCCCCTACCACTCCCACTTGGGAAGACATTGTTGGATACAAGGATGAGACCATTGACACATCCCCTAATACAAATTTTCCTATTTGTGAGAATAATTTCATACAAGATAATTCTATCATTAATAAGCAAGACAATCCAATCATTTCCCCTGCTAATGATGAAGTTATTTTAGAAGAACCAACCATTGAATGACATGAAGATCTAGTGTTTTTCTCTCCTAAAATCTCTCCTACTAGGGAAGATATCATTGCACAAGGAAATGACAACATTGACACATATCTTTCAAACAATAGTGATGAGGCTTCATTGGGTGAAGATGATGAAATGACATTAGACTCCCCTGCACTAGGAGATCATGAAAATAAGGATAAGCTTGTCGAGGTTATGAACATTAGAACTCCCTCGAGTCCTCTAATTCTTAGACCTCATATAAATCCTTTAATTATTGGATCACCTAAGCCTCAACTTATCCTCTATCCACCCTCACAACAACCACAAGTTCAAAATAAACTAGTGCTTATCTTAGAACCACCTACAAGGAAACTTGATAATAATAATGTTTTGTAGCAACTGAGTTACAATACCATTACACATACATATAACACTAGAAACAATCTGCAACCAAGACAAATAACTCTAACATCCCTTGGATTGCCTCAACCTATCTTGCCTAGTGCTCCTCATTTTCCCTCACATAATGGAAAGGAGTATGATCTTGTTGAACAAATAAAAATTACTCCTACTAAGATATCCTTATAGGACCTTATTCAAGCCTCACCTAGTTATCATAACATGCTTCAAAGTGCTTTACAACAAGCTCCTACCCCTCCTAATGTGCAACCAAATGATGTTGCAGCCTAAATTCAAGGTATGACTTCAATCAACTTGGATATTACTTTCCATCAAGATGAATTACCTGTGTTAGAAGTACAAAACCAAAATGAAGCTTTCACAATAATAGCTATATATAAAATAGGATTGGGATAAAAAGAACCATTGTTTATAATGGATGATCCCTTAACATGTGTAGCATAAACCTTTTGGACATGATTGGAGTAGACAAAAGCCAAATACAACCAGATTCTTTATCCATTCGTGGGTTCGATAAAATATGAAAACAACTGATAACATTGCCTATTATAGTTGGAAAGGCCACATTGCATACTCCTATTTATGTCATGCCCAATAATATTTCATATAATCTTCTCTTGGGTAGACCTTGGATTCATGCAATGAATGGGCTGCCTTCTACCCTTCATCGTAAAATGAAGTATGTCTACAACACCAAAGTGTATAAAATAAAAGTTAACCCTAAACTAGAATGTTGTTTTCACATTGAGAAAGACAAAGAAAGTCCTCTGAAAACATTGACACCAACTACACAAGTGGAACTCATGGGTATGTGCAGGATCATGATGGGCGCCAAAAAGTGGCAATATGATGGGTATGTGGCTGATGACTTTTTTTTAACCCAAAATTGATGAAATGAAAAGGGTTTTTAAAGGAGATTCTCAGATTTCCACCAATATAAATTATAATTTACTTTGAATTTAATAAGTAATTATTATTCATTTTCTATTCAAATTGTGACTAAAGTCTAATTGATAGGCTGATTGAAAAACATCTACAGCTTTCAAATGATATCACAATTTTTGAATCCAAAACATGTGTCACATTCTATGCTTCACATAATATAGGATAAAAAAAAAAAAATTGAATTTCATGAAGTTTTGACCAAGTTAAGGTGGTCAGACATACGATTTTTTAATATTTTTTAAAATTTGTAATAAAAAATTCATAATTAATTATTTACTAGGGAAAAAATTATAAAAAATATGCATCACATCAGGACATGAGTCCTCTACTTATATCTAAAATCTTATAAAAAAATATTATCATTTTATTGTGGTTAGGGTGGTCAGACATACACCTACTTCTTATTTTTTCCCTAAAATTTAAGTACTACTGCATTGAAATTTCAAATTTTCACCAAATAGATTTATTTAATTTTTAAACAAACCTAGAAGTTTGGAAACTACATTCAATTTTCTATAGATTCTATTCTTACATATTTTTGAAATAATATAGATAACTTATTCAAATTTTTATGTCAAGTTGCCTAACTCTGATTTTTTTGAATTTTTTGCCACTTAAGGGCCTATTTTTTCCATGATGATCCTGCACATACCCTTTTACAAGAGAAAGAAAAAAAAAATCATATTGAAGAAGTCACACATTTATTGGAAGATGATTAGGGTTCCATAGCTTTCACACCTACATTCATGGGAGAATACAAGATCATAAAAAAAAGTCTAAAAAGGAAAAATAAAAAGTGGTAATGTCAACACAAAACTCAAAATAATCCACTTCAACCACTTTAGAAGAATAAGAAAATTACACAAAAAACTTTGATGAAGTATATTATGAAAAACCACGAAATCCAAAAGAAATGAAAAAGCTTTATGGAAGAGGTTATGAACTTATGAAACAACTTGGGTATAGGGGAAAAGGATGTGGTGTTAGAGAACAAGGTATATGTGTCCCTATAGAGACTAAAATGCAAGAAACAACTTATGGTCTCGGTTATTGTCCTTTGAAAGAAATAAAACCATCAAAAAATCCTTCACGCAATACCAAAACTATTACAAAAGACTCTTCCAAGCCAACTTTAACATTGGTGCATCTTGAAATGATAGAAACAACTAGTGGTCTTGGTTATTGTCCTTCAATAGAAATGAAAGAATCAAAGAAATATTCGCTTAACATCAATATCATCATTCAAAACACTCCTAGCACATGTCTTAGTAATTATTGGAGTTCATTAGATTTTACGCCCTCCTTTAAAGGAGGGTACAAAATCTCTCAATCTAAAGAGCCTTGTGTAAGTATGACACCTTGTACTAAGAGATATGTTTGTCACAAAATAAAGGGACACCTTCTACTATTGATCAATAGAGTATCTTGAAAAGACTCCTCTAGGATTGTTTGATATCTCTCTCTCCAAGAACACAAAATAAATTTTACAACAAGAGTTCATTTTGTGCATATCATACAGTTCATGGTTATTCTACTAATGAATGTAAGGCTTTGGGTAATAAAATTCAACATCTTAAGAATTGCGATGCTCTTCCTTGTGTTGAAGCACTTAGTTCCTCTAATTGATACTGATTTTCATTCTATTATGTTTCTCATCAATCATCTTAGCTCATCCTTGTCTTACACTAAGTGGGGACAAGGGGTTAGGTAGCCTTTTCTTTGTATGAAACTTCTTGTTGTCTCTTTTGGCTAGTTGACCACCTTCCATGTATAAATAAGAGCAAGCTTGAGATTTGGATGACATGCCTTAAGTTGGCTCACATGCGACATACTTTCTTCCTATGGTTAGCATTGAATTTTGGGGGCAACCGCTTTTCACGCCCTTCCTTTTCACGATGTAGCTTCATTTGGAAACATATGACTTGGCATAAGGCTTTCTTAGGATTGAATATTGACCACTTTAAAGTAAATTTCTCACAACAATGGTGTTAGCAATTTATTTAAAGCGGGGGCATACATTGGTATTATCATTCCTTATGTTTCATTATGAGATTTTCTTTCTTCTTGTGATGCATCCTTTTCTTCATGGTGTCATTGGGTTTGATGTCCTCTGAGAGCATGATATTTCTTTGAATTTTCATCTCTTGGAGACATTAGGCACAATGTTACCTTAAAAAAGACCTTACATGAACTAAGAAAAGTCCCTCTGAACAAACCTCTACTCGCATATTGTTCATAAGTGTTAAGCATAATATAGTTTATTAACCTTGTGAAGCTCAAAGTTTCATTTTTTGGTGCCCTATTGAAGTTATCAAAGGGATAACTTTGGTATGGTTAGTATGATTAAAGCTTAGATACATACATGACTTTCTCATTGTATGATGAGAGCCTATAGTTGGCATGAATTTCTCATTAAGACTCTTTCTAGGTGGCTCACCTAGTGGATGGCCTAAGGTTTCATTAGCCTAGAGTGAACATGCATGTTTTTTGCATAGTGGACATTGAGTTCTACTTGTGAACGTTCTTGGACAAACAACTAAGGCTTGATCTACATCGAGTTGGAAAAATAGTCAAGGCTTGATCCACCCCTTTTTGTTTTTGTTTTATTTCTTTGTCTTTGACATTGTATGTTTGTGTATCTTGTCTTTCTATTTCATATTATAATCTTGTGTGTGTCCCTTTGTGCTTATGTTGGTTTGATGTGGGATCTTGGATCTTGTGGGCTTGATCACTCTCCTTGATCTTTGTCATCCTATATCATCCACATTGGTACACTTGGACCCCTCTTGACTACTTTAGTGTGAGTTTGACATAGGTTCCTCCTCTCACTAAAGGGGGGGTTAATTTAGTGTTTTAATATGTATTTTACATATTCACATTAAGTTTAGGGACATTTTAATTAAAATGGGCTTAATTGTGCCTTATTTTTTGTGTTGTAAGGTGTACCTTTACACTTTCACACTTATCTAAGGCCTCATTAATTAATTGAGATTAATTGGCCTTAATTGACACCTTTAATTCAAATCCAAGCCTAATCAATTGCAATTTCTAAAGAGGAAACCCAACATTCATTAATGCCTAAACATAACACTCATCCATGAAGAATGTGTGTCTTAGGTAAGTGACCTAGGACTCATTCCCCATAGGGTGAATAAGACCTCACATAGGATTAGGACCTAAATTTAAATTATGTTTTTGGTAGTTTTCAATGATTTCAAATGTATATTCACTTGTCGGCTTGTGTTATTTGAATTATGGGAAATAATGTTAACATATGTATAAATAAGAGGCCATTTCACTATGTTTCACTTAGCAATTTTTCATAAGATCAAGAGAATTCAAGAGAGAAAGTTTATGAGTATTTCAAGAGCATTTTCAAGGCATTCAAGAGTAGATTATTGAATAATTATTGTAGCATTCAAGATCCCATTATCATTTCAAATTCTTCTTGCATCATGCATGTTATTTGAGCTAATATGTTGATGTAGTGTTTAAGATCCATTCAAGCATTCAAGGGAAATTTTTCAAGTCAAGTTTCATGATTAAGATCCACATCCATTGAAGCCATTTCATGCTAGTTACAGATCTACATTCCAAGGTTCAAATAAGAGTTTGGTGAATTGTGACATTGCATTTGTTCATTCATCATTCCTTCATGCTATTTCATTTCATTTCATGGTTTAATTAGCAAAATGATGTTTGAAAAAGGAAAACCCCCATTCACCAACAAAACAACATTTTTTTTTCTCTTGATGTGTGTTTGCAAATTTTAGGTGGAAGATCTATTGAAGAAAAAAAATTCAAAACTTTCAAAGTTGCATTTGTTGTCACCATTCTTGCAAAATCATAGAAATTGACCTACAAAATTTATTGTTGGTTTTTTTACTACAAGATTCAGGAATCTAGGAGTGCAAACACAAGTGAACAAAACCTAGAAATAGATTTTCAAGAGCCCTAGCTAGGACCCATTCACTATAGGGCGAATGAGTCCTCAGTTAGTCTTGAAAAAGAATTTTTTGTGAGAGGTACACAAGATTTATCCCTTCCACATTGTCCAGATGTTTTGTAGGTTTCATCAATATTATGGTTAATCTTCTAAATACACTTTGTAGCTTGCAATTTTGAGTTGCTTTGCTATTTTTAATCTTTCTCCCCATACTGTTGTTTGAATCATACCCTCGTCCTTGCATAAAAAGAAAATCAGTAGATACACACTTTGACTTGATTCACCCTGAGGTTGAAAGTCATTTCATAGTGTGGATCTCATTTCCTAATGAAATTAGAGAAGTAGGACCCCTTTCCATTTTTGGGAAACTCCCCTATCCTATTTTTCTATGTTTCACCTCCAAAGTTTAATGAACAAACTTGGTTGATTATGGAGATACGAGCCACCTTCAAAATTCATATGTGTGAAAAACAAAATAATAGCCATTCCCTGACAAGATGATCTCCAAGTCCCTTTTAGGATTCCAATTCTTTCTAACCCACTTTTCGGAAAAAGGCATGGTCTCTAAAGCCTATAAACATGGAAATGATTTTATACTCTGATAAATACCAAACATCATCAACAAAATAGCCATTAGGTTTTGAGCGAATTCCTAGAGACTCAATAAATTTATATTCTTGTGTTGCATGTATTTAAAAGCTTTTGGGGGGGTCCCATTGACCCACAAAAGGCTCCATATTAATAGTTGCGATAAACAAAACTACTGAGACACACCCCTAAACCCAGTAGAAAGAAATTCTAGAAGGAAGCTTGAAAAGTAAACACAGAAACAAAGGATTCGAGCAGATAAAATTACAAATCATGTCTGAAAGGGGCATAAAACCGGGAAAAGTAGTGGCACGCAGCCCATACCCAAAACTCCCGCATGCACCAGCATGAAATGTTCGATCTGCACACATTGGGCATGCAAAGGCAAGCTCACAGAGTCATCGCCCTTCACAGGCATGCCATCGCTCGCGCCTTTACCAATCCTCCTGTTGTCATTAAAAAACCTCTTACCAATGTGGATCTGTTATTTGCTAATAGATATTTTACTATAATAGTTCCATTCATAAACACCATACATAATGGTCTGTGTCTAAGAATCATATATGGAGGTGGTAACTCATCTAGCACATAAAATAAATAGAAAGATCATGTTTATCATACTGTAAATGTGCATCCCTAAATTAGAGAGTCCCTAAGTTAGAGAGATAACTAAGGAATGGAATGTAGCAATGGAATTATGCTTATCATGATATGAGAAACATCAATATTCTTGAGCCATCTGACATGCACCTTTAACAAAATACACAAATGGTCAATAGAAATAGATGGTATAATTACATCATATGAAGTACTGTTCAAAGCTAGATTATAGTTTGAATTTAGTACACTTTTATCACTTTCCATCTAAGAAGTAATCAAAATATGATAATCATGGAGATGTTAAGAGTATCCACTAATGAAGGGAAAATAATTATGAAATCCATTAACGAATAAATTGAAGAATATAATGCTTCTACATGTAGGCTCCACATGTAGGGTGATCCCCTTTATATGGTAAAATTTATGAAATCCATTAACGAATAAATTGAAGAATATAATGCTTCTACATGTAGGGTCCACATGTAGGGTGATCCCCTTTATATGGTAAAATTTCATGAGTGCATTCGAGATAGAAGGATAAAATATCATAAAGTATATATTGTTAAGGATAAGGCCGATGATATTTCTAATGTAAAAATAAGGGTGTATCCAAGGGCATAGGGTTCAAAAGAGTAAGAAATTAAGGCTCAAAATCCTATCAAGAATACATGGATATAGTAAAACAAAGAAAACTCATTTTGTATATGTGCATTAGTATAAAATTAGATAAAATAATACATATCAATTATAACATAAAATCAATTTAAGGGTGGGTAGGTGGGCAGGTGGGGTAGGTTGAAGATATAATATATAAATGTATTTATAATATTTAAAGAGAAAGATAAATAGAACATAAGCATATAAAGAGATGTCAAATAAAAAATATATATGTGAGTTAGAAAAATATAAATACTAAAAATCTTTTGATGTTTGTTTAGAAAATCTTAAAGAAAAGGTAGGTTGTGTTTGATATGGATTCATCAAAATAAAGAAAATACACTTTATCTACATTTAGTCTATGTTAATTCAATGAAATGCATACACATTAGCAAAATTAAGCAATGCTAATTTATAATTAAGAAATATTAATAAATTATGATAATGCCTAATATCTTTTAAGCTGGAATATAAATACAAATAAGTAGACAACTTTGTTACTAATGAGTGCACTAATCCAATATACATCTAAAATAATATCACTTGGGATCTAGAATAGGGTACAATAGATAAATATGTAACCATATTCACTACAAAATCAACATATTCTTCTTTAACTATGTAAGGAGGAATTTGTCTTCTAGAGATAAATATGTAACCATGTGTATGTTATTATGAGAAAAAAATTAACCATGTGACTTTCAAGCTTCTTCTCTTCACTCCACTAAATTCCTCTTGAATTCTTATGCATTTCTTGATATCTATGAACCAATAGTATTCATAAATATCTTCGTAGGGTTGTTGATATGTCATAAGAGGACATGTTCTCGTA
This sequence comes from Sequoia sempervirens, assembly GCA_007258455.2. Taxonomy (NCBI): domain Eukaryota; kingdom Viridiplantae; phylum Streptophyta; class Pinopsida; order Cupressales; family Cupressaceae; genus Sequoia; species Sequoia sempervirens. The sequence continues at coordinate 63,522,000 of VDFB02358134.1, forward strand.
AATCAATACATATAAATATGTACAAATGATCTAAAACAAAACTCATTAGTAATAGATATGCTCATTAGACGTTTGTGTAAAACTAGATTATATTTATTGTACTAATCATAGTATGTAAATGTGAATGATATTTCTTTGAATGCTTAGAGATTATTACAATAATGTCTGAAAATACAAGAACAAAGTAACATATCAGACAGATATGTGTTTAATCAACACTAGATAAAAAGAGCAGAGATGGAAAGTTATATTTCTATCTAAAAATAAAGGTAGAAGGTTATATTTTTATCATAAATTTTTAGAGGAGAATATATATTTTATGGTTAATTTTTTATTATATGATTAACGCTACATCATCTTACAATGCAGCTCCCGTATATTTCTGTTTATATTACATTCTTACACTTTCCAGTCTTTAACCTAATCAAAACACTTTGCTTGTCGACTACGATATGGGAGTTGGCCCACTCCCAAGGTCGGTTGGTCTACGAAAACTATCTTGGAGCCGCCTATTTGTTAAGTTGCAAAACAACTAAGCTCCAACATGGAGTCACATTCGATCGACAACAAGTATTATATATGCATGCGCGTGCGTTCGTCATGTCGTGCTGCTTGACATCACTTGTCGTGCGTTGTTGATCACTCATTATATTATTAAACACTATACTTCGTGTCTCATAATTTAACAGATGTCCTCACTTTGTTTAGATATATATTTAGATATGATTCATGAAAAGATCCGGTCTGGGCTACTGCACAACCTAAAATATCTCATTTTGAGATAACGATAAGGTATTGGACGCATTAAGAGGGAAATACAATGATTTAGACGCATCAAGTAGACAAAAAGTGGTCATCCATGCGGCTAAGATCAGCTCAGATTATCATTTCCCGTGTCTCTTTTCATACTAAAAGTGCTTCCGTAATCAAATTGTTAAAAACAAGTCCATTTTCTATTTGTCAAATGAAGTGATGCGAACACATTTGCTCTGGGACAGAGAACATGAGAAGCCTGTAATGCGCTCATAGATTTTTAGGGTTTTCATGGGATTCTTAAACGTGCATGCATAGTTGAGTCAATAATGTCGCTTGCGTTGAAAATAATGAATTCTAGTGCTGGGCTGACACCTGTTTAGTGGTGCCTTTTTATATGAGACCCACTCAAAGTGCCGACATCACAGTCTCTGTTTCCATTCCTTTATGCGTTTCTAGAAAAAATTGAGAGCATGGGATGCTTGATGATTATATAGTGCCGTATATGTAATGGATATCTCCAAAGTTTGATATTATATGTATATCAAGCTGTATTCCACATTTCGAACTATTATATAGGAGCATGGTTTAGAAAAATCAAAGATAGATAAGCATACTTGTGTAATAAATTGAAGAGTTTCTTATCAAACCAAATTGGACTAGGTGATGATATTAAAGAGGAGTGCCGCCTCGAGCATGGGTGTAGTTGAAATGGAGGAAGGAAATATGAGAAAAGGTCCTTGGACTTTTGGGGAAGATATGAAGCTGATTGCCTACATAAGTGTGAATGGTGCTGGTTGTTGGAATTCAGTTGCCAAAGCTGCAGAATTAAAGAGATGTGGCAAGAGCTGCAGGTTGAGGTGGCTCAATTATCTCCACCCAGATCTTAAGCGTGGCAGCATAACTCCCAAAGAACAATGTTTGATCTTTGATTTGCATAAACAATGGGGAAACAGGCACTGCTAGTTTTACTTACTATATTCTCTTGGTTTGGGGGGATAACTTTATTAGATCACTTTTGTTATCACTACTGTTTATTTGTCTGTAGGTGGTCTCGAATTGCTCGGAGTTTACCAGGAAGAACAGATAACGAGATAAAAAATCATTGGAGAACCCACATAAGGAAAATGTCTCGAGAGCTAATTCACAGTTCTAGCTGGTCGCCAGCTCCCAAAAGTCCCACACGGATAAAGGTCGATACCTGTGAAGTGCATGATGGTAACCAAGAGTTTACAAATAAAGAATCTGATATGAATAGTGTGAGCTGCATAGAGTCTGAGACATACGAAACAAGTGAACTCCAATATAGCCCAGTATTCTCTTGTCCTTCTGTGACTGCTTCTAAAGTGGATGTCTTCTCAGACAGTGAAGAGTTCTTGTGGGATTATAATTCCATCGCCTTATGGAATTTAGATGACTTACGCGCATGTAGTGTTAATGAAATAGTGGATCTTTAATCCCAAAGATTGCAGGCGAAGATTTCAAACGTATATATGTTGTGACTTTTTAAGATGACTTCATTCCTCGAGGATGACTTGATATGGATACCATAACTGCTTAATCATAAGTGTAAGAATAATTTAGTTACAGAAGTTATTATAGAGAAATTACAGTGGGATGATGTTGCTACATGTTAAGTTGTACCTTGTTCTATCTCATTTGAACCCGACTGCAAGTCGAAATTTTCAGCCCTTCTGTTGAGGGATGTATGTATAAATATTTTAAGTGTGTGTCAATTTTGTTTGAATAAAATTAAAATTATAACTCAATCAATTCTACGGGAAGTTGAAATTTTTAGCCCTTTTGATGAGGGATGATGTACAAATATTTTAAGTGTGTCAATTTTGTTTGAATAAAGTTAAAATTATAACTCAATCAATTCTACAGGAATTTTCATGTATTTTTATATATCTTTTTGGTGAAGCAAGTAAATTTTCCCTACACAATGTATTTTGAGATAGAATGGTAATAATTTATGGATAATAGATATGATACTTTTATAGTTTATGTACAATAATTTGAGTAGTTTTGGTAAAAAAAAAATTGTTAATATTTTTGGATTAAAGTTTTGGATTATATTCTATGATTTATGATTAGTTGAGGAATAATTGAAGGGATTAATTATCAAGTATGGTAGGTAAAAAACTTGTAAATAATAAATCATAGAGTGCTACCTCAAACATTGATAAAAAACTTCACACAAATTTTAACTAAAAGTACTCAAATTCAATATATAGATATTTAAATATTAAAAAAACTTAACACCAAACCACTTACAACACCAGAAGTTATAAATTGCCTCTTGTAGGCAATAAAAGTAGTCAGTTTCTCTTGTTGCTGACTATCATGTAGCCACTTAATCCAACAATCAAACAACACACAAGCAATCATCCATTGACAAACATGTATGTATTCCTTCCTAAAACTTAGGAAACTACTTACATTGCGTTCATTTTATTAGACTCACTACACTAAACATAAATACACCCACGTTCACATAACATTAATAAATATTATCCTCATTATTAGTAAAAAATAAAATGTCTTATTCCATAGCTTAACTATGAGTACAAAGTATAATTTATTTACATAAAAAATAGCAACATAACCTAAAAGGACTAATACTCTTGTGTGGATGAATTGCTCTTGAAGCACTCCCTCTCTTCAGGCATAAACGGTCAATGACACACATTCCTCTCCAAAATGGAATTTAATTTCCCTAATGAATAAAGTCTTGTTACTGTTGGATGTTGAAGCCCAATGGACTCCTTATCCATTGCTCTTGTTCCATCCATGTGATGTCTATTGACATTCCATGTATTATTTGTATTTTTCATTATATATAAGGCACATTATTAGTTTTGTTGTTACAATACATTATGTTGTTATATGCATCTAGAAACAAATATTAATAAAATATTTCTCCTGCTTCAAAATGGATGTAGTCAAATTGGTGAACCACTATAAATCTCTATGTTTTTGTGTTTGTGAATTGTCTTCTTTTTTAGTTTATTTTTTGCAATCTTATTTTCATTTTGTTTGCAATAAGTTAATCAAAAATTCAAATAAAAACTTGGTAAATTATTGTTCGGGAATTATCATAATTTCCAAGAAATGGAGGAAGTAGATAAATGGAAGATAGAGAAGTTCTTTGGGAACAATTTCAGATTGTGAAAAGTGCAAATGGAGTCTTTGTTGATTAAAGGAGATCTCTCACTCACATTGGAATGAAAAGAGAAGAAGCCACCCATGGTGGTTGATGAGGAGTGGGAGAAATTAGATAAGAAAGCAAGAGATATGATCATTTTATCATTATCCAACAACATCCTCTTCAACGTCATAGCAAAAAAGACCGCAAAAGAATTGTGGGACAAATTAACTGAATTATACAAGATGACTTTAGCTTAAAACAACATTTATCTCATGAAAAAATTATGTAATTTAAAAATGAAGGAAGGAGACATCGTGTCAGACCACTTGAATGAATTCAACACTTTAATCAACCAATTAGTTTCGGTAAAAAATATTTTGGATGATGAAATCAAAGCCATCTTATTGTTGTGTTCTCTTCTAAATAGTTGGGAAGGATTTATGATTGCAATCAGCACATCTGTATCCAGAAAAAAAAAAACTCAAGTTTGACGATGTTGTTGCAACTCTTCTTAGTGAAGATTTGTGAAGGAAAAAATCAAGAAACCACATTTGTTGATGCCTTGATTTTTTATAATAGAGGTAGACACCAAGAAAGGGATAGAAATAAACATAGAAGAAGATTAAAATCTGCGAGAACATCAATGTCAAGGGGCAAAAATGGAGGTTGTTGGTTTTGTACAAAAGAAGGCCATACTAAGAAGAATTGTTGGACTCTGGTGGATCATTCCATCCAACTTCATGTTAGGAAGCCTTCCAAAATTATCAAGAAGGAAATTTTGGAAAAGTATATCTTGGTGATAACAAGGCATGTGAGATTATTGACAAAGATGACATGATGTTGAGGTTGAAGAATGGAAACAAGTGGTTATTATGTGATGTAAGGCATGTTCTAGAATTAAAAAGAAATCTAATTTACGTGGGACAAATTGATGCTTAAGGTTGTAGCATCACATTTTCTTCAAATTATTGGAAGGTGATCAAAGAGGCATTAGTCAAGAGGAAGCAAATTGGGCACTCTATATGTGTTAGATAGTCCTACTGAAGTGGGAGTTGCAATGATGGTTGTGGATAGTGAAACAAAACTATGGCATAAAAGGCTTGGGCACATGAGCAAGAAGGGGCTTTAAATCTTGCTAAAAAGGGATCATCTTCTGAGATTGAAGTATTTGGATTTGGACGTATGTGAGAATTATCTCTAATGGAATCTTCAAATTTTCAAAAATTGAAGTGTCCATGATGAAAAAATTTGCTTTCCACACTCAAAAATGCACTTGAAAAATATGCCCCAGTGACCTACTTTGGAGGGTCATAATTTGGATCCCATTTTCTTTCATGCCAAATCCCTTGGTGAGTGTATTCGTTTGTCATATGTGAACATGCATGTCTAATTTCAGCTTCTTGTGATGAGTTTTGATAGAGTTTTGAAAAGCAAAGCTGGAGGGTTTTGTGATTGTTTTGTTGTTTGCGAATTCTCAGGCCTATGAAGTGGTCTCCTGTTTAGACTATTATTTCATAGATGGATGATAATCATGGAAAATGGATTGGTGCTCTGCATTACCCTCATATTCATATGCTCCCTGGTTTAGTTTTAGAGCCATAGGATCAAGTTTGATATTTTTACCAGGTCAAAAACAAATGTAGTTTGTTTTGTTTTTACATTTGCATTTCTAGAATGTTTCAAGGAGGTCAACTTTGACACTTAATATCTTGTGATGAACGTGGATTGAAGGAAAGCCCTCTTGCACACATACTCAATGGAACTAAATGATTTAGTGTTTCCAGTGGTAGCTCCACATGAGATGATTTGATAATTTTTCAAGGAGGTGACTTGGTGTGCTCAAATTGGTTTTTGATAGGTGCAATTATAGAAAAGTATGACTGAGCCACTTTGGATGTTAATTGTTGATGCCTAAAATTGCTAGGAAAACAACCTTATGGGAAACTCAGTTAATGGGGGACCAATTGTGCTAAACTGAGTAACCTTTGAGTTTTTAAAGAAGCTGGCCCTTTCTGTATTTCTCAAAAAAATGGATGAGCCTTTCATTATCATGCTACGAGACATCTTTTCCAACTTTAAGTTTTCTTTCATCTCTTACTAGAAGATCTACATAGTCACCCTTTTCCGCTAAAAACTTCCTCTTGTTATTCCTTGCATCGTCACAATTGAATAGATTTTCGAGAGTGACCAATCCTTTTGGAAGCTTGTTGGACCTCATCTGAATAATTTTCCCTTCATAAGATTTTGTAATTTTTGGTTGGAGCTGATCAACGAACTCTCCTAAATGCTGAATGAATGAGGTGTTGTGTTCATCACTTTCAAAAAAATTCTAGTTCTGGCCATTATCTAGGATTGCAGGTCAGACAATTACTCGCACAAAGTGTACATTATCAATTAGGTCAGAAATAGGGTCAAATTGAGATCCTATTACTGCCATGCGATCCACAGCTACATTCTACTCTCTAGGGATCGTTTGGATATTGAAGGCTTCAAAGCTTCCAATCAGGCACCAGACTCTATGTCTATAAGATCTCATGTAGACATTCTTTGTTGCAGAGACTCCTCAAACTTGTTTAACTATTAGCTCAAAATCTTTGAACACCATTATTTGTTTAATGCCCATTTGCTCTACAAGAATTAGACCTTGCAGAAGGTCTTCATATTCGGCTTCGTTGTTCAGACAAGAAAACTAAAAGCGAAAATATCTAAGTGTCTTTTCATTAGATGGGGATGCCAAACATATCTTAGCTCCTACACCAACTTTGCATCTTGCTCCATCAAAATATAATGTACATAGCTCTAAGGCTTGACCACCCTCAGATTCCTTCATGACCTTTAGAATCACTTGATCTTCATCATAGATGACATACGTTCCCAATCCGATGGCATGATAATTGCCAAAAGGATCATTGTCTATAAATTCACTCAAGAGGACCTCTTCTTGATCAGTTTGGTCTTTGGTCACCTTCTCATCCTCAAGTAACTTAGTATAATACATTTCATCTTTGGTGATAAAGGTGTGAGTAGCCTCAAAGTTGATCATGGCTTCATCTACTACATGTTCTGAATGCAAAGGTTCAAACGCTATCTTCATTTGAGCTCCATGTTTGGTCCTAAGAATCGAGTGTGACTAATCTAAGGAAAGATATCCACTTATCTTGGAAGTGAACTCCTGGGATAAGAAAAGATCAAACACAGGAGGAACAATAATGATCAAGGTATCTTGTGGAACAATGATACTAGGGTAGGAGAATAGAGTCAAGGGGAGATTCTTGATGATGCTTACAGTTTCAAACTTATTCCCATCAAGCTGCATAACCCCTCTATTTAAAGGTTCAAAAGGCTTCAACTATTTTCTTGGGCATAACTGTTGTTCTAGCACCAGAGTCAATCATAGAATTGTGCAACAATTTCTTACCCACTATGAGGGTCAAGAAGAAGGGTTTCAGTTTAGGCTTACCTTTACTTTCGATAGAGGCTTCCTCTCCATTATTTGTGAGGACCTTGGCCTGAGGTGATGGATCATTGACCTTTCCTTTGGATGGTTGCTCTGTTGACTCCATGCTTGCATCCTCTAGTACGACCATCTGTAAATAATGAATTTTGCTCTGAAATAGCTAAGATATCCCAAAGAGATACTTTAGTAGAGGATTAATTCAATTGTTCCACCACATTGAATGGTGAAAGATTTAAAGACTTCTATTCTTTAGACCTTGTTATAACAATCTCCTTGCATGGTTGAGATTTTTGTGCAATTGCAGAGGTATTAGGAGCTTGGTCGAGAACAGTTTTAGGCTGTTGAGCGATTGACTCACCTGTGAATCTCCTCTTCAAGTGAGTGTTATAATCCGATTGCACTTGTGAAGCCTTTGATATGGACGCATCATTTGCAAACACCACCTCTTCTTCTTCCATCCATGAGAAGAGCGCGTGGTCGGGAGCTACATTTGTTTCTTGCTCCAGGGACATCCCTTGCATTTGCATGGTAAGCACCACATTTTCCATTTGTGATAGGCATATACATAACCTCTTGAATCTAACATCATGCTTTGATTGTGTTGTTCCACCATTCTTTGTTATAGATTGTCGTGTGGACAATTTCGGGGCATATGTGCTTCGTTGTAGGGGAAGCACCAAGGATTGATGTCATCGGCGAGATTATTTTGCCCCGCAACTACCAATTCTCTATTCCAGCTTGGGAAAACATTTTGTAGTGGAGTAGGCACTGACACTATCTAATTATTTGTCTGAGCCTATAGATTCTTGCGTGCACCTCCTTGGAATTGATTTTGTTGGTAGGAAGATCTTCCACCTTGATAATTTTGGTAAGCTAGCCTTGGAGGCATGGATTGGTTTTGCTTGATGGTTGTTATTTCATTTGAGATGTTCCACAACAACTCCTTGACATCTCTCATCTCATCCTTTGAAGAGTTAAATGTAGAAGCAGCGTTCTACGATGCACTCAAATATGTGTACATAGATTAGGGAGGAGTAGATGCACTGGTAGAAGCTATCTCCTAGGTAGGAATCAACAAATCTACAAATATAGGCATAGTGGGCTGAAGTGGTCACTTTTCAGCCTCGATCAGATTATTCTTTGCCTTGACCGCAATGTTATATGCATTTGACAAGGTGTTCCTGCTAAGGGACTGAATCATCACCAAAATGTGGGCATTGAGAGACTTTGGGTAGAATATGAATGCCAAATCGGTAGGTGGATGGATAGCAGGCTAGATCCTTTGCCAAGTTGTGTGAAATCAGGCATTAAAGTCGATCATGGCCTCTTGAGGCACCCTCATTATGGTCGACAACTGCTGAAATAGGGAAGATCGATCTCCATTGTTTGATAACCACTCATAAAAAGGATCTCCAAGCTAATCCTAGGTACCGATAGTATTGGCTTCCAAAGTCTGGTACCAATCTCGTGCCTTTCCTTTGAAAGAGGTTGCAAGCAATCTCAATGCTACATTTTGATTTTTTACACCATGCACCAAACACACGTCTACCACATCTTGTAGATGTTCGGATGGTGTTTTCGTGCCTTCCCCATTAAAATTTGGTACAACTTTTAAAGCAAAGGTTTGGAGAGGATCCCAAACGGCTGGTGCTACTAGTGCTATGAGAGGGATTTTTGCATCCCATGCTACATAATTTCTGTTAGCAATCGGCAACATGGCTGGTGGAGGAGTCGAGACGTTTACTGGATGGGTTTTTGTTTGTACTGTTACCAGTGGTGGCACTAGTAGGATAGGGTTATTTGTTGTCTGGGATCTAGTAATAGGTCTATGGCTCATACACCCACTTTAAATTTAGATAAATTCAAGCAGTCCCACTGGGTGTGCTAGAAAAAAGAACTATTGATGCCTAAAATTGCTAGGCAAACAACCTTATGGGAAACTCAGTTAATGGGGGACCAATTGCGCTAAACCGAGTAATCTCTAGGTTTTTAAAGAAGTTGGATCCTTCTATATTTGGGGGGTTGGAATGGGAAAAGGAAGCAACTATATTAAAATAAGATCTAATCTAAGGTGATGCACCAAGAGTTAAGTATGGGCATGGGAAACCTTCTTTTTCAAATGAGATTTAAGGGCCCGTTCAACAATCTGCATGTTCAAAAATAACAGGAATCATAGATGAAAAAACTAAGAAGTCTATCAAATGACATAACACAACTTCCATACACATTTACTGAATAAGAAGAGTTCAAGACATGATCTAAATCAACAAATTTATATTGAAATCATAAAAGTCTTGCAAATAAACTACTAAGTACAAGAAACAACATAGTATAATGTCTTATCTTTTAACTAAGAAACAAAGAGGCCGAACAATATGGCACAGTCTATGAGTCTTAATACAATAATAAAAAACACCACAAAAGGCCTACATTATTTTTTCACTTTTTTTTTTTTGGTGATTTTCCAACCCCATTTTAGAGAATCGAAGAAGCATATAAAGATCATTCCACCGCTAGAGAGCTAGTAACTGAAAAGATTCCTCAAGCACGGGAAATGACGCCTGTCACAATGATTCCTAAGGTTGTTGCAATAGAAAAGATCCTAATACATAATATGCAGTCATCTTTGAACAAGATGCACCTCTCTACAAATGATGAATGTGGTCTTAGGGAAGAAGTAGCGAAACTCTTCAGGCGACATGTGTCACTCACCCACAAATTTGGTTAGGACACATGGCGAAGAGGTGGGGCTTCACATTTGTTCATCCCTTCCTTTTGATCAGAATCCCCACAAAGAAGACACGTGGAGTAGTCTGCGCATAAGCTTTGAATGTGGGGCTCACCAAAAAGGTTCCCATGGAATGATGCAATGTGGTACGCAGGCGGAGCTCGGAAGAGAAACAAAGGAGAGAGGGTAATCAAAGGCCTGCACTGTAGACATGTGGTGCAAGGATGGAGCTCAAAGGATAAAGCAAAGGAAAAAGACCCTCAAAGGCCCATGTGGCTGACACGTGGCACCAGCGGATGAAGGTTCTTCAAAAGAGGCTCAGGAATATTCAAACATGTGAAGTCGAGACCATGCAAAAACACCAACCCAAAGGGAGCTCTAAGGATTTTAATCCACATTAATATCTTGCACCTAAAGATGAATTTTTCGAAGCCATTTGTTGCAATGAATTTTTGGTTTGAATGTCTACATGCCTACTTAGTTTCAAGCCCCTAGGATGAGTTTTGATGAGTTAATTAATGTGTTGCTAACTATGACAGGGCCAAAATTGGTGTTCCAAAAAGTTTCAATTTTTCAAATTCTAAGGTAAACCCATTTCTCTTTTTGGTGTAAAACATCTCTAGCTGCATTTTAGTAAAAAATGAAGGTAATATGATGCATTATTTTAATGCATTTCGGATGTGGTGAACACGTCTCGGGAGCCAGTTTACAAAGGAGGTACATGATTTTGGATGGCTAGACGAAGTTGGATTTAAAATCCATGCTTTAAATAATTGATCATGACCATGTATGCAAAAAATCTCAGCTCCAGGGATCACTGTTTGTGCAAAGTGAATTTTCTCCATTTGGCTTAAAGGCGTAATTAAAATTTGCATTTTTTCTAAAGTTTCAAATGCTTATGTTTAAAATATTTTTGAATATTTTAGACATTATGCAAATATGAAAAATTCATTTATGGAAAAAATAAAATAAATTTCAAATGTTTTCTATGAAAGCAAGTTTAATTCTTGCTTCTAATTGGCTCAGATACGACTTTCACGACTTTCACAGCGGCATAGGAAAACTCATTGCAGGTTTTGGGTTTGATTTTCTCATTTGAATTGGAAATCAGCGATGGAAGTTCCTTTTCATCGTTGATCATGGATTGAGTTGTCTTTCTTCACATCCTATCAGCGATGGGTGATCTCATATCTTCCTTATCGCACATCACTAATATGTATCTCCATTTTCTTACTGCATTCGTGATACGCAATAGTAGCCCGATGGTGATGGTGTATATGATGGTGGAACCCGTGGAAAGAATCAATATTATTTTTAAAGGGATTTTAATAGTGAAAAAGTATGTGAAGGCTAATTAAAATGTAAAATGCATGGGTAAATGGTTTCTGTAACCAATAAATTTTTTTTAAAGCCTCCAGGGTTCATCGAGAAGTTGTAGAACATGATATCACCCATCACTGATCTATTGTTCTTTTCTTTCTTGCATTCATGATACATGATGCCAAACCCTTTATATCACCCATTGCTATTGAGTTCTTCATTTCTCACATCATATTGGAGAAGTGCGATAGTCTCCCGAGCAAGGTTTGTGTGAGCCAACAGTGGGCCTGTGGAATAAAGTTATGTGGAAATATTTGGTGAATGATTAAATAGTGGGTAAATAATGTTTGAAATTCAAAAGATAAGTGCATGGGGATGAAGTTTCCCATGACCCGATTAAAATAATTAAGGGCCTCCAACAAATAAAGATAATATATTTCTTTGTTGGAGGTAAAATATGAAGTGTAGGTAGATTATTTTACTGCTTGGTAATATAAAAATTAAAACCCCATGAGTAAATAAAGTAATATTTTAAAAGTTGGGAATTTAAATTGTAAACTCATGGGTGAATGGCTTTCTACAACCATTTTAAATTTTAAATTCTTCATAAAGATTTTAAAATAAAAAAATTATTTGTTGGGGAGTGAAGTAAAAAAATTCATGAAGATTGTTCAAAATGAAATAAAAGGCTTTGTATTGCTAGGATAGAAAAGGTTAAATCAATAGGTAAAGGATATTTTTACTACCGAGAATGAAGAATGAAGGCTTTCACTTAAGATATATTTTCAGCTGTAGGTAAAATGAAGGGGGAAGGAAAGTCTTCTTGAGAAGGGAATATTTTTCTATTGCAAGGTATAAGTGAATGATGGCTATTTATGGTGAGGAATATTTTTTTTTTGTAGGGAAAGTGAGTGTAGGAGGCATGAATCAAAGAGTAGATTGAATATTTTTCAAGTGTTGGAGGCAGTTATTGATCAACGGGGCTGAAAGATCAAGATGTCTATTAAAGATCTCCACTTAGGGTTTTTGTATTTTCCTAAGTGTAGTTTTCCGCTTCTTTCTGAGAGGTTGTTCACTACTTAGTCTCACAGGAAAGCATTATTTTGTAACAGGTTCATAAATGTATAGTGTTGATTTTAGGTTTCTGAAGTTTTTCGAGTCATGTATATGAAGAATTTATTCACAAAATTGTCATATTTGCAAGTAAATGATCATATATTCTGAGTTGGTTGTCTCCATTGTACACAATGCATGGATTATGAATATAAGAAATCAAGGGTTTCTGCTATTTTCCTTCTTTTTTTTACTTAAATTTATGTTTTTTTTTGTTACTTTCATTCCAAGAGTGAATTAAATTGTATTAACATAAACAGAGGTTTGTGCAACTGTATGCTTGGATTAATAAAGTATGACTGGTTTAGTTTCTAGTATCAATGGTGTAATGAATCATATGATAGGAATAATTATGATAGAGTGAATGTTGTAATAAGTTTCAAACTTCATGGTTTAGGTGACTCCACCCTAGGATTACATAGTATTCTTTGATGTTACAGTTTCCTGAGATTGTTCGTGAGCAGCTACAATTTTAAATCAAATTTACTTATCTATCTTGGTATCATTGTGTGTGAAATTTAATGATTTGTATTTCTCATGTTTAAATTAGGCATTACCATGAAGTTCAACCAAACCTTTAGGGTAGTATATCCATTAAACATGTAAAGGAGAAGCATCTATTCATAGTGTGTTTGATACTTTGGCACACAAGTATTTTCAAGCATACTATTGGGATTAGCCTCCTAGGTTTAACAAAGCCTGAAGTGCAGGGGAGAAATGGGTTTTAATTCAATATCCTATTCATTGGCCACTCACCTTGAAGATTCTTAAGCATAAGGGTTGGTTACCCTTTAGAGGATTTCAAGGTTCTACTGATAAAAACACCAACAGATTGGCAAATCTACTAGGGAATTAGTTGAAAAGAGTAAATCATTTTGCTAATCTGTAGTTTGGGTCAGATGATCCAAGGACCTGCATACTTGAAGGAGACTACTGCAACATTTATGTTGTATTCTTGAAGTCTGGTGCTTTGCTGGTGGAGAGAACTCAAAAATACTTAGATCTTGGAAGAAGGTTTCTACTGCTTGAAGATCTTTTCCTCTTTCAAAGAGGTGGCGACTCTACATATTTTTCTACATCATCAGAAGAGTTGGTTGGAGCAATTCTCAGGTATTCTTCTATTGTAATATTTTTGTATGAAGGTCTTCAACAATTTTTCTAGTTAATATTGTCTCTTATCCAGTACTTTGAGATACTAGTAAAAAGGGAAATGAGAAAGTAGGATATTCTAAAAAGGACATTGAAAAAATATTTGTAGAGGGAACAATTTTATTTGCTAAAATGTATTATTGTCCTAGTTCTCCCTCTACAGGCTGTAATTTCATGCCTAAAACACAACCATGTCCTCAAAAGAAGGTGTTCACTAGTGAAAGATATGACCCTCTGGATTTTAGTAAAATCCAAGGTTACCCACATTCTGTTCCAAGAAGAATTAATAGACAATGAGTGCATTTCTAAGGATCATAGAAACTTTAATACCCAAGAAGAATTTGATGAGAATTATGAAAACAAAGTTGAATCCATATCATTTAGTAATGAGAGTGGGTATGTGCAGGATCATCATGGAAAAAACAAGCCCTTAAGTGGTAATGAAATTCAAAAAAATCAGAGTTAGGAAACTTGACGTAAAAATTTGAATAAGATATCTATATTATTTCAAAAATATGTAAGAATGAAATCTATAGCAAATTGAATGTTGTTTCTAAACTACTAGGTTTATTTAAAATAAATAAATCTATTTGGTGAAAATTTAAAATTACAATGCAATAGTACTTAAATTTTAGGGGAAAAAATAAGAAGTAGGTGTTTGTCTGACCACCCTAACCACAATAAAATGATAATATTTTTGTATAATATTTTAGATATAAGTAGAGGACTCATGTCTCGATGTGATGCATATTTTTCTGTAATTTTTTTCCAAGTGAATAATTAATTATGATTTTTTTATTACAAATTTTAAAAAATATAAAAAATTGTATGTCTGACTACCTTAACTTGGTCAAAACTTCATGAAATTCATTTTTTGTTAATACTATAGTATGCGAAGCATAGAATGTGATGCATGTTTTGGATTCAAAAAATGTGATACTGTTTGAAAACTATAGATGTTTTTCAATCAGCCTAACAATCAAAACTTTAGTCGTAATTCAAATAGAAAATGAATAATAATAATTTATTGAATTCAAAGTAAAGAATAATTTATATTGGTGGAAAGCTGAGAATATCCTTTAAAAACCCTTTTCGTTTCATCAAATTTGTGTTAAAAAAAAGTTGTCAGCCACATACCCTACACATACCCATCATATCGCGACTTTTTGGCCCGTCATGATCCTGCACATACCCGAGTTTTGTTTCTAAAAAAACCATGGAGAAAATTTGTGCAGAAGAAAATTGCAGCCGTAATGGTGTAAGACATGATGAGCTGAATGAAACATTTGAAGTCATGCCTTCTCTTGATTTTGAAGACAGGGAAGTGGAGAGTCAATTTTTTGTATCAAAAGAAGAATGCAATGATGCAGATGATACTGAAAGTATTTTACCATCTATGTATTGTGGAAGTACAGTTGAAGGGTATGTTGATTCTAAAGTTTCATCTCTTTATGATACTAATAGTAGTATTGTTGATGTGCATATGCAATTAGCTGAGGAGTATTCTTATCTAGATGATCAAGATGATTGTGAGTCTATTTGTAGCCCTTATGATGGTGATTCCTTTCACAAGGAACATGTAGTTAATTTATCTCCTTAAGTAAAGAGTATTCCAATGAAGATGATGACAATACTTTTGAAGGCTCATAAGAGCATAATGAGGCATATGGATTAAATATCTTATTGAACCATATATTTTTGGAAATGTGGACTCTCTTACAGTTCTAGGGTTTTTCACCTAAATGGAGGAATCCCAAAAACTTTGATGGCTAACTCAAGAATAAGCCCTTGAGATTCCAATGCAAAGATGATTGAAATTTTTCTAAAGAGAATTTCCTAAATGCAAAGAATTGATAAAAGAGAATGATTACTAGTGCAAAACTAATGAAATGCAAATGTTTGAAAGCATGTTGTGATATGCAAAATGAACTAAAAATGCAAGTAAACTATATAACAAAAATTAATGAGATTGGAGAGGTGCACCTAGAAATTGGAAAGTGATGGAGAGGAGCTCTAGAATCCTGTAGAAATCACTATTGAAACAAATTAGGACACTTACGCCAAGCTAGGCAACTTAGTCCTATTTTGGGGAAATTTTTCCAAAACAGGTTTCAGACAAAAGGGTACTCAAAATTGCAAAAACCATTTTTTAGGCCTGGAAGTGGGACTAATTTTCTCTTGATGGGGACTTAGTCCACTTCCAAATTTCAAGAAATTCAAAGGTGCAACCTGTACCTCACAGTCTACACTTCAGTGCCTGACAGGTTTTCGGATCCGAAATTGCAGAATTTGACCTGTAGGTATTCTCCAAGCTTCTTTTAGGGATTTGACCACTTTGAATGACTTTTATTATTTGTTGACAACTTTTCACACAAGACCTGCAAAACACATGCAAAGAGGGGAAAAAGTGTTAAGGGTTAGTGAATAGGGGTTTTCCTTGGTCAAAACCTAGTTTGGTAATTAAACCCTTGAAAATGAAATAAAATGAAAAGAGAGTGATGAATGAACAACATGCAATGCTACAACTCACCAAACCCTTGAAGTGGAAATTTGATGATATGCAAGTAGAAGCTCTAATGGATGTATGCTTGAAAATGCCTAGAATGCTAAAGTGAATGCTTGATAATTCCTTGAATGATTAGGAAAGTTGAGGAGGATGATATGAGACGAAAATCCCTATATTTATACATGATTATACAAAATTTCCCAAAAAAATACCACATCACAGGTTGACTTGAAGGCTTAGAGAATAATATCTCGCCAAAATTTTGAAATAATTTTGATTTTTGAGCCAAGTGGGACTAATTTTCACCTAGTGGCGACTTGGTCCCACTTAGGAATTTTAAGTGGGTGTCAAGAATTAAGGTGTATTAAATGATGTTTAACAGGATTATTCTCAAAAATACACTTGAGTAAGGATTGTAAGTGTATAATGGGGCCAATTAAGCATATGAAAGGGTCATATTATTGATGACAAGCCTAGCAATGCGTGAAAAATTGTTACAACACTTTACAACACTTTGAAATAAGGCTTGGTAAGTGATAAAAATAGGTTATTTAAGTGAATTATATTAAAAAGGTCCAAGAAAAGTGTGAAAATGTGTTACAACACTTCACAACACTTTTACAAGGAATCATAAAGTTCTTATTGATTCACAAGATTCCAAGACCTAATGTGAATGTGTTGATCACATTAAAACATTAAATCTAGGCAAAAATAGGCCAACATCCATAAGAAATACCCAAATGAGCATGAAAATGTCCAAAGATACATTTTTTTGCGCTACATTTAGCCCCTACTTTAGTGAGAGGATGAAACTACTTCAAACTCACACTAAATTAGCCAAACATGCACATCAAGAGGGATCTGAGTGTACCCATGTTGGCAGGATGAGACAACAACAATCAAGAGGGGTTATCGAGCCCCAAGGATTGATCAAGATTTCATGGCAAACCAAACATAATCACAAAGGAACACACATAAAGATGATGTAAAAGAATGAAAGGGAGAGAAGGAGAAGGAAAAAGGGAATCAGATGAAGCTTCGATCATTTTTCCATCTCGTTGTGGATCAGATCTAGGCTATTTGTCTGGAAAATGCATATTCACTCTAAAGCAACAAAACTTATGGTTGTCTGTTGGGTGAGAAAGGTGAGAAACATACACTCATGGCTATTATGCACTCACACACATGTAGGTGGCTATGGGGAAAGTCATGCCTCGAAATGGGCCTCCCGCTCAACCATACCAAAGTTATACCTCTTGATAACTTTAATTACATAAAAGAAAATGAATTTTTGAGCTTCACGAGACAAGCAAAGCTCCGTATGCTTGGAGCTCATGAACAAATGCAATGGAACCATATTCATACAAGTTGTGCTATGTAAGGTGACCATATAACAAATGAAAAATTGCAATATGCAAAGAATGTTCAAAGGAGTCTTGCTTAGTTCATGCAAGTCTTTAACTTAGGGAACATTGTGTCTAATGTCTACAAGAGAGGACTGATCAAAGGATAGAAAATTCACAACTTAGGGGATGTAGTGTGTCACATCAAGCCACCAAGAAGAATGTAATGTGCTAAGATAGATCATGCTCATGATGGACACTATACCCAATGTCATCCACAAAGTGACAAACGCATTGTATGAAGTAAGAAGGTTGCACTAAGAACCAAGAAAAAGAAAAATGCAAGAAAATAATGCCAATGTATGCCCCCACTTTAAAGAAATTGCTACACACCGTACTATGGGCAATTAATTTAAAGTAGCAAATGAAAAATGCAAACAAGAAGAAAGACATGAGAGCCAACTAGGAAAGCCCTATGCCAAGTCATATGTTTCCGAGTAAGGCTATGCCATGTGAAGGAAAGGAAAAAAAAGAAAGAAAGGGGTTGCCCCAAAATGAAAACGCCAAACACAGAAGGGATCTATGGATTTGGGGTTAGTATGTTCTTTGTTGCAATGTTGTTTAGAGAGCTCAGAGCTGTCATCATTCCCCAAATACATAGAACTGGAAGAATGACACAAAGAGAGAAAAAACAAATAAAAAGAAAGAACCTTTTGGGTCAACATGGAAGAGACAGAGGGTGTCTCAATGCTTTGCATCATCCCCAAAAGGAAAATACAAGCCAAATGAAAAAGATAAGGTGTCAGAAAAATGAAAAGCTTTTGGGTCAACATGAAGGAGACATGAATATCTCAATGTGTTGCATCATCCCCCAAAGGAAAACACAAGAAAAATACAAAAGAAGCATGGTTTCATCTAGGATAGGAGTATCAGAAGTGGAGGGGGACATGTTGCAGAGAGACAATTTTGTTATTTTCTTTGCTTTGAATTTTTGGTAAGATATGAAAAAGAAGTCTTGTTGAGGCGTTCTAAGTTCCATGGGCTCAGGCCAAAAGGATTCTAAGGAGAAGTTTCCTTTGGAAGACAAGGGGTGAAAGTCACTATGGTGGATAGTGAATATTTCATTGTCAAATGGAAACTTTAAGCATTTTTGTATAACCGAAGGGACAACTTTCATTGAGCAAAGCCATGGATGGCCTAGCCACAAACAAAATTGGTCGAACTACAGGATGATGGAGAATGTGACATCTAATGTTTATGGTCCTATTTGTAATGGAAGGATGATCGATTCTATCGTAGGGAAAGAAAAACCATTGTATGTCTTGATCCATGCTTTTATTTTATCATAGTCATCTTGATAAAGGTCATGTAATACCAAAAATTCCTCAATGATCACATTCTTGCCACAGGCGGGATCTATTAGTATCCCATTAGTGGGCTTTTCATAGATACAACCCACTATGTAGAGAGGACCATTGGGTAAATTTTTAAGTATGTCCTTAAGGAGAAATTAATATCAAGAGATTTCTTGGGTTGTCCTTATGAGGGATAGCATCTATTGCAGCTACCATTTCATCCATAGGATTAACATGAGTAATATGTGGGATAGGATCATGACATTCATCATTTGGATCAACATTCATCACATCATTCTTTGTAGTTTCACTAGCTTTGACAAATGAAATATTATGTTTGGGCATTGGATTAGTGAAAATTTGCAAGTTTTGATTTGGAGGGGCAACATATTACATTGATCATTAACACCTACAATGGACAAACAACCAAAATCAATGAGGTCTTGCACAAGATGTTTAAGATGCTTACAATGTTCCATGTAATGTCCATTTTGTCTATGATAATGAAAATAAGCATTGTATTTAAAGCTCATAAGTAAAGACTTAGTAGGATCAGGTGCTTTGATGGTAGACAAGCTAATCATTTTTTGTTGTAAGGGTATGTGCAGGATCATCATGGAAAAAATAGGCCCTTAAGTGGCAAAAAGTTTAGAAAAATCAGAGTTAGGCAACTTGACATAAACATTTGAATAAGTTATCTATATTATTTCAAAAATGTGTAAGAATAGAATCTATAGAAAATTGAATGTAGTTTCTAAACTACTAGGTATGTTTAAAAAAAAAATCTCTTTGGTGAAAATTTGAAATTTCAATGTAGTGGTACTTAAATTTTAGAGAAAAAATAAGAAGTAGGTGTCTTTCTGACCACCCTAACCACAATAAAATGATAATATTTTTTTATGAGATTTTAGATATAAGTAGAAGACTCATGCCCCGATGTAATGAATATTTTTTTGTAATTTTTTTCCAAGTAAATAATTAATTATGAAATTTTTATTACAATTTAAAAAAAAAAAAAAATGTATGACCTTAACTTGGTCAAAACTTCATGAAATTCAATTTTTCTTTTTTTAATCCTATAGTATGTGAAGCATAAAATGTGATGCATGTTTTGGATTCAAAAAATTTTGATATCGTTTGGAAGCTATAGATATTTTTCAATCATCCTATCAATCAGGACTTTAGTCGTAATTTGAATAGAAAATGAATAATAATTACTTATTAAATTCAAAGTAAAGCATAATTTATATCATTGGAAAGCTGAGAATCTCCTCTAAAAACCCTTTTCATTTCATCAATTTTGGGTAAAAAAATAGTTATCAGCCACATACCCATCATATTGCCACTTTTTGGCCCATCATGATCCTGCACATACCCGTAAAAGTTGGGACATTGTGTTATGAAGGGTGTGAGGTAAAGGTGTGAGTTGTCTTTTTGGATCTCCATAGATTTTTTGGGAATTAAGTCCACATTCCCAAGAATCTATGGTTCATTTTGGTGAACCTGCATTTAGAGCATCGTATTTATGATTTAGAGTGCATTTACATCCTAGGAATAGCTTGCATTGAATCTTGCATTGCTTAATTGGCATTCTATGGTTTTCAAATTTGTATTATTGAAAGCACATTTAGCTTGCATTATTGCACTTTATTTCATTAAAAAATAGTAAAATTATGCATTTGCACTTTAGATCTACATTGTACAACATAGAACGCATAAGCATCCACCATAAAATTTAGAAATTTTTAAAAAATACCCCTATTGGGACTCATTTGCCATCTTGGGTGAATTAGTCCCAGTGCACATTTTGCATTACTGTTTTCAAAATTCAGTTTCCAGTTTTTTAAGTTGTTGTTTGTCTCAGTTATTTTTTTGTTCTCGTTCAGTTATTTTCTATTACATTGAAATCATTAGAACTTAGCGTCATTTAATTTCATTGCAATTATGGACAACATTAGATTTTTACAATTTTCATTTTCAGCATTAGTTCCTAGTTCATTTAGACTAGATTCAACAGAAAATGAAAACAAAAAACAAAAAACATCAAATGAAACAATAAAAATAATGCTTCAATTTAGAAAAACTATATCATCCAAACCTTTTAGTAGTGATGACTTGGATATGTGCAGGATCATGATGGGCCAAAAAGTGGTGATATGATGGGTATGTGTAGGGTATGTAGCTGACGACTTCTTTTTTACCCAAAATTGATGAAACAAAAAAGGTTTCTAAAGGATATTTTCAACTTTCCATCAATATAAATTATAGTTTACTCTGAATTTAATAAATAATTATTATTCATTTTCTATTTGAATTACGACTAAAGTCTTGATTGATAGGATGATTGAAAAACATCTATAGCTTTCAAACGATATCACATTTTTTGAATCTGAAACATGCGTCACATTATATGCTTTGCATTACTATAGGATTAAAAAAATAAATTGAATTTCATGAAGTTTTGACCAAGTTAAGGTGGTCAGACATACGAGTTTATATATTTTTTTAAAGTTGTAATTAAAAATTCATAATTAATTATTTACTTGGAAAAAAATTACAAAAAATAAGCATCACATTGGGACATGAGTCCTCTAATATCTAAAATCTTATAAAAAAATATTATCATTTTATTATGGTTAGGGTGGTCAGAAAGACACCTACTTCTTATTATATCCCTAAAATTTAAGTACTACTACATTGAAATTTCAAATTTTCACCAAATAATTTGTTTAAAAAAAAATAAACCTAGTAGTTTAGAAATTACATTCAATTTTTTACAAATTCTATTCTTACATATTTTTGAAATAATATAGATAAATTATTCAAATTTGTACGTCAAGTTTCCAAACTCTGATTTTTCTCAAATTTTCACTACTTAAGGGTCCGTTTTTTCCATGATGATGGACTGCACATACCCTGATATCTTTTCCAACCTTAACCATTATGAGGAAGTTAGTAAATGTGATAAGACTGTGTCTTCATGTAGTATTGATAATTATCATCATATTTTGACACTTGCCACAGGATATGAGAATGAAATGAGTGGCAATAATGTGACCTATTTGATTTGGTTGCCATGTGATAGTAAAGCTACATAAGGAGCAAGCTCTCACCTGTTCAAAGGAAACCTAACAATTGTTTTTTGGAAATAAGGTCACTCATGTTGTTGTGGTGTGACAGAGGAAAGTATTGATTAAAGGAGATCAACTCTTTTAATATAATTGTGTTTGACAAAGGAAAACACGGGTTCTCATTTTTCATTTGGTGGCCTTGGGCCACCAAGTGAAGTTAAAATTGAAATAAAGACTCTGTCACCCAATGACTCCACAACTCGGTTTGCTCTTCCAAAAGATTCTAAATTCTCACTCTATTCATTGAGGAACAAACATCCCCAGAAAGAGCCACTAATGGCATCTTGAAATTAGCAAAATTTGAAGTGTCCATGATGAAAAAATTGATTTACACACTTAAAAATGCACTTGAAAAATCTTTGCTTGTGACCTACTTTAGATGGTCATAATTCAGAGCCCATTTTATTTCATGTCAAATACCTTGGTTAGTGTATTCTTTTGTCATATGTGAACATGTATGTCTAATTTCAACTTCCTATGATGAGTTTTGATAGAGTTTTGAAAAATAAAGTTGGAGGGTTTTGGGACTGTTTTATTGTTTGCAAATTCTCAGGCATATGAAGTGGTTTTTTGTTCGAACTGTTATTTCATAGCTGGATGATTGTCATGGAAAATGGATTGGTGCTCTAAATTCCCCTCATATTCATATACTCCCTGGTTCGATTTCAAAGCCATAGGATCAAGTTTGATATTTTTACCAGGTCAAAAACAAATGCAATTTGTTATGTTTTTACATTTGCATTTCTAGAATGTTTTAAGGAGGTCAATTTTGACCCTTAATAGGGTATGTGCAAGATCATCATGGAAAAAACAAGCCCTTAAGTGGCAAAAAATTCAAAAAAATTAGAGTTAGGAAACTTGACGTAAAAATTTGAATAAGTTATCTATATTATTTCAAAAATATGTAACAAAAGAATCTGTAGCAAATTGAATGTAGTTTCTAAACTACTAGGTTTTTTTTTTAAAAAAAAATCTATTTGGTGAAAATTTGAAATTTCAATACAGCGGTACTTAAATTTTAGGGATAAAATAAGAAGTAGGTGTCTGTCTGACCACCCTAACCACAATAAAATGATAATATTTTTAAAATATTTTAGATATAAGTAGTGGACTCATGCCCGATGTGATGCATATTTTTTATAATTTTTTCCAAGTAAATAATTAATTATGAATTTTTTATTACAACAAAAAATATAAAACGTATGTCGACCACCTTAACTTGGTCAAAACTTCATGAAATTCAATTTTTATTTTTTTAATCCTATATTTTTCAAAGCATAGAATGTGACACATGTTTTGGATTCAAAAAATGTGATACCGTTTGAAAGCTATAGATGTTTTTCAATCAGCCTATCAATCAAGACTTTAGTCGTAATTTGAATAGAAAATGAATAATAATTACTTATTAAATTCAAAGTAAAGTATAATTTATATCGGTGGAAAGCTTAGAATATCCTTTAAAAACCCTTTTCGTTTCATCAATTTTGGGTAAAAAAAAGTCGTCAACCACATACCCATCATATTGCCACTTTTTGGCCCATCATGATCCTGCACATACCCAATATCTTGTGATGATTGTGGATTGAAGGAAAGCCCTCTCACACACATACTCAATGAACCTAAATGATTTAGTATTTCCAGTGGTAGCTCACCATGAGGTGATTTTATAATTTTTCAAGGAGGTGACTTGATGTGCTCGAATTGGTTTTTGATAGGTGCAGTTGCAGAAAAGTTCACTAAGCCACTTAGAATGTTAATATCTTGCACCTCAGGATGAATTTTTCCAAGCCATTTGTTGTAATGATTTTTTGGTTCAAATGTATGCATTCCTACTCAGTTTCAGGCCCCCAGGACGAGTTTTGATGGGTTAATTAATGTGTTGACTGCGACAGGGCCAAAATTGGTGTTCCAAAAAGTTTTAAATCTTCAAATTCTAAGGAAAACCCATTTCTTGTTTTGGTCTAAAACATCTCTAGTTCCATTTTCGTAAAAAATGGAGGTCATATGATGCATTATTTTAATGCATTTCGGGTGTGGCGAACACATCCTAGGTGCCTTTTTGCAAAGGAGGTACATGATTTTTGATGGTTGGGTAAAGTTTGATTTAAAAACCATGTTTTAAATAACTGATCATGACCACATACAAAAAATATCGGCTCTAGGGGTCGCCATTTGTGTGCAGTGAATTTTCTCCATTTGGCCTATAGGCATAATTAAAATTTTCATTATTTCTAAAGTTTCAAATGCTTATGTTTAAAATATTTTTGAATATATTTTAAAGATTATGCAAATATGAAAAATGCATTTATGGAAAAATAAAATACATTTCAAATGTTTTCTATCAAAGAAAGTTTAATTCTTGCTTTTGATTGGCTTAGATATGACTTTCACAACTGCGAGAAAACTAATCGCCCGCCATTGTTGTGGGTTTGATTTTCTCATTGAAATTCATGATTAGTGATAGTAGTTCCTTTTCATCATTGATCACAGATTCAGTTGTCTTTCTCCACATCCTATCAGTGATGGGTGATCTCATATCTTTCTCATCGCACATTGCTAATATGTATCTCCATTTTATCATTGCATTCGTGATACATGATGGCATCCCAACAGTGTTGGTGTAAATGATGGTGGTGTTGGTTCTCAGTTGTGTTATGGTTGGTTTGTCCTTGATGACAAAATTCACCTTTGGGTATCATATCGGCATGACATTCAAGTGGTCTTGGCGACAGAGGAAAGGTCTATCGGCATGACATTCACGTGGTCTTAGCGATAGTGGAAAGGTCTATAGGCATGAGTTTTGTTCACCGCTGAGAGGTCTTACCGAATGAGTCGGGTCTCACTGACTAATTCATGAGGTGGTTCATCGGCGTAAGAAATCCTTCATCGGCATTGTCTTGGCAAGTTTGACTTGTTACATCGACCAACTGGCACATTAAAGATTCACTTCGGCCAGACACGTTACTTTCGGTGTGAAGTCATAGCATTTGCACTTTGTCACACCGACTGGTGGCGGGAAGATACATCGGTAAGAGTCAGGGTTTTCGGCGTGAGGTCTCGGCGAGTGACCTTCAGTCTCCCCGACATTACACATAGAATTTCACAGGCAGCTTTCGGCAAGACTTCTCTTTTGTTTCTGTGATAGAAAAGGATCATATCGGCATAAGTTATACCGTCGATATAGGGTCACAGCGAGATTGTTATGTCTCACTGACCGGAGGTTGAATAGAAAGATCATATCGACAAGAGTTGTGGCATCAATATGATGTCTTAGCAAACTCATTATGTCTCCTCGACCAACAACATAAGGGGATGTTATATCGATCGATATGAGTTAAGGTTCTCGATAAGAGGTCTCAGCGAGTGACATTGGGTCTCGCCGATGGAAAAAAAAAGGGTCTTTGTTGGTATGAGAATTGAATTCTCTTGACGATCTAAGGTGTGTTCGGGTTGTTTCAGTATGACACAATATAATCTATGGGAGGTCTCCCTGATGTCGGTATATTATAGCGACCTGCTTGGGACAGATGGTCTCATCAGCAAGAAAAACCTTATGTCACGGTGACCAAAATGTATCATGTGGACTTTTGGTGAAATGTGGGGCAATCTATATAGCATCTTCCCGACTATATATTGTCTTAGCGAAGGTGAATATTGGGCACGTCTCAGTGAGAAAGACTCTTGTGTCTCAGCGAATGAAACAAATATAACAGAAATGTGATCTCGAGGAAACATAAAAAATCTTTGATATGACTTCTCCCCAACTTTGATGGGTCATGGCAAAAGCGATAACTAAGGGGAATGACTGGCGATTTAATTTCCTTTGGCAGGACTATATGGATGTCTAAGCGAATGGTTAACGAAGTCTCAAACTCTGTGGCCATCATGGAAATTTCAAAATACAGTTGCAGGCCGACATCATTTGTTGGCATCAAATCTCAAAACGGTTACAAGGCAGAATATTCATTGAGTTTCTTTTTTGGGCAGTCACATTTTTGAAATAATGGATGATTTGCAGCCCTCTAGACAAGCATTACTCTTGATTTTTACTATCATCTACAGACTGTCATTATTCAGCTAAAATTAGCAAGTGAGTTTTAGATTCTGGTGAAAAACGTATTCTCTGAAGACCTTCTCATTGACAGACATACTTGAAATGTATATATATACTAGTGTTGAAAACA
Source organism: Sequoia sempervirens (assembly GCA_007258455.2). NCBI lineage: Eukaryota > Viridiplantae > Streptophyta > Pinopsida > Cupressales > Cupressaceae > Sequoia > Sequoia sempervirens. The sequence continues at coordinate 63,548,190 of VDFB02358134.1, forward strand.
GTAATAATCTCTGGTTGTAATTCTGAGAGTATCATTCCTTGTCTATATTGAAATGTATGAATAAACTCTGATATGAAAATTTCTTCTCTATATAGTATTTTAAGGATTCAATTATCGAATCCTTAGGGTATTCTGTAGATGAGAAAACAGAGAGATATGTGCTTAACTGAAAATAGAGAAATCCTCTAAGTCATTATTATTGTTCAAAACATAATTTGAGGGGTTGGTACTCCTTGAGATGGGTGTCTCAAAAACTAGGGGTTGGTGCTCCTTGAGTGGGTGCTCAAAAATCAGCCTATAAGGCATTGTGAACAATTGTTCAAAAGTTTAAGCCTAGTAGGCATTTCGAGAGTGGTTTTTATACCCCAGGAGGGTTTTCCACTCAGAAAAATCTTGTGTCTCTTTATTCTTCTAAGTTCTCACTGCTTTACTGTGTTGTTGATATTTCAGTTCACTATTTGGTTATTACTTTCTCAATTCTGTTTATGAATGATTACATTCAACTCATGAATGCATTAATTAGAGTATATTGAGATCAAATTTGGGCTATGTTTTTGAATTGTTGAAAATTGTTCAAATCTATTAAGACACTGATTCACCCCCCCTCTCAGTGTCATTTTAACTCCAACAATTGGTATCAGAGCGTAGGGTCCTCTGATAGGTTTTAATCACCTTGGATTGATCTTGGTCTTGGAGTTTTTTTTTAATGGCACATTCTCAAGATGGTGCCTTTGTAACCAGGGCTCCGTTATTTGATGGAACATATTATGTGTTCTGGAAAATTAGAATGGAAGCTTTTCTTATTTCTTTTGATGTTGATGTTTGGAGCATTGTTATAAATGCTTACAATGTACCAGCCTCTATTCCCACTGATCCTGCTGAAAAAAAGAGGTATGAAACAAATGCCAGAGCTAAGCATGCCATCTTGTGTGGGTTAACTAAAGATGTGTTCATTAAAGTCATGCATTGCAAATCTGCTCATGATATTTGGGAAAAACTTGAAACTATATATCAAGGGAATGAGAAAGTCAAACTGTCAAAAATCATTACACTCAAACATCAGTTTGAGGAGTTGAAAATGAAGGATGATGAAAAAGTGGTTGAATATTTCCTAAGAGTTGATGAAGTTGTCAATGCAATGAAAGGTCTAGGTCAAGAGGTTAATGAATTTGATGTGGTCACAAAGGTTGTTAGAACCTTACCATCCAAATTTGAATCTAAGGTTTTAGCCATAGAAGAAAAGAAACACTTTGATTAGCTTACCTTAGACAGCCTACAAGGAATACTTATTTCCTATGAAATGAGAACTAGCAAAAACAATTCAACAGGAAAAGAAACTGCCTTTAACACTGAAAAGAAAGAAAAAGTCGAAGTCAGTGAATCAGAGTTGTCTGATTCTAATGAATCCCATTTTGTTAGAAGATTTAAAAAGGGATTAGGAAAATATAAGGGAAAACTTCCCTTTAAATGTTTTAACTGTGGCAAAATAGGTCACTTTTCTGCAAAGTGTCCCTATGATGATCAAATTAGTGACAATGAGAAATTTGGAAAATAGCCTAAGAAGAAGGCCTTTAAACCTAAATGAAATTTCAACTTCATAAAGAAGAAGAGTTTGTTTAGCAAAGATGAAATTGATTTTGAGTTTGAAGATTCATCAGCAGAAGAAGATGAAACCTTGTTCATGGCTAAGATTACTCAGCAAGAAGATTCAAACACCATTGACATTGAATAAGGTGAGGTAAATCTTGAAAGTGAGCTGAAATGTGCTTTAAAAGAGGTCAAAAAACTCAAAAAACAAGTTCTTGCTCAAGAACATAAACCAGATCAAGAAAAGGTTTCTCTGAAAACTCAGCTTGAAGAAGCTAAAAGAGTTGAAGACTGTCTTTGAGAGATTGTAAGTTGCAAAGATCGAGAAATTCAAAAATTGGAACAAGAAGTAGTCTATCTTAGGAAGGAAATTGAAAAATATGAAAGCACTCTAAAACTGAATGAGATGCTCAGCAAGCAGAAGATGTACAAAGATAAAACTAGTGTTGGTTTTGAAAAGGGTGAATGCCCAATTGACCATGCAAAACAAAACCCCTCTTCTGACTGTCAAAGGTTCAGGTTCAAATCACCTAGAATTTGGTAAGGATCATGTTCAGTCTTTAAGAGGTAATAGATCTTCATACAGAGTCAATCCTTTCTTCTATGGTTATTATTTTTTCTGCAACAAATTTGGCCATTAGGTGAGCACATGCAGGATTATGAATCCTAGAATACCTAGATTTGGTCTTAGGAAACACTATGGTTTTGTTAGACATATCATATGTTTTAAATGCAATGCTTTGGGACATTCTGTCAAACAGTGTAGAACTGATCTGCAATAGAAATAGCATAAAATTAAAAAGGTCTGGAAACCTAAGACTGTTAACAACATTGAGCAAACTATGTTGGTTCAAACTACTTTTCATTCCAAGAAAAAGGATTTATGGGTCCTAGACAGTGGATTTTCTAACCATATGACTGGTGACAAGGATAAGTTTATAAATCTTGAAGATTATGTAGGTGGTTATGTTAAGTTTGGTGATAAATTTGGTATTCAAATTAAAGGTAGAGGTTCACTTCTTTTGAATGAAGACACTCCTATCTATAATGTGTACTATGTGGAAGGTCTCAAGCACAATATTTTAAGTGTTAGTCAAATCTGTGATAGTGGTTATCATGTTCTTTTCACTTCGTAGGGATGTGAGATTAAGAACAAGCTTGGAAAGGCCATTACAGCTAGAAGGAGGACAAAAGGAAATGTGTACAATCTTCTCGACACATCAAGCAATGACAATAATCAAGGTATGTGTTTAATGGGCCAAATTGAAGAAAGTTGGTTATGGCATAAAAGATTAGGACACATAAACTTTGAAAATATGGTTAGAATCAGTAAGAATCAGAATGTTAGAGGTTTACCAATCCTTAACAACCCAGAAAATTATGTGTGCAAAGAATGTCTAAGTGGTAAACAAACAAAAGTTAGTTTCAAAACAAAAGAACATTCTTCTTCAAAACCTTTACAGCTTGTGCATACCGATTTATGTGGACCAACCAGAACAAGGTCTATTAATGGTGAAAAGTACTTTATGTTGTTTGTGGATGATTATAATATAATGGTTTGGGTCACATTTCTTAAGCACAAATCAAAAGCATTTGAAAGGTTTAAAATCTTTCGTAAATTGGTTGAGAAGGAATTTGATTTGAAACTTAAATGTCTGCGATCTGACAAAGGAGGTGAGTTCACTTCTCAAGAGTTTATTGATTACTGTGAACAGCACGACATTAAAAGACAGTATGTTGCAATAAAAACACCTCAACAAAACGGGGTAGTTGAACGTAAGAATAGAACTGTAAAAGAAATGGCTAGAACCATGCTAGATGAAGCTAAGTTGTCTTATATGTATTGGAAAGAAGTTGTTCATACAACTGTATACATTTTGAATAGAGTGTAGCTTAGGGTGAAATCTAAACACACTCCTTATGAACTTTGGTATGAAAAAACTGCTTCTGTCAAACACTTCAAAATTTTTGGAAGTAAGTGTTTTATCAAGAAAGATGATGATAACCTTGGGAGCTTTCAATCAAAGAGTGATGAGGGTGTCCTTTTGGGATACTCAACTCACAACAAAGCTTATAAATGCCTTAACAAAAGGCTTAATAAGATTGTTGAAGTTGTTAATGTAAAATTTGATGAAAGACCACATTTGTATGCTGAATCTTTGCAGGATAATGAGAAGAAGAACTTGAACTAGAAATAATTTTAGGAGCTGAAACAGCAAAGCCTAATACTGATTCAGCAAGCCCTAGAAATGAAACAACAAGTCCTGAAATCGTTGCATCAAAAGCTCTAGCTAAATATCACCCCAAAGATCAGATTATTGGGGATAAAAATGCAGGAGTTCAAACTAGAAGAAAGGATGCAAAATCTAATGAAAAGGCACAAATAGCTTTCTATCTAGTTACTCAGTTTGAGCCTAAATTTTTTAATGAAGCTCTCACAGACTCATGTTGGCTTAATGAAGCTCTCACAGACTCATGTTTCTGTATATTGTTGCGAATAACATTACCATTTTCATCAAGCTTGTTTCTGTTTCTGTAAATTTTGGTGAAACCTTTGCACCCGTTGCTAGATTAGAATCTATCATAATATTCTTGGCTTATTCTATTTATAAAGACTTTACTGTTTATCAAATGGATGTCAAAACTACTTTTTTAAATGGCTATTTAGATGAAGAGGTCTATGTTGAATAGCCTGAAGGATTTATGTGCAAAGATAAGCCTGATCATGTTTACAGATTGAAAAAGGCCCTCTATGGCTTCAAACAAGCACCTAGAGCTTGGTACTCTAGGTTGGACAGTCATTTGCTTTCAAATGGTTTTGTTAGAGGAGGTGTAGATAGCAATCTTTATGTTAAAACTGAAGGTTCTGATATTTTGGTTGTTGAAATTTATGTTGATGACACTATCTTTGGCTACAACAATGTTACATTGAGTAAAAAATTCTCTCATCTAATGGAATCTGAATTTGAAATGTCATTATTAGGAGAATTAAATTTCTTCTTGGGTCTTCAAATCTCTCAACGTGAAAATGGAGTATTTCTTTCTCAAACCAAGTATGCTAGAGAGATGCTTAAGAAATTTCAAATGGATGAATTCCATCTAGTTAGCACTCCAATGGTTACTGGATGAAAACTTACTAAGGTTGATGATTCTCTTGATACAAATCAAACTGAATATAGATCAATGATTGGCAGTCTGTTATATTTAACTGCTTCTAGACCTGACATCATGCATGCAGTTTGCACTGTTGCACGGTTTCAGGCATCACCTAAAGAATCCCATGTCACTGCTGTTAAAAGGATTTTTAAATACATTAAGGGCACTCTTGATTATGGTCTTTGGTATCCTAGAAGCAATGATTTCTCTTTGATTGCTTATACTGATGCTGACTGGGCTAGTTGTTTGGATGATAGGAAAAGCACCAATGGTGTTGCATTATTTCTTGGTGATCGTTTAGTGGCATGGCACAACAAGAAACAAATATTTGTTTCTCTTTCTACTGCTGAAGCAGAATACATTGCTACCACTTCATGTTGTACTCAAGCTCTTTGGATGAGTCAAACTCTATCTGATATGGGTATTGAAGTTCCTAAACCTGTTTCAATTCTCTGTGATAACACAAGTGCAATAAATATCTCCAAAAATCCTGTTATGCATTCTCGCACTAAACATATTGCTATCGAGTTTCATTTTCTATGAGAAAAGGTACTGGCTAATGAAGTATGTTTACATTTTTTTGGATCACAAGAACAGGTGGCTGATATTTTTACTAAGCCATTAGCAAAAGAGTTATTTGAAAGGCTGCGACTTCGATTGGGAGTTATCTCTCAATCGTTACTTCTCTAATTCACCAAGCTTCTGCTTAGGGGGAGCATGTTATATATTTTTTGATTCACTTACAGCTCTCCTACAATCTTGGTTGCTGCATTGGTACTCTTTTTTTGCAGCTGTTTCTCATGATATTTTGGTTGGATTCTCCATTATGTTTTCATCGCAATGCACATTCTTCTCTTCTATATCTATCATTGAGGAAAAAAGGGGGAGAGTCATTTGTGTTTTGCCATCAAGGACAAAGGGGGAGTTTGTTGGTTCTCAGTTGTGTTCTGGTTGGTTTGTATTTGATGACAAAATTCACCTTTGGGTATCATATCGGCATGACATTCAAGTGGTCTTGGCGACAGAGGAAAGGTCTATCAACATGACATTCACGTGGTCTTGGCAATAGTGGAAAGGTCTATCAGCATGAGTTTTGTTCACCGCTGAGAGGTCTTACCGACTAATTCATGAGGTGGTTCATCGGCGTAAGAAATCCTTCATCGACATTGTGTCTTGGCGAGTTTGACTTGTTACATCGACCGACTGGCACATTAAAGATTCACTTTAGCCAGACATGTTACTTTCGGTGTGAAGTCATAGCGTTTGCACTGTGTCACACCAACCGGTGGCAGGAAGATACATCGGTAAGAGTCAGGGTTTTCAGCGTGAGGTCTTAGCGAGTGACCTTCGGTCTCGCCGACATTACAAATAGAATTTCACAGGTAGCTTTCGGTAGGACTTCTCTTTTGTTTCGGCGACAGAAAAGGATCATATCGGCATAAGTTATATCATCGGTATAGGGTCACAGCAAGATTGTTATGTCTCATTGATTGGAGGTTGAATAGAAAGATCATATCGGCAAGAGTTGTGGCATCGATATGATGTCTTAGTGAACTCATCATGTCTCCCCGACCAACAACATAAGGGGATGTTATATCGATCGATATGAGTTAAGGTTCTCGATAAGAGGTCTCGGCGAGTGACCTTCGGTTTCATCGATGGAAAACAAAAGGGTCTCTGTCGATATGAGAATTGAATTCTCTTGGTGATCTAAGGTGTGTTCGGGTTGTTTCAGTATGACACAATATAATCTACAGGAGGTCTCCCTGATGTTGGTATATTATAGCGACCCGCTTGGGACAGATGGTCTCATCGGCAAGAAAAACCTTATGTCACGGTGACCAAAATGTATCATGTGGACTTTTGGTGAAACGTGGGGCAATCTATATAGCGTCTTCCCAACTATATATTGTCTTAGCGAAGGCGAATATTGGGCACGTCTTGGTGAGAAAGACTCTCGTGTCTCAGCGATTGAAACAAATATAACAAAAATGTGATCTCGGGGAAACATAAAGATCTTCGATATGACTTCTCCTCGACTCTGATGGGTCATGGCGAAAGTGATAACTAAGGGGAATGACTGGCGATTTAATTACCTTTGACAAGACTATATGGATGTCTCAGCAAATGGTTAACAAAGTCTCAAACTCTGTGGCCGCCATGGAAATTTCAAAATATAGTTGCAGGCCGACATCATTGGTTGGCATCAAATCTTAGAACGGTTACAAGGAAGAATATTCATTGAGTTTCTTTTTTGGGTAGTCGCATTTTTGAAATAATGGATGATTTATAGCCCTCTGGATAAGCATTACTCTTGCTTTTTACCATCATCTATAGATTGTCATTATTTAGCTAAAATTAGCAAGTGAGTTTCAGATTCTGGTGAAAAATGCATTCTCTGAAGACCTTCTTATTGACAGACATACTTGAAATGTATATATATACCAGTGTTGAAAATAGTAATAATCTCTGGTTGTAATTCTTAGAATATCATTCCTTGTCTATATGGAAATGTATGAATAAACTCTGATATGAAAATTTCTTCTCTATATAGTATTTTAAGGATTCAATTATCGAATCCTTAGGGTATTCTGTAGATGAGAAAACAGAGAAATCCTCTGAGTCATTATTATTGTTCAAAACATAATTTGAGGGGTTGGTACTCCTTGAGATGTGTGTCTCAAAAACTAGGGGTTGGTGCTCCTTGAGTGGGTGCTAAAAAATCAGCCTATAAGGCATTGTGAATAGTTGTTCAAAAGTTTAAGCTTGGAAGGCATTTTGGGAGTGGTTTTTATACCCCAGGAGGGTTTTCCACTCAGAAAAGTCTTGTGTCTCTTTGTTCTTCTGAGTTCTCACTGCTTTACTGTGTTGTTGATATTTTAGTTCACTGTTTGGTTATTACTTTTCTCAATTTTGTTTATGAATGATTACATTCAACTCATGAATGCATTAATCATAGTATATTGAGATCAAATTTGGGCTATGTTTTTGAATTGTTGAAAATTGGTCAAATCTGTTAAGACACTGATTCACCCCCCCCTCTCAGTGTCATTTTAACTCCAACAGGTGGAACCCATGGAAAGGATCAGTAGAATTTTTACAGGGATTTTAATGGTGCAAAATTATGTGAGGGCTAATTAAAATGTAAAATACATGGGTAAATGGTTTCTGCAGGCGATAAAAAAAAATTAAAGCCTCTAGGGTTCATCAAGAAGCTGCAAAACATGATATCACCGATCCTTGATCTATTGTTGTTTTATTTCTTGCATTTGTGATATGCAATGCCAAAACCCTTTATATCACCCACCGCTATCGAGTTCTTCATTTCTCACATCATATTGGAGAAGTGTGATGGTCTCCCGAGCAAGGTTTGTGCGAGGCAACAGTGGGCCCATGGATTAAAGTTATGTGGCAATATTTGGTGAAGGATTAAATGGTGGGTAAAAAATGTGTGAAATGCAAAAGATAAGTGCACAGGAATGAAGTTTCCCATGACCCAATTAAAATGATTAAGGGCCTCCACCAAATAATGATAATATCTTTCTTTGCTAGAGGTAAAATATGAAGTGTGGGTAGATTATTTTATTGCCTAGTAATATAAAAATTAAAACCCCATTAGTAAATAAAGTAAGATTTTAAATGTTGGGAATTTAAATTGTAAACTCACGGGTAAATGGCTTTCTACAATCATTTTAAATTTTAAAGTCTTCATAAAGATTTTAAAATAAAAAATTTATTTGTTGGGTAGTGAAGTAAAACATTTCATGGAGATTGTTCAAAATGAAATAAAAGGCTTTGTATTGTTGGGAGAAAAAAGGGTAAATGAATAGGTAAAGTAGATTTTTATAGTCGAGAATGAAGAATGAAGGCTTTCACTTAAGATATTTTTTCAGATGCAGGTAAAATGAAGGGGGAAGGAAAGTCTTCTTGAGAAGGGAATATTTTTCTATTGGGTATGTACAGGATCATCATGGAAAAAACAAGCCCTTAAGTGGCAAAAAATTCAGAAAAATTAGATTTAGGAAACTTGATGTAAAAATTTGAATAAGTTATCTATATTATTTCAAAAATATATAAGAATAGAATCCGTAGCAAATTGAATGCAGTTTATAAACTACTGGGTTTATTTAAAAAAAATCTATTTGGTGAAAATTTGCAATTTCAATGCAGTAGTACTTAAATTTCAGGGGAAAAATAAGAAGTATGTGTCTGTCTAACCACCCTAACCACAATAAAATTATAATATTTTTTATAATATTTTACATATAAGTATAGGACTCATGTCTGGATGTGATGCATATTTTTTTGTAATTTTTTTCCAAGTAAATAATTAATTATGATATTTTTATTACAACTTTTAAAAAATATAAAAACTTGTATGTCTGACCACCTTAACTTGGTCAAAACTTCATGAAATTCATTTTTTTTTAATCTTATAGTATGAGAAACATACAATGTGACACATGTTTTAGATTAAAAAAAATGTGATACCATTTGAAAGCTATAGATGTTTTTCAATTAGCGTATCAATTAGGAATTTAGTCATAATTCAAATAGAAAATGAATAATAATAATTTATTAAATTCAAAGTAAAACATAATTTATATTGGTGGAAAGCTGAGAATCTCTTTTAAAAACACTTTTCGTTTCATTAATTTTGGGTAAAAAAAAAACTCGTCAGCCACATACCCTACACATACCCATCATATGCCACTTTTTGGCCCATCATGATCATGCACATACCCTGTTGCAGGGCATAAGTGAATGATGGCTCTTTATTGTGAGGAATATTTTTTTATTGTAGGGAAAGTGAGTGCAAGAGGTGTGAATCAAAGAGAAGATTGAATATTTTTCAAGTGTTGGAGGTAGTTATTGATCAACGGGGTTGAAAGTGCCAGATGTCTATTGAAGATCTCCACTTAGGGTTTCTGTATTTTCCTTAAGTGTATTTTTTTGATTCTTTCTGAGAGGTTGTTCACTGCTTAGTCTCACGAAAAAACATTTTTTTGTAATAGGGTCACAAATGTATAGTGTTGATTTTAGGTTTCTGGAGTTTTCCAAGTCATGTAAATGAAGAATTTATTCACAACATTGTCATATTTGCAAGTAAATGATCATATATTCTAAGTTGGTTATCTCCATTGTACACATTGCACGGATTATGAATATAAGAAATGATGGGTTTTTTCTATTTTTCTTCTTGTTTTTCCTTGAATTTTGGTTATGTGGTGTTACTTTCATTCCAAGTATGAATTAAATTGTATTAACATAAATAGAGGTTTGTGCAACTATATGCTTGGATTAATAAAGTATGACTAGTTTAGTTTCTAGTATCAATGGTGTAATGCATCATAGATAGGCATAATTATGACAAAGTGAGTGTTGTAATAATTTTTAAACTCCATGGTTTAGGTGACTCCACTTTGGGGTTAGGCACTGGTCTTTGATGTTACAGTTTCCTGAGATTGTTTGTGAGCAGCTACAATTTTAAATCAAATTTACTTATCTATCTTGGTAGCATTCTGTGTGGAATTTAATGATTTACATTTCCCATGTTTAAATTAGGCATTACCATGAAGGTCAACCATTTAGGGTAGTATGTCCATTAAACATTTAAAGGAGAATCATCTAATCATAGTGTGTTTGATATTTTGGCACACAAGTATTTGCAAGCATACTATTGGGATTACCAGGCTCCTAGGTTTAATAGAGCTTGAAGTGAAGGGGAGAAGGGTATGTGCAGGATCATGATGGGCCAAAAAGTGGCAATATGATGGGTATGTGTAGGGTATGTGGTTGACGACTTTTTTTAACCCAAAATTGGTGAAATGAAAAGGGTTTTTAAAGGAGATTCTCAACATTCCACCAATATAAATTATGCTTTACTTTGAATTCAATAAATAATTATTATTCATTTTCTATTTGAATTATGACTAAAGTCCTGATTGATAGGCTGATTGAAAAACATTTATAGCTTTCAAATGGTACCACATTTTTTGAATCCAAAACATGCATCACATTCTATGCTTTGCAAACTATAAGATTAAAAAAAAAAAAATGAATTTCATGAAGTTTTGACCAAGTTAAGGTGGTCAGACATATGAGTTTTTATATTTTTTAAAACTTGTAATAAAAAATTCATAATTAAATATTTACTTGGAAAATAATTACAAAAAAAATGCATCACATCGGGACATGAGTCCTCTACTTATATCTAAAATTTTATAAAAAAATATTATCATTTTATTGTGGTTAGGATAGTCAAGCAAACACCTACTTATTGTTTCCTTGAAATTTAAGTACTACTACATTGAAATTTCAAATTTTCACCAAATATATATTTTTTAAATAAACCTAGTAGTTTAGAAACTACATTCAATTTTCTACAGATTCTTTTCTTACATATTTTTGGAATAATATAGATAACTTATTCAAATTTTTACTTCAAGTTGCCTAACTCTGATTTTTCTGAATTTTTCATCACTTAAGGGCTTGTTTTTTCCATGATGATCCTACTCATACCCAGAAAGGGATTTTATTTCAATCTCCCATTTGTTGGCCACTTACCTTGAATATTCTTAAGCATAAGGGTTGGCTACCCTTTAGAGGATTTCAAGGTTCTGTTGGAAAAAACACCAACAATCTCTATGGAAAATAGAGGTAGATTAGTTTCTCAAAGACCGGACATGACAAAAAGGCCTTTGGAGCTTATGCACTTTGATGTGTTCGGTCCTACAGAGGTAACCTTGTATGGAGAAGCCAATTATTTTGTTACTTTTATTGATGATTGCACTTGAAAGGTATGGGTTGAGGTGCTTAATAGAAAATCTAATTTTTTTACCAAATTCAATATTTTTGAAGCTATTATTAATAAGAAAATGAGGAACAAGATTAAATGTTTGAAAATGGATAATGGGGGGAAAAAAAATTCTTTGAAATTTGATGGTTATTGTGCAAATATAGATATTTAGCATATTCAAGTTTTACCATTCACACCTCAAGAGAATGGTACAGTTGAGAGATTGAATCAGATGATTCTAGTGAGGGTTTGGAATATGCTCTCTAATGTAGGTTTGGGAAAAGAGTTTAGGATAGAAGCAGTTACCATAGTAGTGTATTTGATTAATCGTAACCCATCTTCTAGATTGGTTTTTGATTCTCTAGAGGAGAGATGGCTGGGAAGATGAATTTCCTACAATCATGTATGTGTTTTTAGCTGCCAAGCTTTCGTTCATATTCTAAAAGAGAAGCAAATGAATTTGGATTTTAAAAATAAGATTTTTTATAATTGTCAAGTATGGAGAAGAATAGTATGGCTTCAGATTGTGGAATCTGGTCACAAATAAACTAGTTCATAGTCGGGATAAGGTTTTCAATCAAAAGGTTTTTCTAGGATTGCACAAATAGGGTCATTAGTGAAAGATTGTGTGTCTGTTGATGATATTGATAGTGGGAGTAATTCACATTTTTCACATCCAAACTTGATACATCATGGTTTTTATTTGAATCAAATCTCTTTCAGACTTTTGCATAGCCAATAACTAGCATGAATTTCCCTATTTCTTATGAGACATAAACACTCTTTGAACATGATTCTTCCCACACTACTAATCCCACACAACCCACCTTTGCTCCACAATCACAACGTGCTCATTCCCAAACACCCAACTTTTCCCATAGTGGAAGTTTCTTAAGCCCATCACATTAAGTAATATACCACACCCACACATGCTTTAGATTTGAATATGCATCCTACAACTTGATTAAGTTCTACAAAACTACTAGATATAATTTCAAGGCCCCCACCACTACCTCCTCCACCCAGCTTGTACATATGAAAAATTTAATGCCCAAACTAAGTACTTATTCTGGTGTCTTTTCTCATAACTTTAGTTTTTAAAATAAAAAATTTATATAGTGCTTTCCTCTTTGGAGCTTGCCACCTACATTGGGAGGAGACAATCTAATGCAACCACTTCATAGTATTACATAGAAAAATAATTTTGGGAAAACCTCATCATAGATTTCTATGGGAAATTTAATTCCCACGCATGCTTCAAACTCTTGTACCTCTACCACATGTGATTCTTCATAATTTCGTAAGCTCTGTTCACCACAATAACATGAATTTGTGTCCACTTCAAATTATGAATTTGCACTACGTATCCTTGATCAAATCCATCACTACCTTTTAAAAATTCTACTCGACCATTAAATAATGCATTAATTTTCCATCCAATTCTAATTCTAGATATTATGTAAATAAAAACTCTTCCCTACAGTAAGCATGTGAAATGAGGAATGTGATGAATACAAGTGTTGTTGGGTATGTTACTATTTATCCCAAGAAAACATCAATTTTTTTTTATTATCAGTCATGTACTCCAAAAACTATATTGTTATACAACCTTCAAATAATGCATTACAATTACAACCATTGCATAGAAATAATATTAGATGCAATTTGTAGGAAAAGGTCAATTTACATGAAGTAGTTCCTCAAGTGCGGAGGTCTACCCAGGAGAGTTGGCCTCTGAAAAATTTGATGATTACCAATTATTATTTTTTGCTCAACTAGAGTTAGACACCTTCAATGAATATTGCAAAGATATCAATCAGGAGAAGCACATGGATGCAATGCAAGAAGAAATGGATTCATTTATGGGAAATCATAATTGGGACTTGGTGAAGCTTCCAAACAATCAAAAAGAATTGAAGAGTCACAATTAGGACTTGGTGAAGATGACTACTATTTGAGTGGTTTTGGGTCTCACATCGGTTTATGATCTTGATCTCATGAATATTGAATTTCTACATGGTGATATAGAAGAGAAATTTCATATGAATCATCTTGAAGTTTTTAAGTAACAAGGTAAAGAATATTTGTATTGTAGGTTGAGGAGAATTTTGTATGGGCTCAAGGTATTGAACACCCAGAATATTGAGAGGGGTGAGGGGTGAATTAGTATTCTTTGAAACTGCAAGCATTTGAACATTCATTCTACATAGCATATTTAATTTGCATTAATAAAGGAAAGTATGAAAAAAAACCATCAAAGCACATAACATATGAACACTAGATTTTTACGTGGAAAACCAAATTTAAAGGAAAAACCATAGAGAGAATTGGCTCACAATATATTATAACCAATTACAACATATCACAGAAATTTATTTGTAGGTGGAAGCACTACTCACAAAGTGAAATAAATATAGAAGAAAAGGGGTGGCTAGCTTCCAATATTTGAACTACTACAATTACATATATACAATATGCAAGAATTACAGTTCCACTGAAGCTCAATATACTAAGTTTACACACTTCATACCATTCTTCTCTAACACTCTAATTTTCTATGTATTCACCTCACATTCACACAATTCACATAAAAAACACATGTATATTCATTGTCATTATCGTCCAACACCAAAAGGATCTTATACTTCTACCCATTACATTCACAAACTCTTTCAACATCAATTAGGTTGGCCTAATTAGATGTATCATGCAAAATAATATGTCGGTTCAAAACATAAAACCACAATAAAAACTTATAATGAATCCAAATAGGTTGGCATAGACCTATAATATCTCCCACATACTGCATCAACACTCATTTAAACTCCTCATACCCTTAAACATATTAGGTCGGCACCGTTAGAGACTTAACATCAAAATAAGTGAACTGATCATCCTCAAACCAACACACGAACCTCTAAACTTCATGCCACTTGGATATTAGATGCTACTGACACCTATAAACACCTCCAAAAATTCAAAATAATAGATATTATGTCGTGGTGAAGTGTGGATTGATCAAAAAACATACATTGCACTAGCAAACACTATCATTGGAAAACCCGATATTTTGTTACTCATAAATTCTGCACTAGAGGGCCAAAAGGCATGAAACTCTGGATTCAGGTTCCTTTAACATCCAAATTTTTTTTATTAGAATCATAGGGAAATATTCTTGAATACAGACCAACGCGGACCAAAAAATTGATGCTTTGTACACTGAAAATATTGTTTTAACACTTAGCCAATTCTTTCACTAAACGGTCTACACTAGTCCAAAACTTCTTGCATCTATGAACTAGATTACTATTCTTGTTACCTGATTTTGCTTCCACCTTAATCAGTAGAGCTGATTTTGTGTTTGTAAATAAAAGATAAAAAGTATACATTCATTTTGCTAAGTTATATTCATATGCACAAAAGTATTATCAAGTGAATTAAAGTTCATTATGCAAATTCTTACAAGAAGAAATGAAAATCAACAGATCTTCCTTTAAAAATTGTCTTTTATTGATAATTACAAATGTATAGTGTCCCACACAAGCTGTGGGATTAACTCTTTCAATGCAATTGATATTATAAATAAAATATACATTTGAAGAAGGAAAGTAAAAGAATATGAAGAGAATAGGGATCTATCATTGCTTGAATGATGAATCCCAAGGTTGAGTGGCTGCATCCTTGTTTCAGCTCCCGAGTCCTCTAGAAGGTTGCTCTATTGCTCTAGAATGCCTGCAAGAGAGTAGAAAGGTTGTGTTAGAGCTCGAGATCAATATTCACTTCATATACATGAAAAAATATATAATTTACACTCATAAGGAATTGAAATGAGTTTTTCAGTATCATAGAGATCAGAGAAAGAGTAGAGGATTATCATCAATAACCATCATATTTTGAGTTTCAGTGTTTTTACCTAACATGTTTGTTCACTATGCAGGTATAGGTGAAATTCTCATTTCTAAATTATCTATTTTTGATATTATAGCATGTGGAGTGAAATGGGCTCCCACAAGGGTTGAGCCCAGTAAGCTTCCCTCATGTTATAAAGGGGGATGAGAATGCAAAAGAATCACATTTACCAACTTGGAGCACATATCTCATCACCTATGATAGGGATTTTTCCTCACTATCATAAATGACAACATATTTGCTAAATTGGATCATAATAAAAGAGGAATAGTCATGAAGTGAAGCCTTCACATGAATGACAACCATATCACGGGAGACTTTCAAGAAGTAGTGATCATTGCTTGTTTTTAATGATGAATAGAAAGTTGGTTTCACCTTTTGTATGCATGAGAATAGTTGTCAATCATTATTCTTGGGTTTTCCCTCATTGTCATAAGTATAAGTGTTGCCATTTTTCCCATTTTTAAAGTCATTGCTAAGCTTTTCAGTTGATAGTAGATTGGAAGAACAAACAATGGTTGCATCTCATAAGGAGATTGTTATAATAAACCAACATAAGAATATCATCTTTTTTGATAGAGAGAAAATATAGTGAGATGCATGGTAAGTGATTGCAATGATGGAGTCACATGGGACAACAAGGTCTAGGGATAGTACTTGATAGCATTTCAACCAACAAGGTGACAATAAAAGTGAAATAGACAAGGCTCGACCAACAAAAACAAAATAAAGATGACCCAAAATGGCCAAAAACATAGAACCCATGTTCTCAAAGGCTGAGAGGATACACATAAAGTCGTGACCTGCTTTTAAGAACAAAACCTTTGAAATTTGCATACAAGATGAAACCCAAAATGACCATGGAATGTGAAGAAAACTTAGGGCTGAGTATAAAAATATGAAGTCAAGCTAAGAGGAAAACGACTTTCCAAGAATCTCCATTTTCTATAGGATTCAAAAGGCAGAAATATTGAAGCAAATGTACAAGAAAAACCAAAACATGTTCATTTTTTGCATCAATACAACTCGGTCTACAAGCAAATAGAGATTTGAGCTTTCTAGAAATGTCAAGCAAAAGTGCAGAAAAAGATAAGTGTTCCTCATTTTTGCACTCATGGAGTTCAAAACGTGCATTGTATTGACAAAAAATGAAAATGAAATGCAAAGATTTCATGCACAAAGGCTTACTCAAGCTTGGTTTTTCCATTTTTTCTTGGTGTTATGTGAATAAAATCCCTCTATTAGTTCTAGAATTCACCATCAAAACTTCAACAGAGCTCTAGAATAAACCCTATGTCAGTAGTGGAAACCTCCAGATAATGTAATGCAAAAATGAAGTGCAAAGTGAATGTTTTGCCTTTATGCCTAGCAATTAGGGTATGTCCCCTTAAAGGTTTGTATTTGCACTTGTGTTTCAAGACATAGGCTGAGTCATAGCCTTTTATTTTGCATTTTTGTTTTGAAATTTAAAACATTAAGCTAAGTGGTGCAATTATAAACCACCTAGTTAATGCTATTTAAATACAGAATGAAGTGTATTTGTGTCATGTAAATGCATAAAGGGGATATAGCTGAAATTTATGTTTATGCAAGCATATAGGGGGAAATTGGAAGAAGTTGACCAACATTTGGAGGGAATATAGGGATCTTTTGACTTGGTTTGGAGCAGCTTTGGGAGCTTTTATGGTGGGTAAGGTCATGTTTTGACCTTTTCTTCACTTTGGACTCATTTTGGAGGGAGTTTGGGAGATATTTTCTAGGCTTTTTGGTTATGCACGACCAAAGGGTGTTGGGTTCCTATTTTGGTGGAATCTATTAGAGAAGCATATAGTAACTTCATTATTCATTTGTGAAGTTATTTTTGATTATTATCTTTTGTCTACTTTATGAATTTTGGAGTCCTCTACAAAAAAAATACTATATTTTGTAACTCTTTGAACATGTATAGCAGTTCATACCTTGAGGATCAATAGAGATAAACATTTTGACCTTGTCAATTTTTTGTTTTCCTATGTGCATTTGGATGATTTGATGCAATGACTTGTGAAATTTTCTCATTCCTAGTTTTTTTGTCTCATTAGTGGCATCTTTGAACATGAAGTATATAAATTTGTAGGTTGTCAATTGTTCTATGTTGTAGGTGATTCAAGTTGTGAAAGTTTCTTTCCTTTTAGGATTGTGCATTGTAGCCTCCTTACAAAGTATTGATGTAAAGGCATATCAATATTGAGTTGTGTATATCAAGCTTGTAGTTGATAAACTATGTATGCAAGTTGTTTGCAAGTTTTAGTTAATGTTTAGGTGCATCACCTTAAGTTTTCTAGTTTTCAGTTTATGTTTTCCTCTTACCCTTTCCCCTGCAAATCTTTAGAATAGTATTAGGTGAGTACCTTATGAGACAACTTTCTCTGGTGGTTCTTTACTACTTTAGGTGACCCAAAGCCTTAGAAAAGTTCCCATGTTTCTCTAATATGCTAATTTCTACAACTTAGTAGGGGCACATTATTGGGAGACAATAATTCTCATACACACTCATTCTTCACCAATTAGTTTGCACATCAATATTCATATCAAGCCACAATGTTAATATCTATGACAACACTTTATTTGCACACTGTGTATCTCATGCTCATGTTTCCAACAATCATATAAATGACAAACTTCCAATAATCTCCCCCTTTTTCATTGATGGTAACATCCCTCAACTCTTCTCCAAAATTTCTCCAAACTACTCTCCCCCTTTGACATCAAGTGCAAAGGGTGCTTACATATAATTAATTATTTTCTCTTCCATTGAGACACATCTTCTCCCCTTGACTGATATATATACATGTACGAATGAGAGTAAAAAATTTAAAAAACCTAACTAAATCCCCCTAATTGTTATATCCATTAGACTAGATCAAAATTTGTACTAATATACTATCTTCTAACTTCTGCATATGAACAATGAAATCTGAAATGTATAAAATAAATCAAAATAAATACAAATTAACTAGTGGAGGGAACATTGCTAAAGTATAACACATAATTTTTGAAGGTGTGACTCTGAAACCTTCTTAGATATGCCAAGAATGTAACTTTGAGTTTCAAACTCCATGAGGAATTCTTCTGTGTCATCCAGAGTGTTAGGTACCAGATTCATATTTGTTGTCTTCTTCGTATTTGTTAGAGCACTGGATATAGATTTATACTTTTCCTTTACCATCTCTCTAAGATGTCAAAATTATGCTATTTTATTTTCTTTTTGTTCTTGTAGTTGGAAGAATTGTTCATGTAGGTTTTCAATTTCCAACCTTGTTGATCCATCTATATCATTTGTCATGTTGTAAACATTAGATTCCATGCCAATCTAGGAATCAATGGAGTCCATCTAATTCTTTATACTCTTTGTGGACCTCAACCATTTTAGGTAAAACTAAACAAGTCCCTCTTCTACACAATCCCACACATCCTTGAGATTTTTCTAAAATTTATTATGTGTAGTGGCACATTTATCCATCATTTTTGTCATCTTCCTATCATCCACCCTTTTAGTGATTTCCTTCTCCAATCTCTCTTCCAATCCACTCGAATATTGTTTAAAATAATTGAGTAAAAGCTTTAAATTTTGTACATCAAATAGAGAATTGTTGATAGTTACTTTGGGTACACTCTCCTGCAATACCTTCACTGTTTCATCAATTAGCTCCACACTCTTCTAATGTGTCTGCAAGATTTCTTTCCTATAGGAGGAATGGATTACATCACCCACCTATAACTTGTGAAGAGGGTGCATCTTAGCTATGTCCACCTGACCCTATTGCATTGGTATCTACAATAATTGTGGGGAGACAATCGGTTGGAATTGCAATTGCATGCTCAATAGACTCTTCAAAGAGTCTCTAGAGGTTTTGAAAGACTCTCTAACCAATTTATCACTAGAATCTATCTTTTCCAAATCCTTTTCCTTGTCACCAAATCTATCCTCTTCATTTTCATCCTTCTTAGCATTGTTAGGCTCTTCCTCGTCCTTCATCTCACCATTAAAGTTGATTTTTTATTTTCATCTGTAGGAGGCATATGTTTTGTGTTTTGTGCCTCATTAGTCTCTAGGTTGTCTTGTATAATCTTTTCCTTCTTCTCTAAAATATTTTCTAACTTTGGAGGAGGGGAGCTATACTCTGTATGAGTGTCCTCCTTGTGTGACTCTTCAACCTTCCCTTCTATAACATTATGCTCTACTGGAGGAGTCTCACCAATAGCACCTTCTACAATAGTCTCTTCCACATTTGGAAGGGTATCATTCTGAACATTCTCTTCTTCTTCATGCTCATGTTGAGCATCATAATGTTGTGAAAATTCAGCTTCATTCACTTCTAAAATAGGCATATCATTATTTATGTGCTTTTTAGGATCTGAGACCATGCCTAGAAATATTTTTCTAAATTGGCAACCTTCTCCATATTTTTATTTGGGATCTTGTCAAGATCATTCTAATCTTTTCTCATCAATGTAGTTACTTGGTTCTGAACTCCTTGCTATATACCTAAGATAATCTAGCTCTATCTTCATTCATTAGAGGAGCATTGATATTTTCCAAGGCATATGATCTCAACTTAGGTTCTTCATTTATTACCTCTTCTCTTCTATCATACAATGCAATTCTTAACTCCTTAGGTAGTTGGCCTTCAATAATTTCATATTCAACTCAAAAGTAATAATATATTTGACTATAGCTTCCTCTATGATAGCCTTATGAAAATCATCCATAATAGTATACAAGGCAACAATCTGCTCTAATATTTCATGTTCTACAATTCCATTAAACAATACATCTAATCTAATGGGACTATGTTCACTTACACTAGTAGAATTTGGCAAATAAATGACTATGTGACTAAAACTTTTAGTCATGTGACTAACACTAGTAGTATTTGGCAAATAAATTACTAATTTAGTCATTTATAAGTGACTAATTTGGTCATCGGTAAAATCACAACTAAATGACTAAATAAATGACTTACTCCTCTATTCTTTTTTCTTTCAAATTTGATCATAATCCATAGAGCTTAAGCCCTCCTCATGGGACTCCTACCTAAGTGGGCCATTTATAATATAATTTTTATATTATATTATATTAATAAAATTTATATTATATTAATAATATTTATATTATATTATAATATAATATAAATATTACTTCTACTGGAATGAGGTCAAGTACTGGGGTGTCCCACTAAGCATCATTAGTGATCGGGATCCCAGATTCACTTCAAATTTCTGGGCAGAATTGTTCAAACTCGTGGGGACAAAGCTTCTCATGTCAACCAGCCACCACCCATAGATTGATGGTCAGACTGAGCGTGTCAATGCAATGTTGGAAGAATATCTAAGACACTTTTTTTGGTCTAACCAATCCAATTGGCCCAAGATATTGGACTCTGCACAGTTCTGTTACAACCTACAAAAATACGGGTCAAGTTAGTACTCGCCATTTCACTTAGCAACTGGCCAATAGTCGTTGACTCCACATACAATTATCATTGGGTACCTTGGACAGTGCCCAATGAAGTAGATCACCTCAGGGATTGGCAAGACAAAGTGGATTTGGCACACCATCACTTGGTTAAGGCTACAGAGAGAATGAAGAAGTATGCCAATGCGAGTAGACGTGTCATAGAATTTCATATTGGAGATAAAGTTCTCCTCAAATTGGACTTGGATCAATTCAAGCCCCCAAATGGTTTGAGTCATGCTCTCACTAGAAGGTTTGACAGGCCTTATGAGATAATCATCAAAGTGGGTAAGGTAGCCTACAGGATCAAGCTCCCAAACCACATGTGAGTACACAATGTCTTCCATGTGAGCTAGCTCAGACCACATCACCCAAATGGTGTGGACCCAAGAAGAAAAATTCCCAGCAAAGGGCCAACAAATGTCTTGGATAGGCCTGATGTACAAATAGAGGAAATACTTGTGGTGAAAGAGTGCAGATTCAGAAACTATAGGTGGAAGGAATTCATAGTGCACTGGTAGGGCTAGCCCAGGGAGAAAGCTTCATGGGAAAAGGAAGAGAGCCTGTGGAAGTTTGAAGAGAAATTCTTGGAGTTCTTAGAAGAGGAATCCCAAGCAAAAAAATAAGCCCCAAAGGAGTTAGGCGCATTCTTTGCACCCATCCAACAAGGGATGCATGTGCAAGTGTTAGGGATGTCTCCCATCTTTAAATGGGGGATAATGTAAGGGGAATGAGTGTCTGCCCCAGGGATGCACAGTCACCAGTCTCATTCATGTCTAAGTGCAGCTCCAGCCAGGGACTCACACCCTTGTTCCAAAAGGAAAACTTGCTGGCAAGTTGACCCATGACCCAAAGTGAATGACACCAGATGTCAAGGGGTCCATTAGTGACTCTGGAGTCGGAACCCAGTTCCAGAAGTTGCACCAGACTAGACCTATGTGTGCACCACGTTGGACACCCCAGCATGGATGCCAGATAGAGCAACTATCTACATCAAAGCTAGACACAGTCCAATAGGACTCATTCGAGGTTGCAAACTCAGTGAGCTCTAAGGTTGGAAGCACATCTAATGTGTAGGGTTGCTACCATTGTGATCAGCATTGTAGGCCTTTGACAAAAGTTAGAAATGGGGCATTCTGCCCATCTTTGTGCATCATCCTATCGATGTCAGGGATTCCCACAAATAGCTTATATAGGGGAGCATACATCCTCAAAGTAGTTGAAACACTACACCCGCATTCAAAATCACATACCAACCCTCAAAGCGAAGGTCGATACTATAGTGAATGATCCCACTATAGAGAGTTCCAAAAAGTGCAAAGCAAAGCATCATATTGAGGTCAACATAGTCTCATGAAGTGAGACCTAAGATGTGGACAAGGTAAGCCATCATGTAGCTAGATTGGGAGAACATGGTGCACCTACTTGAAGATCAACAGTATCATCAACATCTAGAATCATTAGCATTCATAGCAACAAGAGCTAGTTAGTTAGTTTAGGGAACAGAGGTTATGTGAAAGGATCACCAGCATCCTGAAGAGTATCCATGTTGCTAGGGGTAGCTGTTCTGGTGAGTCCTAATCACTATAATATCAAGTTGGCTCCAATGACATCTTTATTGTAACCAAGGTTCAGGACCTTTATTATCAATAAAAAGAAGCTTTCATATTTACCCCATATTCAAATCCAATGCCAACCCTGGTAAAGGATTTGTGATTACCTTTGGTTCCAGTGCAACCCCTGCACTAGAGTTGTGATTACCTATTCCACTGCAAAAGAAAGAAAAGAACATGGTTGCATTCAAAGGCACAATATAAATTGGTTGGAAAGAGTCGTGACCTCAAGGGGTGACTCAAGTAGGCTAAAAGTGGTGCCACATGAAGTTGGAAAAGTGTTGCAAAAGCTAGCCCTCTGACAAATAATATAATATATTATAATATTATATTATTATATTATATTGTAATATAATATAATATTTATATAATATCATATTATATTATATTGTAATATAATATTAACAATGCTCGCATTATATTCTCATGTATCTAGATAACTAGTAGCTAGTTTAAAAATTTGAGACCTTCCATACGTGTTATCCTTGCAAGGTCTCGTTATCAAGAAAGTTTTTCTGCAACAAGGATGTTAAACTTGGTTATAAAGCAATCATTGACTTGTTTTATTATCACTATTCATCACTCTAGTTTGCAAATTATAGTTGGGTTTTTGGATACTTTCGAGCTAATGGAGCTAATAGAGTTTTGAGTCAGAAATTACAGGGTTCCAGTATCAATCAAGCCATGGGAAGAACCTTTCTCTACCTGCATTGAGAAAGACGAATTGTAAAGAGTATTCAAAGTAAAATGTAAGTCTATGTTAAATTTCATCAGTCATTATAGGTGAAGAAGTATTTCACACAACAAAGCATCATCTTTCCAGCTAATTTACTATCCATTTTCTTATCGAACATTCTGGATCTAGTTCAAATTTTTAATGTTTTAAAGAATATAGCTAATAAGTTTGTTATTAGTCTATATTTGGAAGATGAAGCTTTACTCCATAGTGTTCAACAATATGATTTTACAAAGGGTGATGGCTTGGTGGGAGGACTATTCCCAAGGCATCTTATCTATTACAAAAAGAGGTATGAAGATATTTTTCAAGGCATGTTGTTATCAACAATGCATGATACTTCTGCTCATTTGTATCAAGCTCTTAATAAGTATAGATCTGCAATCTCCATGGAAGAGATAGATAAATTTAAGTGAAAGTATCATGCAATATCCTTCTTGAGGAACCATACTTGTATTCATGATCTACAATTATTAGCTGCGAAAGGAAAATTATGTTATCATTATGTCCCTGGTATAAGAAAAATTGTTCCATCATATGATTATGATCTTAAACAAAAGCAAGTGGTGAATGAATAAAGTTCGGTAAATGGCTCTCGAAGAGTAGGAAACAAGTCTGCTTCATTTCTTTGGCTATTTAGCAGTTTTAATTTTGTAATGCTTTTTAATGGATTGAAATTGTCAAGCTCGCAGATGGGTCATTTTTCCAAAATTGTAAAGGTTTTTTTCCATGTAATGGTGGTTTTCTAAAATTGTAAAGGGTTTTGTCCATGTAATGGGGTATGTAAAGGGGATCTCATTGTAAAGGGTTTTTGATAGTCAAAGGGTGTTGTTTCAGTATTTTGGCCTCATTTGAGTGAAAGTTTTTAGCAATGTAATAGCCATATTTTGGTTGTCATGGCAAAATAGTCGAATTGTAAAATGTCAGTGAATGGTATTTCTCAAGCTATAACTGGGGGTTTTCTTCTTGGTTCTTTCTCGCCAGTATGCTCGCCTAAACTAGGGATTTTGTATAACTTATATTTTAATATTAATATATTTATAGTGGTTTGCCACTTTTTCCAAAAAAGGAAAAAATATTATACTATATTATATTATATTATATTATATTATAATATTTATATTATATAATATTATAATATTATAATATAATATAATACAATATTTATATTATATTATATTAATAATATTTATATTATAATATAATATAATATTACATTAAATATTATATAATATTATATAATATAATATTATATAATATTATATAATATAATATTATATTATTAATATTCCATTTTAGAATTTTTTTGCATAATGGGTGCCATAATTTTCATTTTAATAAACATACTCTAAACCTAGTCGAAACCTTATTTTCAGGTTCTAGCTCTCCAAATTAGAGAAGTGAAAGGTCAAAACCAACAAGAAAGAGTTTGGAGGAACCGAAACCAATAGCGGTGAGGAAAGCAAAAAAATTTGTAGGTAATAAATGTGCTCAATATTAAGATCTTCTATAATTTTCAAGGATGCATGTTAAAACCTAAATGTGCTCAGTATAGGGATCCTAGCCATAATTTTCATTTTAAAAACATACTCTAAAACCCTAGGTCGCCAAATTGGAGAAGTGAATGTAATATATGTTCCGACAATCTAGCTATGACTGATCTATTAAGAAATGCATCTCAAAGTTTAGGGTTTAACACTACAGAGGCTTCACCATTAGCTCCAATGATTTCCACAACTCCCACAAAAGGTTAGACCCAATCGAAGAATATGTGTAGCCACTTCTTTTTCCTAGGATTTGGCACTAAATTTCTTTACTATCTTGAGTTGCCCCCATGATTGGAACACTATCAGAACAAGAAAAGTAATCAACACAAAAGCCATGTTCCAGCTAGACAAAAATGCAATAAAAAGCCCTAAAGTTATGGTAGCTACATTTTGTACCATAAGAGATAGTTTGTCTTTAACAAGGCTTTTGATTGATGCACAGTGCATTGAGAGTCTAGAACTTATCAAGCCACTACCATAATAAAAATAAACAAACAAAACTGATTAGTGATGCAATGTCTATGAACAAAAATTAAGAAGAAGATGATTGGAACTTATCAATGAGACTAAAATCACAGCGTGTGACAAAATAAAAATAAGTGTGTAAGGCATGGGAAAGCCAAATTTTAACAACTAAGAACAAAAGCATAGGGGAGGTCTCATTTACAATGGCAAGAGATAAAGACAACTCTTCTAGTAACTAGGATTAATCAAACAATAAAAATATGCAAGGTAAGTGAACTATAAAACAATAGTCCTTCAGTTCATTTTCCAACTCATACATTACATTTGTGTTTGTAACAGGGATTTTTGCAAGGTTTCTCTATCTTGAGTGTAAATGAATCAATTCATGTAAACTTGTATGTTATTCTAAATTAGAAGAATCATATTTTGTGTGATATATTGGTATCTAGGATTTCTAATGTTTTTGAATCATGGTTAGGGCCTTTCTTAATTGTTTGTCACACATATTCCAATTTCTAACTTGTTGCACATGATCCAACTTTCTCATTAGAGTTTTCCAATAGCTAGCCTATTGATGACACTATAGGGCATGCACATTGTTTAGGTAATTATAAAAATACAAGAGAATTTGGTGTATTTATGTTAAGCCTTACTAGAATAATATTTTTTACACACTCCTATATATAAAATAATGTGGTGTATTTATCTCAAACCTAAAGCTGAACCAATTCAGGCATGAGCATTTGGGGATAGAGTGCACTTTCAATTGTATGATAGTTTGAGAAAATAAAATGAAATTCAAACAAAATTTGAAGGAAACTAAGAGGTTTATGGGTTTAGCATATTTTGGAATATAGATGATAGGTTATGATGGTCTACCTATAAAATTTATTTTCTTGCTATTCCACTCTATGATTGCAGCATTGTTTTTGTTTGTTTGATTTCTTTCTTATTTCATCCAAGTATATAGCATCTACAAAAATTCTTTTGATATGAAATTAAGCATACATGTCAGCTGAGCGAGATAATCAATAGTATAGGTAATCCCATTTTGACCATTACATCTTAAGGTACTCTTCCCAGTCGCATTACAAACACAATAGAAAGTAGGGGAATGAAAAAATTGTTAAGATTTTATTTCTATTATTATATCCTACTTCTATAACCAACACTTTCCTACACTGAACACGGATAAGATCTCACTTGGAATTTTCATTCTTATCAAACCATTCCATCTCCTATTGTATAACATGTCCAATAGTCATTATGTGAAGACGATCAACAAGCTTGTTGCCCTTGTGTGAAGTAGCATATCTGTATTGGATTGACAATAAAAGCTACAAATGCTAAAAGAAAGAACATGCCTCACTAGAAAATACTATCTTTCTTAAGTTTAGATTTTGTCTCATAGAAGTCGCTGATCACATTTTCTATAAGAAGCCCAAAAAGTGGTAAGATGGTGCCACTTGCACCTGCAGCCAAGGACTTGTTGTTGGTCCAAATGGCACAGCAACATGCAAACAAAATATTACTATTTTGTTTCTCCTGAAAGAGAAATACAACACATGGATGTCCTAGCTCCCAAGGTCTATGTAGTTGGTTCTCAACTGTGCTGATGTCACTCAGTGATTGATGTGAACTATAATGTTCAAGGGGCCTGCTGGTGTTGGGGCTTCTGGATTGTTCTAAGATCAAGCATTAATTTAAACCTACTCTAGCTAGGGTTTTTAAAGAAATAGAAAAATATAGATCAAGGCTTTGGTACTGAAAAGAATGATAATTCATCAATCCTAACCAGACTTGTTATCCTTCAAGGAATTGTAAATTAAAACTAGAGAACAAAATTAACTTGTGATTAACACACAGTTGCATTCATTCACAGTGCTGACTTCAATAACAGATTGCTAGTTACCATTTTAAATAAAACAAAAATAACATCTCATTCCTTGAATATTTCACAAATCAAATGATTAATTGCAGAAAAAAACCATTCTGAAACACAATATGAAGTAGATTAAGATCTGATTGCTTCTACTGTTAGTGAAACAGATAAGCAATATTTACAAAGCTGGCACAATCACCAGTGTACAAAGAATATGGTTATAGATTGTTTCCATCTACACTAAGAGAACTTGGAAAATACATTACAGTCTATGCTGAATCTAACTTCTAACCGAGAGGAAAAAAGGAGCTCCCATTACAAAGAATCAGGATGCAACTCTATCTTCTCTAACTGACTTTTCTTTCTAATTTCTAACTCTTAACTTGCAACTGTAAGTTCTAACTCTATGCCTTCTATTTTTCTCTATTGGTTCTAAACTTTACAAAAGAGGCAAGAATTCCATTTATACATAGTGTACCAAAAGGAATGTGTTGTCCCCTGCACTAAGGTTTACAAAAAATATCTCTTTTCAGGAGGGTCGGCTCTTCAGATCTTTTTTTGAAGAGAGTCAATGATGCATTCAATGTGAAGCCCTGCTTTCCATGTTGGTGATGGCTTGACCTCAGGAAAAGCCTTTAGATCTTTTTGTAGCTGCAACATTTACTCTCCTGTCTTCATTTCCATCCTTCAACTCCATCGCGGCCACCTTGAATGCTCTAGAATATTACCATTAATACTGATCTACCTCCGCTAGTGGTCACTATAGTTGTCCCTGTGAGTCACAATTTCTTCTTTCCTTCGGCCTTCTTCATGTTCTGGACCTCTCTGCACGCTGACCACCTTCTAGAAACACCATCAGGCCTCCTTTAGATCTGAACACCATCATTTGAGCTGATCCATTAGTTCATGATCTCAGAATGAGTCCATGTCGTTTGCATTGTGTAGATTTCCTTCACAGGGGTAGTCAATTGGTCAAACTGTCGCTGGCCTTCCTTCTTAGCTTCTCCTGATTGGTTAGGCATACACCACGCTAGATTCTCAGGTGGTCAAAGGTGATCCACATTGAATCGCATGTCGGTGAGACACTCATCGTGTCTCCCTGATGTGATTATATTGCTTTTAGCAACTATTGGCATAGCGGGTGATAGTCGGCAAGACCTTTTGGTGAGCTGTAGAAGTCATATCGAGCCCACAAAGACCATCGGCAACATAGTCGCTAGTCGGTGGGACATCTCAACAAACCTATTCCATCCTCCTTGAGCTTATTTCCTTTCAATGAGACCCTACAGGGTCGGTGAGACATCACAGCGATGCTCAGAATCCTTTGGTGAGCTCATTTTTCATGTCGGGGAGACATCTTTCTTTCGGGAAGACCTTACCCCAAACTCACTCCATCACACCGAAGGGGGAAATCGTGTCGGTGAGACTATCACCTATCAATGTGACCTTATAGAAAAGCCTCTTCATTCGTTTGGAGTCTCCCCGATTTCCTCCTTCGCTCCTCGAGCTTTGCGCTTTTTGTTTTGGCATGACCTTCACTAGTCGATGAGAGATTACACCAAGCCCTAGATCCTTCAGCGATTTATTTCATTTCGAGGAGACAAGATCCCTTCGTCGAGACTTCACGGCGAGCGCAAAGTTTCCCCGAGCTCACCTTACTTCATCGGCAAGACCATCAGCCCTCAGCGAGACATCATGGCGAAAGCCTATGCCGAGAGCTTGAGCACTTCGGGGAGACCAACAGCCATCAGTGAGACATCTCACCGAGTTCATTCCATTTCAGCCAGACTTTATCTCCTCAGCATGACATCACATTGAATCCCCTTACCCC
This sequence comes from Sequoia sempervirens, assembly GCA_007258455.2. NCBI lineage: Eukaryota > Viridiplantae > Streptophyta > Pinopsida > Cupressales > Cupressaceae > Sequoia > Sequoia sempervirens. Next base: position 63,577,212 of record VDFB02358134.1, read on the forward strand.
TTGTCGAGACACCATGCTTATCGGCCAGACCTCCTACCGAAGGAAAAAAATTATCGCCCAACTGAAACCTTCGGTGGGACCTTCTTCTTTTGGGCAGACTTATGGCGATATCCCTTTTGTGTCACCGAGACTCTAGCACATCAGCCAGACTTTATACCGACAGCACAACCTTTTGCTGATATTTTCATTTCGAGCAGACCTCTCTGTAGATACCTTATGTCTCTCTGAAACCTCTATATGTTTACTTTTGGTCACAGTGACAATCTCGTTCTTTCCCCGATGAAGCAACATGTCGGTGTGACGTCACAGGTCGAAAAATTTGTAAGACCTCATACCGATAGATCTACTTTTATGCTTTGTCAGCGAGACCCGATGCACTCGGCAAGACATCTCTCTGCCTCAGGAACTTCTCGCCAAGATGTATTCTTATTGGCAGTCAACGAGACTGCAGGCATTTGGCGAGTCCACACACCGAAGACACAACTCTTGCCAAAGTGTTGTTCTCTGTGTTGCGATTGGTGAGACATAAAAGATCACTGAGAGACTTTCTCCGAAGGAGACTTTCATCATGATGGGAGACTCTTAGTTGCCAAGACAATGATTGATGTCTTGCCGACAGGTACCTATATGTGAATTTTGATCGCTGTGATATCCTAGAGGTCTTGCCGATAGGCAACACAGACGCCCATCAACAAAATGCACTGGTAGTCAGTAAGACATCTGCAATGTCTTGCTGACTTTCTTCTTAGAGGAAAATTATGACCAACTAGATTGAGGAATGCACTCCAACTGAGCTCCCTTGAGAAATATCATCATGCGTGTGATTTAATCCTGCAAAACAGAGTCCCCATTAGTCCTCAGAAACACATAAGGTATATTTTCTTAAGATACAATATTGTCCATGATAATGTCATTCAATACTTAGCTAGAAGAAAACCAACCCAAGCTGAGACATAACAAAAATTTGACAAAACAAGAAAATAAACTCAGGCAGAAAACTAGAAGGACTCCCAAGAGAAAAGTGAATAACCAAAGGGAACAAAGCAAGAGAGAAAGGGGGACCCTTTTTGTTCTAGAATAAAATGGGGTGGTTATGTAGGGCATAACAGGACCCAAACAACAACATATGATGTTCTTGTCTATTGAGATGAGCTAGCTTGAATATTGACCTCTGCATATTGGTATGTAAGTTCATGGAAACTTCTAAACTCTAAAAATTATCTTCCTCAATGAGATGCATACTACTTAGACTTCTAAAAGATGAATGTTTTGAATTCCTTTCTATAGAACTTCCATCTCTGCTAATATTTCTACTTTCACTTCTAAAAAATGAATGCCTAGAACTCCTTCCTATAAAACTTCCATTTCTGACAAAAATATTAGCGTGATGAACATCCTCAACAATATTATCTCTATCACTCTTAGATTCATTTGTTTCTTCTTCTTCTTGTAATTCTTGTTGCTTGACCATCTGAGTATATGCACCATCTCTCCTCTGTATCAACTTAGCATGGGTGCTTGTAGGCACATACCACTGATTATTTCTTTTCAAAAGCAAAGTTCAATCTAATTCTAGACCATAGAATTTGAATAGGAAGTACCTTGATCTATTAGCTTTCCTTTCTTAAGAATGAGTATAGAGTGTGCAATTCTTATGAAGTGGATAAAACTTGTAAAGTGAGTTCAGTGAGAATAATTGAATATTGTCTGTGTACTGACAATTACCACACTTAAGAGTGTCAGTTGGGATGCCATAAATTAACAACACTTCAGGTGTAATGCCATCAAGTTAAGATGTGCTTTGATGGATGTCCATACCCTATTCCAAAGCTTCCATTTTGGAACAGGCAAAGAGGATGCTGGAAAAGTTTGTGGAGTCTAGCTTTAAACCTACAAATTGCATTTTCTTGAAAGTTTCTAAAGCCTTTTCAATAGATCGAATTTGTTTATATCCTACAATTATTGTAGTCCATGAGACCGCATTTCTTTGAGGAATTTTTTCGAACACTTCAAGTGCCTTGTCTATGATCCCACATTTTGAATACATGTCTACAAGAGCAGTCACAACTACAATATTTGACAAAATTCCTCTATCCTTTATGCTTTTATAGATGTCCATACCCTGTTCTGAGGCTCCCAATTTGGCATAGGAGGGTATGATACTAGCAAAAGTTGTGGATTCTGGCTTTACACCTGCCAATTGCATTTAATTGAAAGTTTCTAAATCATTTTCAAAAAGTTCAATTTGTTCATATCTTGAAATCATTTTAGTCCATGAGACCACATTTCTTTGAGGCATTTTTTCAAATAGTTTGCTTCCTTGTCTATGTTTCCACATTTTGCATACATGTCTACAAGGGTTGTTGCCACTACAACATCTGACAAAATTTCTATATCCTTTATGCTTTGATGTATGTCCATACCCTATTCCAAAGCTCCCATTTTGGAATATATAGGGAGGATATTGGCAAAGGTTGTAGAATTTGGCTTTACACCTGCCAACTACATTTGCTTGAAAGATTTTAAAGCCTTTTCAAAAACTATGTTTTTTGCATATCCTGCAATCATTGTATTCCATGAGATGAAATCTCTTTTAGGAATTCTATCCATGAACCCCAATCTAAATACCTGCAAAACAACATGAAGAAACACATTAGAAGGTGAAATGCAAGCAATAATAAGGACTCCTCAAGAAATTCATTTGAATCGCAAAAGAGATAGAAAATGAAATGAAGAACACAATAAAACTTAAAAGCATATCAAAATCTATTCTAAAGCAAGCAAACTCCTAATCTCTTGAGGGAATTGGTGCCAATTTGATGTGAAAATTGGCCCTTTCCCAACTCCAATGATGCAAGATTGATATGTGATGAAGAATGATCCACTTTGTTGATGCTTGATGTATGCTCCAAGATGAAAATCTGCATAAAACCTAACTATGCTTGGATGAAATTGATGATAAATTGCTATGGATTTGAGTAGAGTAAGTTTACTCAAATTGTGGATGATGAGATGAGGAGATTAACCTCTTATTTATAGATTGATAAGTTGAAAGCATGCCCAAAATAGAGCAATGTGGGACTAAGAATGAGCCAATGACAAAATGCCACTTGTCAACTTGTGAATGGATGGAGGATGTGCAAGTTTTGAAGAATGTGCAAAGAGGGGGGAGATTCAAATTCAAAATATGGCTTGAAGGATGAGGTGAAAGGTGAAGTTAATGTCACATGGCTCAAGAAAAGGACTTGTAAGAGATGTTAAATGCCATGTTGGAAGGGACAAGTCCTTTTGGGGGGAGATTTCAAATTTGAGGAATATTCCATCTTTGATGCCTTTTTGAATGAAAATAGATGATTTATAAATCAATTAAATTGATTTTCATGTGCAAGTTGCAAAATCTAGAGGATTTGAGTAATTAGGATTAGCATTGATCATGATTTGATTAATTTAAATGATGTTAGTTGATTTGACTATTTGATTTAGATTTGTGGGTTGAAATAAATCAAAAAGAGATGAAAATGATTATGACTTAGTTAAATAAGTATTTTTGATTTATTTAACCAAAGGGGGTGATATTAGATTAAATTAGATAAATGCTTGATTTATTTAATTTAATTAGATTAACTTTAGAGATTTAATCAAATAATATAGATTATTTAATTAAATAAAGATAGGAAGATGAAATGACCTAGCTAATTACACAGAGATAATGATTTAATTAAATCAAGGGATTTATTTAATTAAAAGGAGAATTATGATGACTTTAATCAAATAAGGCTATTTGATTAAATGGTTAGACAGAGGGATAATTTAGAAAGAAGCGATGTTAGTAGATCAGGATCGAGTGTGTGATATCAATATGTATATTTTCGATGTCTACATTTTGCCCCTCTTTGAAGCAATGCACTTGTTGCATTGGTTCAAAGAATAATCTTTCCATGATCAAAAGCCAAAATTTCTCTGATTTTTTTCAGATGCCCCACTATTGCCCCAGTGAATGAAGAATTATGCCGGTATACTACCCCCTCGAGAGATCGGGCGAAGAGGTTTGATTTGAGGGTCGATCTCTCAAAAAAGAGGTTCAAGATCAGTTCAACTCAAATATTTGATGTAGACAGATTTGATGATGTAGATAGTCATCAGCCATGGCTAGCTTCATGCCTATTTTGATATATTACACACACTTGATCCTAATTTGTACCATGACAGTTACATTATTGATGATATAAATGAGATGATTATGATGCTTGGATGATATGATGATGCATGGATGATATGGATGCACATGATATGATATGATGATGCTTTTATGATTATGCAAATAGATGATAAATGTATGGTTTATGAGATGTTTAGAGTAACAAATCCATATTATGCAATGATGGGGATGAATGCATGCGAGATGATCAATGTTTCTTATATGATATGATATGATATGCAGATGGTTTGTGGATGCAGGATGGATGCATTAGTGCTGATTTACGATTAACTGTCATGGTACCATGTTAGCGCGAAAAGTAAGAGATAGAAGAAAACAAGAGATTCCAACAAGACATGAGATGATGATGATGATGATGATGATGATGATGATGATTTCTTGCTAAGGAGTTGGGATTTTTAAAGGGCCAATTACCTTATGTTTGATAACACACGTAGGTAGGATGCATCAGGGTATAAAGAACCAAGATGGCGTTGCACCTAGTGTGATGGAATTTGACTCAACAAACAGATAGGAGTATTCTTGTTCATACTTGACATACGGAAACCTTGCTAGGACGTACCTAACAAAGCAAGTATTTGCCAAGGTTATATTACAAGAACATCCAACAAGCATAAAAAATAAAAAGATAATGATTGTTGCCCCATTCCTATCTCTCTAAATCCTTCGTTCGGATATCATCGAGAGGTCCTTGGAATGAGCGCAATAAGATAAATCAAAAGAAAAGACCAAGTGCGCAAACAAGTCAATGTTCATATCGCTAGTAAAGGATTTGTTTTGATAGGATAAGGATCCAAAGTGATATCCAAAATGATGCCCATTGTCGGAACGATATATCCTAGGACATGCATTGTATAGGATGATGATGGTTTGATAAGTTGATTGATAGGCTGTTGATATAAGGTTGATTGACATGTCTGAAATGATCAAGAATTTGATTTTGTTTTAATTGTTTGTTGTTTTCTTTTGATTTTACAATTGAAGCTTGCTTTTTGCTAATTGCAGTGATTGTTTCTATTTGTTTTTCCAAAGGATGAAAGTGATGATCAATTTATTATGGATGGTTGATTATTGCGGTGAAAGCGAAACAGGATGGATGGATTTTTTCAAATATTTGGATGTTTTTTGATGTTTTTGGAATGTTTGGCTGTTTTGGTGTTTAGAGATTTTCAAATGTTTTGATTTTTTATTTTTCAATGTTTTGGATTTTGTGTTTTTTGAATGTTTTTGGATTTTGATGTCTCGGGGGCTTATCAAAGATGAGCCTTGCCTACGTTTAAGCTCAGAGATGACATAGTTCAGATTCCAATGTTTTTGATGTTTTCTATTTTTTGAGTGTTTTGACTGTTTGGATATGGATATGTCTGATGCTATCAGTGTTCTATTTTGGAATTTTGTTGAAAACCAAGCTAAGGTTGATTGATCAGATCGATGGATTGATAGTGTTAAGCAACAGAAGGATTAGGATGGATATCCCAAGATGATGGATTGGTTGGATTCGATTGATTGATGATGATAACATTGTTGAGGATGCACAACAATGCAAGGATAGTGTTAAGCAACACAATGATCGGACGTGATGTTTGAAGTGCAAGTTAGATGCAACTGATAGTGATTGTTTGGATTGATGTTCGATGAATGATGAAGATTGATAATGAATGTATTCTTGTCAAAATGTGCCACAGGCTAGTGATTTGGATTTTTGGATCACAAATGATTTGACCAAATTGGTTTCATGTTTTCCAATGTTTGGATCACCACCTAAGTTGGAGGATATAGATCAAGATTTATTCTCAAAGCAAGATGTAAATATCTGCCCCCAATGTCTAGCAATGTATGGACTGCCATTTGGATGGATGCTTGGATAGGTGTACGGATGGATGGATATGGAAAGAATGCAAAGGATGCCAAGGATTATCTTGTGATAAGATAAGGTGTTCGAATAAAGAAACCTCATTTGGATAGTGCTTCATGGCTTAGATAATGCTGCATAGGATAGGATCAATGAAAATGACCCATGTCAAGATGTTTTATCGTAAGCAAGTGTAAAGTGTGCCCCAAAATTTTTCAAGATCAAGATAATTTGGACTATGGACGTAGATGGATAAAACTGGATTGGATAAATGGCTTATGGATGAATGGATTTATTATGAATAAGATGGATGGAATGCTTGATTTATTATGGATGGGATGAGATGCTTTCACCTGTACTGGCGTACGTAGATGCTCACTTCTACACATGACACCTGTTTTCCAGGTTTTCATCATGTTCTTTCCCAAAGCGCTGCACATACGGTTTTCACTAGAGGACAATTTTTTTCTCTTTACTGTTTTCAATCCTTTTTCTGATTTTTTTGGATTTTTTGCTCTCTTTTTTTTTTTTTTGGGTTTTTCTGAAAGATTCATGCTGAATCACAAGGTGTTGCTAATGTAGATGCCCCTGTCATGATGTGCCATCGATATCCTACTTGAAGAAGTTTCTTTGCTAAGATACGTGCACTTCTAAGCAACTTTTGAGATTTCTGATCTGCTTTATTGATACTAGGGTTAACTTTATCTCTATGTGCACATCGCAATAGAGTGCCTTCTAAATCCATATGATGAAGGGTCGTTGCCATTACATGGTCAATGTGAGAATTGGATATCATGTGTGGAGGCGCAGAGGGAGTGTGTTTAGGGATAAGAGATGGATTGGTGGACAGTTTGGAACCTTTGACTCTCCAAACTTTGGAAGATGAGCAATGATGGGTGGATATGGAATTGTGGGTGGAATTAGGACCAACTTCTTGATACACTTTATATGTCACTTGAAAATCCTGCTTTTTCTTTTGCAGAAATCTTTGATGGATACTTTTTCCTTTTTTATTTTGCCCCATAGTTTCTTTGACTGATGGAGTTTGGTAGGGATAATCTTTCTTTGTATTATTTTGTATCCATATGTATTTGATTTGTCCATTATGCTTTTCTGATTCTTTTGCTTTGATAATGCTCTTCATACTTTGATTCAAATATTTCCTTTGATGTTGGTCCCAATTCGTGGATGGGGTGATGGGTGGATGAAGATTTATGACATGGCCGGTTGTAGTATTGGCAATTGTTTCATCATGAGGATTCTTCGTGCTCCCTATGTTGATGTTTTCTTGAGACGAAGTTTCCCCCATTATGCTGGTAGTAGTACCTTCATACTTTGATTTTGCTTCTTCCAAGAGCTCTTGTTTAAAATGCATTCTCTGATAAATGACCACCGTAGGTGACATTGTTTCAATTTGCTGCTCTGTTAACTCTGGATGTTCTATCTAACTTGTTTCCTTGAGCGGATAATGATGGAAATCTTTATTCATGATGTCCTCAGTTTGGATTTGGGACATATTTGATCCTGATGTTGATAACTCTATTTGATTGTAGGAATCAATAACCTACTCTTTTTGTGTAACAATGTTAGGAATAAAGGGATCTGTTCTGAATAACGATCATCTATGTTTCCATCCAAAGAAAGCATCTCATGGGTATATGGAGGAGTATGGATATGATTATCTTGCATAGATAGGAGAGTGTCCATTAGATTATTGTAGTATCTTGAAGATACAAATTCTTGATTTTGAATGATTTCAGAGTTGCTTTCGACATGCTTTGGATCAAGTTCTTGACATGGATCAGTTTCAAAGGATGGATTTCTTACAAATAGTTCTTGGATGTCATCATTAGACATGGTAAGTGGTTCAATATCTTCAAGTGTTTATTTCAGGGTTCCTTCAGTATCTGTAACCATGAGGTCAAAGGATGTCAACATGTCTTGGAACAAACCATTGCTAAACCTTAGTGGAAGATTTTGATCTTGCTTTGGAATAAATTCTTGAGATATGTTCTCCAACTCATAAGGCGATGTAGAGACATTTTCAACATGATCACAGGTGAATGGATCATGCATTATGTCAATAGGATCAAATAATCCTAACACTCCTTGAAAGAGATCACTAAAAAGTGGCTCTTGATGTATGGTGAGTTGATCATCGAATTGTGTAGATACATCCTCAATGTGCTCCTCGATGGAGAGATTTTGATCATTGTTTTCGACAATTGCGGTGGAGAGATTGTGAATGTCTTCGACCATAGAGTCAAGTGATGTTGATATTTCTTGAATTAGATCATTGTCGAGTATTGTTGATGGATTTTGATCATGATTGAAAGGTGACTCTTGACTTGTGTTGATTTGATCATTGGATGAAGTAGACATAGCTTCAAAGTGCTCAATGACAGATTGATCTTGATCCTTGCTTTCAACAGTTGTCATTTTTTGTGTTTGTGCTTGCATTTGTTGGGTAGATTGAGAGGCTTGTTGCACTTGTTGAGCTTGTCTTGCTTGTTGCGTGGCTAGATATTTTTGGATGGCCTTTTGGTAGGCCTAATGAGCTTTTAGTGCAATGTCATATTGTCTTGCTATGTTTGGTTTAGGTGGTAGTGGTGGTGGATTTGGAATCATGTTGGATGCAGTGATGAGTGGTTGAGATATGCTTGGAGCGATCATGGTAGTGAGGGGTTGAGATGTGATGGGTGTGATAGTGGTGTTTGGAATAATCGAAGTGATAGGGATGGTTGGATTAACCAAGGTGATAGGTCCTTGGGAGACCGTATTTTGATTTGGGATCAACGTTGTTGTTTGACTAGATACCATCCATTGGTGTGATGTCGATGGTATATTCAAAGGATTTGTCGTGATGGTTTTAGGTGGATTGATTTGGATGGAGTGATTGGTGCTAGGTAAAGGGGGAAGCCCTAAACCAAGGAATTATGTTGATATGGGTAATGGTGGTGGAGATGTCTCTTGGCTCAATGACTCAACTATTTTGGAAAGTGCAGCAATTTGATCTCGCCAAATTTGTTCTTGATTTTGATCTTGACTCCCTTGATATAGTTGATTTGGCTTATGTTTAAGCAGATTTGGAGTGTGTACTTGTGTTTGATTTTGGACAATGTTTCAATTTGGGATGACACTCAGATTTGGCATGATAGGTTGAATTTTACCATTGTTCATGTTTGGAATATTTGTATGTTTTGCAAATGTATCTATTCCAAAGTTTGACAGATTCATGTTTCGAAAACTTGTGCTTGATACATTCTCATTTGGCTTGTAGGGATTTGGTGGGATGACGTTGTTCGTTTGAAGGCTCATGCTTTGATTGTTTGGTTGAAAAAATTGTAGGTTTGGATTTAGATTTACCATCGGGAAATGTGTTCCAAACTCTTTATTGGGCATACTCACATTTGTACCATTGAAGTTTGTAGAAGGTAATGATCCCATGTATGGATTGTATAGATGTGAGTGTTGATAATCGATCGGTGTTGTAAGGCTTTGAGCATTCAATAGATTTGGATTACTCATGATGTATGGATCAAGTTTGTATTCCATGTTCTCCTTGTGTTTTGACCTTGTTGAAAAAGTGACCTCTAAGGTTCTTAGGACCAATGACGAGATGAAGGATGAAAGGGGGAAATGATATGAGTGTTGAACATTTAGGGACTTTGGATCAAATGCTAGACTTAGGGTTTGATTGGGATTGGTTTGATTTGGATAATGAATTTGTAAACCCTAAGATGTCAGATGTTATGTTAGGATGAACTTGTTCAAAGGATTACTAATTCAATTAAATGTATGAGAAAGGATGCATTCCCATACACCTAACTAAACAAGGTGTTTTTGATTTTGATGATTTACCCAAGTCTAGAATGATGTTTCCAAAGTTCTAAAGTTGCTTGTGGGATGGGATGATAAATGTTTGAAATGGATGAAGTGTTTGATGTGATCCTAAATGAGCCTAGGATGGACTTGTTTACTAGGCCAAGATAGTGAAGAACATGCCTTTCTCTAAAAGTAACTCAAAATCAAAAGATTAATGTTTGCATTAAAACCATATGAACAAAAGATGCCAAACACATATGTGGGGTCCAATTGATTCGATCTTTTCTTAATGGATTCTTTTTATCACAAACACACTTCTTGATTAGGTTTTCAACTGAATTTCCAATATCCTAATTCCCTTTCATCCCACAAAGTGCATTATGCGGAAATTGAGGAAATCAAGGCAAAGGTTACCTAAAGTTGACTTTAGTAGAAGCAAATTGAGATGAAATCCAAATGCTTAGAAGCCTCTAAGGATACGAATCCCAAGGGCAAGCAATAACATGTGAATTTTTTCAAGGATATTTGCTTCTCCTAAAGGGTTTGAGATTTTATGCTCGTGTTGAATGTTGGTTTTCAAATGTTTTCGAGAAAAGCACTGTGTTTTCAAACCACAAGCAATATGATGTCCTAGCTCAATTGGTACATTTTTCTTAGTGGGCTTTCCTCATGCCCTTCATAGAAGAGATGATTTTACATGCAACCAAGGAAAGAGTATAGGTATGTTAAGAATAAATTCTTAACCTCTATACTTTAACCAAGATCGGACATGGCAAGTAACTTCTTGGAATCTAAGTTCCAATGCACCACTTTGATAAACTCGCTCAATGGATCAATTGGTCACTACAAAACAAGGGTTTTACTTCAAAAATTTTGTTCGTAGGAGTTGACCCAACGTGGCAAGAGTCCCCTTTCGGATCCATCTTGTCGAAGTCAACCACATGATATTGGCGTTTCTTCCAATATCCACATTTATATCCCGGTTGGAAATACTGTCGAGTTTAAAGTGTTACCAGTTGAGTCATTCCCTTGGGTGAGTACTTTTTCCCCAAGGCAAGCCCTCTAGGATAAACAAAAGAAAATGAAGAACAGTATTCGTAACTCGATCAATCCTTGTTGGCCACAAGGAGAGAGAATGTATGCAACAAAGCCCCCACTCACACTCGCACAATAGTTTGTTCAATTTTAAGCCTAAATTGAAGTGTGGAGGTGATTGCTTTGTCTTAACCCAAAGTCATGGAAAAGACCCTTTGATTCTCAAGATCACTATAAAGCGTGAGAGAAGCACATATGTCCTTTTCCAATGCCTTTAGCCTAAGTAAGCCCTCACAAAAAACACAACTACACTTGTTCTTTTTAAGCCTTCAAAGCAATATGTGAGTTCATTTTAGAGCACCAAATCACAAGTGAGGCATTTGTTCAATTGCTTAATCCATAAATGAAATCTAGTAAGTTGTAGATCCTAAGGTTCTTTTTAAATCCGTTTGTGAGCAATAAACAAAAGAATCCTTTTTAAACCCAAATGAAAGTTAGTGTTCTAAAGAAAGAAAAAGATGACAAATTCCTTAAGGAAATGCTAAACAACACTTAAGTATTTAAAAACACTTTGATTAGATAAGATATCATCACCATGCTCCTTTTTCCTTTGCTTTTGGTTTCCAACCTACAAAGAAGAAATAGTTAGATTCTGGGAAAAAAATAGAGAAATTAGAAAGTAGAAAACAGAGGAAAAAGCAATCATTAATTAAAGCACGTGCTAAAAATTTAATTTTTCCCTTTTACTGTCTTCCAGCATCACAACTCGCAAAGACGTCGCTATTTTTTTCTTCCAGTGGTGCTCTTATAGCACCGCTTTACCAGTCAGCGATGCTCTGTGTCGGGACAGAGAGCACGATAGCGTCACTCTTTTCACCCAGCGTCGCGGTTCTCGAAAGCGTCAGAGTTTTGAAATTTTATGAAACTGATACAGATCGGCGAGTCCAGCGGCGTAGTTTGGAATTTGAATTTTCTTAGCAGGATGAGTCCAGCAGCAGAGTTTAGGTGCGCGCGGTGCTATATAGCAACACTGGCGAGCCCGCGGCACTAAAACAGCGACACTGACGAGCTCATAGTGCTAAAAAAAGTGACACTGAGGAGCCCGCGTAGAAATTTTTTGTGTGCAGAAAAGCGCATAATTTTTGAAAAAATGTTAGAATTTAAGAATGCAGCCCTCCTTCTAGCGCCATAATGTGAACCCCAATCTAAATACCTACAAAACAACATGAAGAAACACATTAGAAGGTGAAATGCAAGCAAGAATAAGGATTCCTCAAGAAATTCATTTGAATAGCAAAAGAGATAGAAAATGAAATGAAGAACACAATAAAACTTAAAAGCATATCAAAATCTATTCTAAAGCAAGCAAACTCCTAATCTCTTGAGGGAATTGGTGCCAATTTGATGTGAAAATTGGCCCTTTCCCAACTCCAATGATGCAAGATTGATATGTGATGAAGAATGATCCACTTTGTTGATGCTTGATGCTGCTCAAGATGAAATCTGCATAAACCTAACTATGCTTGGATGAAATTGATGATAAATTACTATGGATTTGGTAAAGTAAGTTTACTCAGAATTGTGGATGATGAGATGAGAATTATTACTCTTATTTATAGATTGACCGGTTGGCTTATGCAAAATAGAGCAATGTGGGACTAAGAGGTAAGGCAATGACAAAATGCCCTTGTCAACATGAATGGATGGAGGATGTGCAGTTTGAAGAATGTGCAAGAAATTCAAATTCAAAATATGGCAGGATGATGAAGAAAATTAAAGAAGTTAATGTCATATGGCTCGAAAAGGACTTGTAGAGATGTTAAATGCCATGTTGGAAGGACAAGTCCTTTTGGGGAAATTTCAAATTTGAGAATATTCCATCTTTGATACTTTTGAATGAAAATAGATGATTTATAAATCCGTTGGGTGATTTTCATGTGCAGATTGCAAAATCTAGAGAATTTGGTGGTGGGATAGCATTAATCATGTTGATTAATTTTAATGATGTTGGTTGGTTGATAATTCCAGTTTAGGTTGTAGGTTGAAATAAATCAAAGAGATGAAAATGATTGTAACTTAGTTAAATAAAGTATTTTTGATTTATTTAACAAAAGAATGATATTAGATTAAATTGATAAATGAGTTATTAATTTAATTAGATTAACAAGTTAATCAAATAATATATAATTATTTAATTAAATAAAGATGGAGAAGATGAAGCCACAGCTAATTACCACGGAGGATAATGGTTAATTAAATCAAGGGATTTATTTAATTAAAATTATATTGACTTTTAATCAATGGGCTATTTGATTAATCGTTAAAACGGAGAATAATTTAGAATAGGCGATGTTAGTAGGTCGAGGGATCCAGTGTCGCGATATCAATATATATATTTTGATGTCTACACTATCAAACACTTCAAGTGCCTTGTGTATGCTTTCACATTTTTCATACATGTCCACCAGAGCATTTCCTACTACAATATCAAGCAAAAACCCCCCTTTCATTATGCTTTGATGCATATCCATACCATGTTCCAAAGTTCCCATTTTGGCACAGGTAAGGAGGATGCTGACAAACTACACCAAACCAAAAAAACTCCTATCGAAACCCATAGACTGAGTAGCTATCAAAGGGAAAGCCCCCTCAAAAATACCACAATAGTTTCCACAATAGGTTGTTACAAACCAAAATTCAACACAATTAAAAGATAGGAAACTGATAGAAGAGTGGGGGACCCAGCCATAAAGAGGACGGTTACATCAATAATAGGATTGGAGATGGTATTATTCTTTGTATGTTTATTCGTAATCTTATAAAAAAGATCACAAATGACCTCTAAGTAGCAGTGCAAGCCTTTGAAAGTTTTATGACTTGTAGAATAACATCTAACTATTTGTTTAGAGCATATCAATTTTCACAGAAAGAGGATCTATAGAAAGCAAAGGTTGAATTTAGAGGCCCAAAAACTTCTCAAACATAAGGATTGCTTCCACATGTCAACCATGTTTTCTTGGTCAATTATCATCTTTTAGTTTGAATGGACTGCTACTATGAAAATAAGTTAATTGCTTAGATATGTTAGTATTTCAGTTTAAGATTTAAACATTCAATTTATATTTACTTATGGTTTAAATCATTGCTTTTTCTACAGGTGTGATTGTATACTTTGGTATGGTAAAGGCTTAAGACAACTCTCTTATGGTTGTGGAGAATCAAAGCTCTTTGACCACTGGCCTATTTATTCATTGTTTATCGTAGAGGTGGACATGCTCAATAGAAGCAAATTAGAAAAAGGTTTAATGAGTTTAGGTGCAAGATTCCAACTGGAGGAGCTTCTATCCAAAACTAAAAGTTGTCATTAAATTCTAAAATTTAATGTAAATACTTGTTTCTCGAGAGCTCTTTGTATCTTTTTAACTATAGAGAATCTATTAAATACATATTATGATTGTTTTTTAACAAACATGTTATGATGCTCTGGTTCTCTCTCTTATTATATAGGCATAATATTCTAGAGATATTTCATGAACAAAAAGGATGCTCTTATATTGTTCCAAAAGCAGTGGTTACTTCACTTCTAGGAAACATTGGATTCAATTTTGCAAGGCAACTGAAATGTAGTGTACACTAAATTTTCAAAAATGAAGCATGTCTACTACAAGAAATTTATATACTTTCTGTGTACTGACAATTACCACACTTAAGAGTGTTGGTTGGGATGCCATAAATTAATAACACTTCAGGTGTAATGCCATCAAGTTAAGATGAGCTTAATATAAAATGTGATTTTATATAACAAAAACATATGTGTAGCTATGTAATCAAAGCAAAGAATTCTAGAGACATACACTAAAGCAACTGAAATATAGACACACTAATAATTTAGATCTTAGTAGCCATGTTTGTAAGAACAGGAAATACAAGAGATCAGAAAATTGAAATGTGGTTGAAACACAAAACATAGGGAAAGAATAAGAAAATTTGGGAGATTCCTTTCAAGAAAATATCCCAAATGCATATAGAACCTCCTTCATATTCATAGAGGCACAAATAAAATTGTAGCAGTAGTACACTCAAGGGGACTCAAATTGAACATTAAGTGTTGTGATGAGAATTTATAGTTGAATTCCTTCTCTTATGATATTGGTGGAAGTGTTTATTTTTATATCTGGTGCAAATTATCCTATATGACCTTTAGAACTAATAGAGAAGTTGGTTTATTTTATGGTAGGTTGAACGTATTGTACATAGTCTTCTTTAGGATATATTTTCCTTGTGGGATATTTCCATTCAGCTTAGATGATCTGATTGAGGGGTATGTCTACCATCATGTTTTCCCAAGATATTCACTTGGCCTTGTCTGTTGTGTTGCTTTAGCAGCAAATGAGTGTGGTAGTCTCTATTTATTTATTTTGTAGGAAATTGAACACAACACTCAACCATGAAAGCCCCAAGAATTCACGACTTGAGCTTGTTCCATTTGAAAAATTATTATTGATAATATTTATGGTCTTTGAGGAAGATAGTTAATTTTACTCTAGGTTTTGACTACTATGTGTGATCTTTAATGTTTTTGTGGTGGTTTGTTTATTTTATGGTTGGTTTAAAACTTTTACATTTCTTTGTGCCTCATGCTGAGTAGTAGCCCCTCCCATATGCTCAATATTGTTTTCCAGTTTGTTATAAATTTTTGGTTCAATTCTAAATTTTTATTGTATCATGTGGAGCTTGAAATTGCAACTGTTCTTTGGTTATTGACAAGCATGTATGTGCCAATTTGTTATTTATTTGACTATTGTCTAGAACTAGTACTCTAGGTGGCTTATTTGAATGCTTTGTTTCATTAATTGATTGTCTTCCTCTTTATCTGGTCATTTGGAATGCCTTCCTACTATGGTAGTTGGAGTATTGTCTGATGATCCTAGTTTGTAGATTGAAGCAACAACTCAATTTTAGAAGCTACTAACAATTGGTAAATTTGTTTAATTTATGCTACTTAGGTGATTATGAGTTACTTTTCATTTCACTCACATGACACTAGTTATGACTGATGCATGTTTCTGTTAACAGAGTATAGTCGTCTCATTGATTAAGTTATTGAAGCGGGTGTGGTCCCATGTTTTGTAGAGTTTTTGACAAGGCAAGACTTTCCCCAAATTCAGGTTCCATTCACAGTTTTGTTTTGAACTTTTCTAGGTTAAATTTTGTTTGTTAGAGTGCACATTTTTTTATGCTAATATTATCATTATGTCTTTTGTGCATGGGTTTTTTTGGTAAAGAAAAGGAACATAAGGCAAAAAAAAAATTGAGTTCTATTGAGTTTGTTGGTTTTCACCATCTTTTACAAAAATTGTGACACTATTTTTTTGTTTCCAGGAAAATGATTCTTTAAGTACTTATTTAGTTTTTTATCTTTGTTTTTGCTTATAGGTTGAGGCAGCATGGGCATTAAAAAATATAGCTTTAGGAACATCTGATCATACTCGAGTAGTCATTGACCATGGAGCTATACCAATTTTTGTACAACTCCTTAGTTCTCCAAGTGACGATGTTTGAGAGTAGGTTAAATTTTGCAAACTATTTCTCTTCTCTATCATCAAAATCTATATTTATGAAATTTTGAAATTCATTGTCTTTGATATATTGTTGTCCTAATGTTTTTGTTAGGTTGTCTGGGCATTGGGTAATGTGGTTGGTGACTCCCCAAAATGTAGAGATCTGGTTATTTCTCATGGTGCTCTCATGCCGCTTCTTGCTTAATTGAATGAACATGCTAAGCTTTCAATATTGAGAAATGCAACATGGGCTTTGTCTAATTTCTATCAAGGGAAACCACAACCAACATTTGAACAAGTATATTAGTTCACCCATGTTTTTCCTTTTTTTAACTTGAAGAATTTTTATATTACTATTTGTTTCAAGCACTTGTTGAATTATGTTTTTCCCTCAGACAAAGCTTGCTCTACCTGTGCTTGAGTAGCTTATTCCTTTGAATGATGAAGAAGTTATAATAGATGCTTGTTGGGATTTATCTTATCTCTTGGATGGGATAAATGATAAAATTCAAGCTATGATTGAGGTTGGTGTCTGTCATAGGCTTGTTGAGCTCCTGCTATAAGTGTAAATAGTTAGTTTGTTATGGTAGAGATAGGTGTTCTATTTCCCTTCAATGTTAAACAATATCTTGGTTAATACTTTCCTATGCTAGTTATATATTAAATTGTAAGGCCCCACATATAATGGATGGTATGACTTAGATTAATCCATTTGGCTCCATGTTTGGATTGTTATACGTGTTTATAACACACACAATTGCTTTGTTTTGGATATTTTGAAAAAATGCGTGTATGTTTATGTTTACAGCCATCCCTCTCCATATGTCCTTATTCCAACTCTTCGAATAGTGGGAAATATTGTAAATGGTGATGATTTGTAGACTTAGGTATAAGTTTAAAAATTGAAATTTTCTTTATACTTTCATATCAATAATTAATTATTATTTTTGCGAGTGTATGATGCTATCATTGTACTATTTAATTGACTTATGTTATGGTGTCTCATTTAATTTCAGTACATAATCAACAATCAAGCACTTCCTTGCCTATTAGCTCTCCTAACCCATAATCACAAGAAGATCATCAAGAAGGAAGCTTGATGGACCATTTTAATCATAATCGCAGACAACAAAGAACAAATTTACGTCTTTCTATTTGTTATCTAGAATAGAGAAGCATCTTTGTTGAATGGTGTGAAACTAAATTATTTTAAGGTTTTCTATTTGTTAATGGATATTTTCATTTTTTGGAGTTAAGAAGACATTGAGAGGGGGGATGAATTAGTGTCTTAGACAAATTTTATCTTTTTCCATGAAAAAGAGTTGAGTAATTTATGCTCTTATTATTTCAATGATAAATACATTCATAAATTGAATGCAATCATTAAAGAATTGAAATAAGAAATATTAAAGCAAACCAAAGATCATCAAAGTCTTGAAACATTATCACATCAAAGCAATGATACCATAAGACAAAGAATTTGACGAGTGGAAAACCCTCTAGGGGTTGAAAAACCACTCCAAAAATGATGCCTCACTGGCAATACTATCTCACTAATAGATTTCAAATGCCTCACTGGCAATAAAACAATTTCTCACTGACAAAAATGGCCTCACTGACAAAAGAACCTCATTGGTTACAAGAATGCTTCACTGGCATACACACATTTTCCTCATACCATCATAGATCTGATACAAATATAGAGTATCATCTCTGTTTCACTTTCATAGCTTCTTCTGATCTCACATTACTTGAGATTCAGAATCATAAGTCCAAATACAATATACTATTGTGTATATGTTTGGAATACATAGTAGTACAAAGTATTTCTACAATAGGGTATACAATTTTGCTTAGATGTACATTTCATGAAATAACACTGGTAGCGATTCCTTTTACACCATTTATAAAAATAACTGTTAACAAAGTATAAATCAATAATCAATGATGTTTCATTCTAAATCAACAACATTTTGAGTGCCTCTGACATAGAATTTATAATGTTCATTGTTCTTGAATTCAAAAACTAACTTTCAACTTCATAACGATTCTGCAATAATAGAGTGGTAATCATATTGTAGTTTTTTTCACCATGTCTGAACTAGAGTTTATCATGATGCTTTGTGGTATATAAACTCAAGGGCTAGTGAAAGAAACTTTAACAAAACCCACAATATAATCCATAATTGAATGCATGTTAACCCAGACTAGGGTTACTATATTTTTAAACTACTTGTACTAGTTTCTATTTAGAATGACAACTATCATTATAGAGAGTTTGAATTCCTGTGAAATCAACTATTGAAATCCCTTGAAATAAGTTACAAAACTGCCATGAACAGTGTTAACCATATCCACATATGGGTCAAAGAATTTTCTTCAAACTGTTAAAATTTTACCAAACTCTAACCCATAATACAAATGCTTGAACAACTTTAATTTGCTTTAACAACATTTAGATCAGATAAATCACAAATATCTGAATTAACAAAAAAATTGTTTAAATTATCCAATCAAACAAGAAAAAAATTGGATATCACCTAAAATCATTTGAACACAAGATCTTGAAACCATTTCTACTGTCAGCTAGTAACTGCCTGATGGTCACATCTTTGCATATCCTTAATCATTTCAAAGTGTTTCTAATAGTATCATCATTCCTCAAACCCTAAGTATGCTACCTTATTTACTAATGTCAAACATTGCAATTAATTGGTTAGCCCTAACTATTTTTCTTGAAACTATTACCTCTTTCGTCCCTGCCACCATACCACTTCTACCAAGCTTCACAAATTTCTTCCAATCCTTAAGTAGACTTTTCACAATCTGTGCTTGGTTGATTTTCCAAATGATAGCATTTAGGGCAACACAATTATTATTTCGGTAATAAAAATACATTCTTAGTCAATGCAAAACCAAAAACTCATATGTATGTCGATAATAATCACCATTTACATGTGGACAATAAACCATGCCTTGCAAATACTTTTAAAAAAAATAATGCCAAATAACATGTGTCAGCCCACCTTATTCACTTTTATGAAAGTGAACAAACTACATAATGACCAAATCAAGTATTGAAGCCCCAATAAGTATTGCTTCCTTCATGACTTACCAATGCCAAAACTATGCTTTATTCTATTACCTCCTTCATGACTTACCAATGCAAAAACTATGTGTTATGCTTTACTAATGCCATAGTGATATGCCAACACAACTATATCAAGACTATCAATATCATAACAAACACTCACTTCAATGAGAGCCATGGAACTGAAAGCTTATCACATCTTGTCACATCTTTTGTCAACAAGGACAATCAACAAAGAAGGGAACAAAGAACAACATGGTTTTCAGGTTGTATCGATGAAAACATCATTCCTCCACTTGTTCGGCTCCTTCAAACTCTTGAGTTTGATATTAAGAAAGAAGCAGCATGGGCCATATCAAATGCAACTTCTGGTGGTACAAATGAACAAATCAAGTATGTGTTATTTTAACATATAATTGTATGTATATAAATATATTATTAATGTACAGAGATTATCTATAAAATTACAAATCTTAGGCTTACAATGTTGGAATCCATAGCTTGTTTGAAAGCACCTATTTTAGGCTTTTAGCCATAGCAGCATGGTAGTGAATTGTTTGATAAAATTCTTTGGTAGACATGTATGAAAAATTTGGTAGCATAGACAAGGCAGTGAACTATTTGAATAAATTCCTCAAAGGTCACGAAGGTCAACCATGCACACCTAATGATCAACTATATATGTAAATTTTAATGCAATAAGGGTTGCTAATATGTGAAGTATGTGCAACTCTCATCCACTAAACCTGCATGACTACATGCACCTAGAATCCAAGTAGAGATTACAATGTTAGGATGTGTTCTAGAGTGCTTCATTAATTCAAATATTTTGAGAGGTTCCTTGCAAAATCAATTTTGTGCACATTCTACAATTAATCATTTCATTTCATGAGATGACATCTCTTTGAGGCATTATGTCAAACAATTCAGGTGTTTTTTCTATGATTACACATCTTGCATATATGTCTACTGGAGCATATCCAACTATATTTCTACCAGAGCATATACTCCATAATCCCATTCATTTAATCATTAATTTCATTCTTGGGAAAAAGAGTGCCATCATCATATCAGTGAGACCACATTTTAACTCCTGTCGATGATCAATCCACTCACCGATGAATTCTTCAAAATTTACCCTTTTCCCTTTTTGGGGCATCAAAAGGACATGCTATTCTGTTCCACCGAGAGGCCTTTCTCTCATCAATGATTTTCTCCCTTGCAATACCACACGATTTTAGGGTTTATGCTTTGGCTTCTTGTGCAAATGCGAGCAGCTTGGAATCATCTATGCTTGCTTCTTACTAGTAACACACCAATAGCAATTCTTCCAACAATATAATTCCAAAGCACCATCTCCTTCGTTAGACGTTTCAAAGGCATCCAACACTGTTCTTCCCTATCTTTATCATTTTCATTGAATGAAAACCACCATGGTCTTCACAAATAAATTTAAAAGATGGAGAAATACAAACTTATGCCTCTTGGATACTGAATAATTTTGTGTGCTTTGTGTATGCTTCCATATTTTTCATATATGTCTATCAAGGTATTTGCAAAACCTCACTTTCAATCATACTTTGATCGATACTATATCTTCTATTAGAATTCTTTTATGACAAATGTTACTTGATTTGTTGATGAATCCCAAGCGTCCATGGAATACACTAAATAGTCTACTAGCATAATAAATTTGTGGGTGGAAATACCAAATGTTAGAATTTGGGTAACTCGTGCACAATCTTCTTTCTTTCTCCCAAAGGTGGTGGATTCTTGAATGGACTTCTTTTAAAATTTTGGATAATAGTAGGGACTATTATTGAAATCATTTATATATCCATTCATCAGAGTACTTGACCTAAAACCTAGTCCCTTGAGAACCAAAGAAATATTTGGCTTTGAAGGTTTTCATACTTCTCTTGTACATTACCTTATTTTTGTTTGCAAATACATCCTCAAGTTCAAGTGTTTATTATTTGGTTTAGTTTCTTTCGGTCCATTTTACTCAAGAGTCCCCATTTTGTTGTAGGAACCTGTGCTATTTGGAGAAACTCCTCAAAATTTAAAATAATTGAAATGGATTTTGTATACTTTTCCTCAACATGCTTTATTATAGTTACCTTATCTTTTGATTTCATGTTCCTTGAATAATCACCAATTACTTGATAGAGGGCCCGATTTTCATCAAGTTGAAGAGAAAATCTACTTAGTTTCTTCTTCAAGAAATTGAGATTTATGATATTCAATTCCCTTTCTTCATGTATCATACTTTTGTCAAGTTCCATGCTCATTGTGAAAATTCATCAATGAATGGGATATTAAATCAAAAAGATGTAATGACATCTCATTTTGAGCTTGAGAGTGTATCAGAACTATAACTCTTCTGGTAGCAAATATGGCCCTTTGTAAATGTACTGACCATGGCTAACTAAAAATACAAGTCCACCAATGAACATTTCACATAACATTAAACATAACCATTTTATTCATGATGTTTGTAGACTTGATGCAAAAATTTTGACCAACAATAATACTAATATAAACAATACCCACAATCATTTCTTCACAAAGGGCTTTGCAAGCCAAAAGGAATCATGTAAAACACTTTTAAAATTCCTATCCTCATAAAATCATTCATATTCACCTGGCCAACAAGTGCTAGAGAGTCTATAAGGAGAGATAATTCCAACCAAACTTGAATGAAAATCTGATGAGCATCCATATCTATGACACCTTGTCAAGCAGCCATTGATGTTCCAAGGGTCATGGTAACAAGTATGGCTACTATCCTTCCAAGAAAAAGACCACCTACTAGGATTTGGAAAAATAAGTACATTAATTATCTTAGAAATACTAGGAATAAAGATTGTTCAATTTACTTATTATAAATTTGCTATGCCAGTCCCATAAACCAGAAGTTTAGGAAATCCTAAGTGTGATAATAACTCTATTTTTTAGTTGATTGGATCAAAAAATTGTTAGTCTATTTCTAAAAGGAACATGTTTTCCTAAGAAGTTCTATAAAATAAGAAATTATCATAGTTACTAATCTAGTTCTACAATGCATCTAGCATTATTAAATAAAAAATTAGTAAGGGAAACAATACAAAGACATCATGCTTTAGTTGTGATTAGGTGATTGGTCGCTAAAGTACTATACAGTTAAGAACACAACTTAGAAAATAGAAATAAATAGAGGCTAGAATGGTCCAAATTTATTAATCATCCATGAACAGAGAATGTAAAAGACCTTTGAAGAATTAACAGATAACAAAATATGTATGTCTCCATCATCAATAAATTTGTTATACAAAAAAGAACTTTTGGTATTTTTTTTCGACTAATTTTATTGGCATTCAAATGTCCCTCCAAAGAAACATGACTCCTTGTCAGGATACACATAAAATGACAACCTATAGCATATAAATTTTCTCTGAAAGCATGATAAAAGCATTGGAGTATATAAAATGACCTCTTGATTCATCAGATAAAATTTGATAAAATGCTTGTGAAATTAAGTAAATGGTAATTAAAAAGTTGTATTTTAAACTTGGGGTATCTAAAAATTGGAAATAGAGAAGAAAAAAAATCAAAATAGGAAATGGTTTTTTACTCAACCATTCCCAAAATTTAGGAAATGGCTACACATACCCATTCATGTATACGGCATAATTTGAATTTTGAGGTATTAATAACTTAAAACAACAAACAATAATATATATAGAAATGGGATTAGATCGATAACTTTCAATGTTAAAGATTTATTACATATTATTAATATTTTAGTGCACCAATTATTTTGATCAAAACTCAAAGAGAAAAACTAATAGACTATAGCCAATTGATCTCTTTAGATTCTACAAAATTAGTAACTTTCAAATAAATAATTCTCAAGACCAATCCCATGACCATTCACTTCATAATTAGTGGATTGAAAAAATGAGTCTGTCAAAGGGGTCAACTCTAATGGATCAGATCATCTCAATGCTAAATTAGACCCCACTACTTTGTTCTTTGTTTAATTAGCTATTTAGTTAGTTTTTTTACTTTTTAAAGCTTTAGTCATTAGTGGGTTACTCAATCCCATATATCCAAATGGCCTGCATTCTAAGGCCAAATACATCTGGAAAAGTATAGGAAATGTGTTCTAGCTTCAAAAGTCAGTTTTAGAAAACATATATTCAAATTCTTTCAAATGATTTGTGAACACAAAAAGAGCCATAAGAAGCCAAAAGTAGTTAAAAAATGAACTCAAGTACTTAAAATCAATTAGGACTTGTGAATCCAACCAACATGCAAAAATCAAATTGAATTTAGAGAATGATGATCTAGAAAATGACAATCTTCTAAGTTATGGTGAGAAGTATAATGAAAAAAGGATGATACTATTATATCATTATCAATATAGATATCCAAAGCTACATAATATCATGGTTTGGTACAACATGGAATTTATGTTCATGCTTGTTAGGGAAATGCATTGGTGAAGATTAGTAATGTCTTTATCGCACAACTATTTTATTCATTATTTTTCTGCTTTCATTTGTAGTCATCTTTAGGTTTATTCTCAAGCATTGATATTGATATTTGACCGATAACATATTTTCCCTTGTTGTTATAAATGGATATCTGCATAGAAAAAATATACTAACAGACACCATTGTAGAGCTCCCTAAAACATGGCAATGAGCAATGCAAGCAACACAACTGCAATAACTACCGAATTTGATGGTTGTATAGCAATATTTATGTATATTTGCCTCAAAACACAGTTAATAATAGTAATTTATATCATTTAGCCTTATTTTTTATAGATAGTTATATGAGTAGATAGTTTTTATCATAGTTATTGTTTATATTTTTTGTTTTACAATGATAAATTTCAATCTTTTTCCCTATTGTGATGGTTTTCAGATTCATGGAAAAAAGTGGGCTTTTCAGTTTGCATATTTCATACTCTGCAACATGGGATTCCTACTACTTTCTGGGAGATCTCTCAAGGTACTCTATTTCATTTTCCTTTTAACCTATATAAATGCAACAATAAGGTAGAAATTTCAAGAACTCATGATATCAAAAAAGATGGACCGCAAGAATCAAAATTCCCCCTTCGTTGGTAACAGTCATTTTTCAAAATTTTATGACTATTCTGTAACTTCAGCCTATTACAATGGTGTCAATCAGGTTCAGAGGGGAACATTTTGTCATTAGAAAGGTGTTAATAACATCCAGTCTGGTCGTGCTTTTTTGCCTAGTTCTTTTAGAGGTTCTAAGTCATTTTTGCGCATCCGTGGTAGCGTTTTCCATAATGGGCGTTGGGTTTCTTCATATTCAAAGTTACAACCTTCATCTCAATTCAAGAGATCATTAAATAGGGCACCACAATAGCCATTTGATATTTATGCATCAGAAACTAATTTTGGGGATAGTTCTTCGGGTTTTCGATCTTGGGCTGAGGTGGTTCAACATTGTCCAACAACCTTTCCAAACAATGTTCCAATCAAAATTGGGGCTCCCTTCAACATAAATATGTAGAGCCCTGGTCTTATTTCAGATTATGTTACTCTTGAGGTTGATTCTCCTACTTTTTTTTTGAATAATATACCTAGGAGGCATAAAGATTGCTATAGGATTCTCAACTTGCAGTTGAAGAATGCAAAAAAGGGTAAGTTTAAGTAGAATGTACAGAGCAAGGCTGATAAAAAGTGGGTTCGTAAAGAAGCTGTGATTGGAGGTACTATTCAATAATTGGTGTCTAAATTTTCAGTTACATCCCCTCAAGCTTTGTTGCAACCTCAAATTCAAGATTTGTAGTTCCTTGCTCTTATTGGTAAGTTCTGGAACTTCACTCCTCAAATAGATCTATTACAAAAATGGATTTTTAGTGAATGGGAGGGTTCTTCTCAAGTGCTTTTTCTTGACAAAGGTGGAGGGATTTTTGTGGTTATCTTTAATTCTAAGGAAAATAGGGATATTACTCATTCTACCAAGTCATGGTTTTGTGAGGGTAATGGTTTGTACACTCTTTCATGGTTTCCAAATTTCAATCCTTCTCTTCATTTTGTCAAGTTTGTCCCCTTTTGGGTTCAATTGCAAGGTCTTCCTTTGGAATATAGAGAAAGAAAGCTTATTGAAACTTTGGGAAATCATTTAGGTATCTTTCTCAGGAAAGAATTAGATTTCTTTGCTATTCCATCACACCCTATAAAGGTTTGTGTTCTTTTGGATGTTTCAAAAGATCTCCCTTCGCAATTGATAATAAATTCATATAATGGGATGTGGAAACAATCAGTTGTTATTGAGCATCCAAATGAAATATTCTTTCAAGCTCTTCATACTTTAAATGAAATTTCAAGTGCATCTATGGAGGTGGCCCCTAAATGCTCAGTTTCATTAGAAAAAAACAATCTTTTTTTTTTGGGTGTTGAGGGTACCTTCTGTAGTGATGATGCTATGGCTCAAATTTATGTTTCTTCTCTAAAAGTTCACCAGTCTCTAGTTTTAGGTGGAGAAGTTCAAAACATGTTGGGTAGTTAAAATCAAGAGGAGTTTGATATAAAACGTTATGGTATTCATGTTCATTCAGTTACTAAAGCTTCTGATGGTCTTATGTCCCTGTCTGATTTGCCTCTTATGCAAAATCATGTTACTATTATTTTTAAAAACAATGGTTGAGTACATATCAATTCGGGCTTCTAAATTTTCATAGATCATTGTATTTATATTCACCTAATCTTAACTATGTTACAATACAAGAAATACAATATATTTCAAGGTTAATTACATTTAGGGGTTCTGGGGTTGTTTCTAAGAAATGTGTTATGCCCTCTCAGTCTCAAATCGATAGTCAAATATTAAGGCTAGGGGTTTTTTGTGAAGCTGCATGTATTAAGGTTTTTGATCACTTAGATTTTAGTGATGATTTAGATACTTTTGTTACTAAATCATTGTCCATAGTAGCAAACCAAATGATTGAAAAAATTTCAACTAATGTGTTGGAAGAGGATGGAAATTTAGAAATACCACAAACCCTGTCTATATTTCAATCCTCTCTATCTTTTACAATGAGTGATAGGGAGGCTGACACTTCTGAAGTTCCACAAATTTTATCCATTTTGCAATCCCCTTTGTCATCCACTACTAAGAAAAAATCTCCTGTAAAAAGGGGTAGAAAATCATTGGCTACCAAGTTACAAGAGGAAATTGAGGTAGGTACACAGTCGATTTTGAAGATTACATTATCTAGGTTTGATAAGCATAAAATACCAAGGAGAGCATGTTGCTCTCCCAAGGTGTAAATGCATATAATATCTTGGAATATCAGAGGCATTAATACCTCTAATAAGAGGGCTCAAATCAAGAATCAGTTGGATACTTGTGCAGTAGATGTGGTTATCCTTCAAGAAACAAAATCTTCTCCAGAAAAATTTGATGTTATGTGCAAAAAATGGTCTAAATGGAAACTTGTTCATTGTCCAGCACAAGGTACTTCAGGTGGGCTTATAACTTTGTGGAATGCTAAGACAGTTTGTATTGATAATGTGACAAATGACGCCAATTGGTAGCTTATGAGAGTTAAGCATTATGACCTTTCTTTCTGGTTGATTAATGTTTATGGTCCTACAAGTACTATTTCCAAGAAACATTTGTGGGACAAGTTGAAGCAAGTCATGGATTAGTTTTCTCATGAAAAATTTATCATTGTAGGTGATTTTAATGCAATTTCTTCTCTAGATGAAAAGCATGGTGGTATATCTCCACCACCAGTAGTTATGAAAGATTTTCAAATTTTCATAAAATATAATGCATTAGTTGATATTGTTCCACAAAATGGAAAGTATACATGGAAAAATAGGAGGAAATATTTTCTTTAGATAGCAGAAAGGTTAGATAGGTTTCTTCTATCTCTGAATTGGTTGGCTGTTGATTTTATCCTCTATTCTGAGATTCTTTCATT
Source organism: Sequoia sempervirens (assembly GCA_007258455.2). NCBI lineage: Eukaryota > Viridiplantae > Streptophyta > Pinopsida > Cupressales > Cupressaceae > Sequoia > Sequoia sempervirens. The sequence goes on from VDFB02358134.1 coordinate 63,604,752, forward strand.
TAATGCATTGGATCATTTTTCCATTTCTCTGAATATTGCTCAAAATGCATTGCATTCAAAGCATAAATCCTCATTTAAATTTGAATCTATGTGGTTTTGGAATCTGAATTTTCTTCTTTTGCTGAACCAATGGTGGATGTCAGCACCTTTTGTTAAAGGTTCGAGAATGTTTTTGTTATGTAAGAAATTAGAATATTTGAAGCTACAAATTAAGGAATGGAATATCTTTGTATTCAAAAATATTTTTGTGCAAAAAGACTTGGTTTATAAGTAGTTATCAGAAGTAAATGAAAAAATAATTTCTCAAGGTATGGATAATGAAGCTTTTGAAAAATAGAATGAATTGCAAAAATAATGCTGTGAATTATTGTTGAAGGAAGAATTTTATTGGCATCAAAAATCAAGGGAGCTTTGGCTGAAGGATGGTGATAGAAATACAATTTTTTTTCACATATCAGCTCAAATTAAGAGGGTGAAAAATTCAATTTTTTCTATTCAGGATAGGGCCACAAATGTATTGCTTTCCAAGGAAGCTAATATTCAAAATGAAGGCATTAAATTTTTCTCTCAATTGCTTTCTATTGGCCATGCTTCATCTTCAAATTCTGAAAGTGTTAGGGCAGATATGTTGGAATCAATTCCTCAATTGATCCAACAGGAAGATAATGACAAGCTCTTATCTCCTTTCACCTTAGAGGAAGTAAAGGCTGTTGTATTTTCCTTGTCACTTGATAAAGCACCAGGGCCTGATGGTTTTACTGATTTATTTTTTCAAAAATGTTGGGATTTCATTTCAATAGATCTTTTAAGAGCACTAGAGGAATCAAGATTGTCAGGAGGAATTCTTAAGTAGTTTAATGTTACACACATTGCTATTTTTCCAAAAATAGAGTCCCCTAAAACTTTTTCAGACTTTAGGCCTATATCTCTCTATAATACAGTTTACAAAATTTTCACTAAGGCTATGTATTTAAGGTTACATCCCTTCATTTCTAGAATTATTTATGAGGAGCAAGGTGGATTTTTGCCAGGTAGAGAGACTATTGAAGGGTTTGTAGTTGCACATGAATTTCTTCATTCAATTGCATCAAATAATCTTTCAGAAATGGTTGTTAAACTTGATATGTTGAAAGCATATGATAGGGTTAATTGGCAGTTTCTCATTCAAGTTTTGAGAAAATTTGGTTTTCGTCATAAATGGTGTAAATGGGTGTTTTCTTGTTTATATACTAAATTTTTTTCTATGATAATCAATGGAACACTAGTGGGTTTCTTTAGTTCAACACAAGGTGTTCGTCAAGGAGATCCTCTTTCTCCTTTTTTATTTATTATACTTGCAGAGGCTTTGAGTAGAGTTGTTTCTAAAAGTTATGAGTGAGGTTTATTGCAAGGTATAGCCATTCCAGGCACAAACATTGCTATTACAAATTCTTTATTTGCTGATGATACTTTGATTTTTGGAAAAGCAGCCTTTGGGGAAGCAAAGAAAATTAAATTTGTGTTAGATAGGTATGCTCAAGCATTTGGACAAAAGATCAATGAGAATAATGTTAGAGTAATAGGTTATTATGCTTAATTAATTATATCATACTGGTTAATTAATTAAGTCACTTATTCCTTTAGTTGCTTAAGCTAAATTTAGGCACATTAATAATTGATTAATTATTAAGTGTGCATACTAGGGTTTCATTTAGGGTTTCCCTTTTAGGGTTTCTTGATCTCCTTCATAAGGATTGATCTCTTTGTAATAATTGATTCTCAATAATGCATTTTTACTTTGAGGTTTAATGAACATCTTCTTTGGTTTTGCATGTCTTTTGCATGTGACAGGTGATTGCATGCAGGTGATCTTGGTTGCTAACATGGTATTAGAGCTCCAAACTTGTAGCTGCATGTTCGTGACCTGAAGATATGGCCTTTCAGTGAGTTTCTAATGAAAGGGTTTCCACAAGCATCTTTTTTGCAAGATCTAGGGGTAGCCAATTTTTTGGGACACTTTGGGCTCAAACAGACACTACCATCGCGTTCGCAATAGCCAAAAACCCTAAGGACACCTGTCGTTTTGTTGATTTTGGAGCAGTTGATCCGAAAGGCAAAAAAAAATTTGCCAGGGAAGCCATACGGCCTCCCCAGCTCACTCCCCGAGGCACGAAAATTGAAAAAATAAATTAAAAAAAGATGTGTTTTTGAGCCTCGTGCTGACGCTCACAGTGCATAAGACATCTGCCACTTGGCGGCCACTAGTGCGCCACCACCGGCAGTCTCCACCGCCCACCAACCGTCGGCAACTCCAGCCCTCGCGGCCCACTCAGCAGAGCTAGCAGTCATATGGGGGACCGGGCGCTATGCGCCCAACCCCCAACTGCTCACAGTGCCAACCATGGGTCTTATGGTGGACCAGACCCTCAACCCAGTGTCGACTGATCCTAGAATATTCTGGTAGATAGTGAGTATATTCCGGTGTATGTGCAAATTCAGGCGACCACAAAATTTTTCCAGTAGGGGGGCATTTTTTGCCCCGACGGCCAGATGGCCATCAATTTTAATCCAGTGAAGTGCTGATGTCAGCATGATGTCATCGACCGTATGGCCCCTCTTTGCCCCTCCTAGCCCTGATTTTTCCTAAAGAAGCAGTTTTTTTCTTTTGGTCATAACTTGGGCATACGGTATCAAAATTGGGCAAACGAGATATAGTCGGAAAGCTAGTTCCGAGCACTTTCCAATGGTTCTATTTATTTTTTTATTATTTTTTTGTTTACCTAAATTTAATGCTGTTTGAAGTCAGATGTTCTTTTTGGACCTCCGAGCTCATAAATTTTTTCCACAATCTCCGATTTTCACTATCTTTGTGGCGTTGGAAAGGTATTAAGGAGCTCTATGTTGTTGTCCATGCAATTTTTTTGTATCTATCCCAGGTTGATCGCTTAGTCCAGATTTGGCCCGATGGGTTTTTTGGAGATTACTTGGATGTTTTGGCAGTTGGAAGGGTGCATCTTGCATCTTTGCACTTCATTTTCAGTAATACATCTTTCAATAATTGCTTGCTACTTCATAGATTCCAGGGTTGTTCCCATTTGGAGTTTTCAAGTGTTCTAAGGCATCAGGTCTGTTGTCACTTTTTTCATGATTTCTTGAGTCAATCAGTGACTCTCATCCAGTTTTAGTAGTAGATAGAAGAATCTTTCCTTGCTTTCTAGACTTCGGTTCCAGTGTTACTCTACAGAGTTCTTCCAGTGCTTCTTTGCATGTCATCTCATTGTAGGGGGGTTTTGTCTCACTGGGTTTTTCCTTCTCTACCTCATTCTTGCATTTGTAAATGGGTACCTGATCTGGCCTAGTTGTCGGGACCCATCTTTGCTTTCATGCATCTTATTCTAGTGTTTTAGCTTCTTCCTAAGTTCATCTTAAAGGGGGGTGTTAGAGTAATAAGTTATTATGCTTAATTAATTATATCATTGTTAATTAATTAAGTCACTTATTCCTTTAGTTGCTTAAGTTAAACTTAGGCACATTAATAATTGATTAATTATTAAGTGTGCACACTAGGGTTTCATTTAGGGTTTCTTGATCTCCTTCATAAGGATTGATCTCTTTGTAATAATTGATTCTCAATAATGCATTTTTACTTTGAGGTTTATAGAACATCTTCTTTGGTTCTGCATGTCTTTTGCATGTGACAGGTGATTGCATCCAGGTGATCTTGGTTTCTAACAAATAAATCCAAGATTTATCTCTTTAATACAAAAGCAACAGTTGCAAGGCATATTGTAAGGATCCTTGGATTTCAAGAAGTTGAATTTCCTAGTAAGTACTTGGGAATTCCTTTCTTTATTGGGAAAAATAAAGTATCTTATTGGAATAAAATCATTCAGAGTATCCAAGCAAAAATTAGTTCATTGAAAGGGAGATGGTTGTCTTTGTCTAGAAGAATATTAATGGCTAAATCTATCCTTTCTTCAATTCCTAATTACTTTATTTCTGTAAAAGCTCCTAAATCACTTGTGGTACAAATTGAAAAACTAATTCAGAATTTTTTATGGTCTGGAAACATAGATAATGTAAAGAAGGTGCCTTTAATTTCATTGGAAAAAATGTGTATGGATAAGGCACAAGGAGGTGTTGGTCTGTATAATGTTGCTTGTAGGAATTTATCATTGGGTGCTAAACTAGTTTGGCACATGTACACTCCGCCAAATAAGAAATGGTGCAAGGTCATGCAAGCAAAATATCTAGATAACTTTAATCCTTCTAGAATCCTTATTGTATCAAATCCTCCATTAGGCTCACAAATGTGGAATTTAATAATTACATGCAGGAAATATATAGTATCACATTTAACTTGGGAAGTTAATAATGGGGAGGAAGCTTTATTTTGGAAAGACTCGTGGAATGGTTTTTAGGCTATCAGTTCTGTAAATGATTTTCAAAATACTGAAAACATTTTATCTTCTTTGTGGGGTGTTAAGGCTAAAGATTGCATTGAGCAAATTGATATATCATCTCATAGGGTTATCTGGAAAGACTTGTAAAATTGCAACATTTCACCAGCACATAGAGTATTGTTAAAGAAAATTTTAGATAAAAGAGTGGTATTCTTAACAAATGAAAATGATAAGTTAAGGTGGGTTTTTTCTAAATCGGGACAGTATTAAGTCAGAGATGGGTATAAAGCAGTTTCACAAAATGTAAGTAGATAGGGTTTCAAAGGGCTTACACATTTTGTTGGAATTCCATCATTCTTCCTAAAGATGGGTGCTTTGCATGGCTTGCAATTAAAAATAAAATTCTAACAAGTGATAAGTTATCCAAATTGGGAATTGCAGATCCATTTCAATGTGTTTTGTGTGAGAATCATTTTGAAGATATCAATCATCTCTTTGTAGAGTCATGTTGCTTAAGCATGTTGGTCTTTTGTTCAAAGAAAATTGAACTGGTGTGGACCTTTTCCTAATAAATTATGGGACATTTTTTCTAGTTGGCTATGCTTGTTTAACAATTCCTTTTTTTCCCGCATTTGGAAGGTTATTCCAGCAATGATAGTGTGGGCAATCTGGCGGGCTAGAAATAAATGTATATTCAGGAAAGAAAAATGTGTTGTTGAAAGTCTGCTAATTGATTTAGAAACATCTATCTCTGAGGTAGACAACAGTTATGTGTATCAGACAAAAAGAGTAGATGTTGTATTTTCAAATTGGGATTCAACATTGTTGAATAAGTGGTCTCAAATTGCTTTACCATTAAATGGGAGTAAACCTCAAATACCTCAAAACAAGGTGGATCGGGCTAAGGTAGTTTGGAAATATCCACCTCAAGGTTGGTTTAAGATAAATTTTGATGGAGCGAGTAGAGGTAATCCTGGTGAAGTTGGTGTAGGGGTGGTCATTAGAGATTATAGGGGTAGAGTTTTAATGGAAAAATCAATAAAGCTCTCAAATGTAACGAACAATGTAGTGGAGGCTAGTGCAATTTTGTATGGTTTAAAAATGGCAAGTATGTTAAAAATTGCTAGGTTATAGATTGAAGAAGATTCTTTAATAATCTTGAATGCATGTAAAGAACGTAAAATTTTCAACTGACACCTTTAATATATCATGAAACAGGTATGATTTTTATTGGATAGTTTTAGTTTGTATCAGATTATGCACATATATAGAGAAGGTAACAATTTGGCAGAATTTTTGGAAAAAATGGGTGTGGAACAAGGGGAAGGATCAGTAATTCATGTAATTGATGGAAAAAATACAAACACAAATCTATGTAATATCAGTGGTAATGAAGGGGAATTGTAATTTGGGTGCAGAGGTAATAGAAAAAAGGATTAATGAATTTAATTCTGGGTATTCAAAATATCAAATTGTTGTGAGGTTAAAGAAAGTATCAGTTGGATGCAAGGGTGGTCTTTTGAAAATTTCAAAATGAGGAAGTGTTATCGGGTTTTCTTAGCATTAAATATGTTACTCTTCAGTTACTTTTGCAGTTCAAAATTGTCAAGTGACAATTGATTGTTACATATACATGGAGGTTATTTCAAATTTTGGCATGTTATAAATGTGAAACTAATTTGTGTGGTGGATGACAAATGTCAAAGATACAAATTTTTGTATGCATATTGCTTGGTAAGCAATTCAAAAAAATTTGTGATGTGTAATAGAGCTGTTCAATATGGCTATCTTCTTATTTCAAATAAAATTGCCATTTGGAAATAGTATTGGTTGTAGTGTGCTAGAAAAATAAAGATGGTTTAAAGGGTCGAATTTACATGTGGAAAAGACTAGACAGGTGGAAGGCAATAAGAATAACAACGAGTTGAGATGTAAATGGCAAGTGGAAAAATTAAATGTATAGATGGAATGGATATGAGGTTGGAGGGACGCATAAGGTAACAAATGTCAAGGTAGAAGTTAAGTTCAATAGCACATGTGCGTTAGATTGGGAATGTATTTTTTTGATGGCTTGTGTATGAAGGGTATCATTCCACATCATTGTTGGCTATTATGTGGGAGAATGTATCTAATATTTGGTACAATTGCAACAAGTGAAAGCTCGTGTGTAATCTTTGGTATATAGTAGGATATCAACTGGTAAAAGTACATGTGCCAAAATGTTTCTTTTAGGGAGGTGTACAGAATATGCTCTGCAATTATCCCTAATGGTCCTCAGAATTTGTGTACCACTTTCAGGATGAAAGCATCAACATTTTAAGAATTAACAGTTTGTTTAATTGTGCAAGATACAGGTGTCAATGCATTTTTTTATGAAATGTACGAACATGGATCCAGTTTAAATCGTGGTTGGTACTTTTTGATGAAAGGATTTAACAAATATAATGGGGCCATGGATAAGTTTATCATATTCTTAATCAATCGAAAGGCATTGATAAGTGTGGATTCTAATATAGTTTTTATTAGAAATCATCTTGGATATCTGCTAAATTTGTCATGTAATAATAACTATGAAAGGAGAGTACAATTATTACAAGTTTTTCTTGCAAATTTCCTCAAATCTATCATTGGCTTAGAGATGGGCAATAAATTTGTAGAAAGGTGGGATACATTTGCACAAAATTTAAGTCTGCTACATTTGCAAAGAGTGGGTATGTTTTCAGAAAATAGTTCTATTAGTGGTGAGCTTAGAGTGCCAAAGTTATTTTCTAAAAATTGCAGTAGGTGGCAGATGGAATTCTATCCAAGAAATTATAGAGTCTTCATTCCAGTTAAAGATTGGGAAATGCCAATTGCAGAAGAGATAGGAGATGATGAACTTCTTTTGGTCTTCAAAGGTCATTGTTCAATGTTCATCAAGCATATTAAGTGGATTATTGGGAAAGAAATTTTAGAACCAGAGGTGGAGAGGGAAATTTATCCTTCTCAATTTATTTTTGTCTTCCTTTCAAATTTATTGGATTTGTTTCAATATGTTCAAATGCTGGAATTGATTGATGCTAAAGTTGTCAATGAAGAGTTTCTTCCAAATGGTGTTCTTGCTAAGGCTTGTCAAAGGTATGATATGTGGAAGGGTCAGGGTTATATAGGTGGTTTATTTCCAAGGAATTTCTTGTTGAATCGCACAACATTTCCAAAGCTTTTTGTTGCAATAAATAAGTCTCTTTCTCAGCAAATCTCCAATCTCATGCTCAATGTTCTAAGAAGGTATACGACCAAGATTAATGAGGACTTGTCAAAGAGAGTTAAAGTGATTGTCTACGCTACAATGGTGCTCCTTTTTCATGTGCATGATCCACCGCTATCGCCACCAATGCCTATGCTTGAAGATGATAATAGTACACATCAACACTTGGAAACTAAAGAAGTAGTGCCTCAGGAATATGAAAAAGGGATTAATCTGAATATAATGCCAGAATATGATCCCGCGGAAGGTAATGTTCAGCTAGTTGTTGAAGAGCAGCGTGAAAATGTTTCTCCAGATGTGATGGAGGAATAGTTGGTACATAGAAAAATAATATTTTGTATAGAATATGTAAGTGAAAATTGGGAGTCAATTTTTTTTGTTCAAAGGGTATATGGTTTTTCTCGAGGGATAATATGTTTTTTGCTTGAAGGTGTATGGGTTTTGATCGGCTGTCACAGAAAGCTCTGGAGAAATTTGTTCAAAGACAAGAGAAGTAAAATCTTGTATGTTAAATCTGCAATATAGTATGAAGTTTCATGTATAAAATCAAAATAGTTTCTATACATGTAAGATCAGGAAGAAACTATCAATTATAGTCTGATTAGTAATAGGATATTGGTTTGTAGTTGAAAAAAAAAGTAGTGAAGGATCCATGGTGAAAGAAAAAAACCTTCTATAATGTAATTTTCATATTATATCAATATATATATATATATAGGCATTAGCCTTTTGTTGGAAAAAAAATAGGTAGATATTTCAATTTATTTTTATATGCTACTAACTCAATTAAGATAGAATTTGTGATCGGCTTTAGATCCCCATTTTCATATTAGGTGTTTTATCTTGATATTAGATGTTTTTTCTTGATAGCATGTCTAATCTAAGATTATTTTTGACTAGAGATGTTGTGACTCTGTCCAGTATGGTTATCTTTTTCGCTAAATGGCTAGCATTGTATCTTTGTCTATAACTTGATGGGCATAATCCTGTATTAAAACATAGCTTAATTCATTTACCATGAAAATGGTTCTGAAAAGAGTTATAGGTTATGGATTTGTTAAAGTGTTAAAGATGAAAGACATTGGTTAAAATTTTATAAAATGCCAAAGTGCTTAAAATACTTAAATAAAACCAAGACTCATTTGCAAGTATCTTCTCAACAATTCCTAACTGTTGCAATCACAACCTTCATGTAGAGTTTGTCCCCATTGCAATTATGTATCAGACTAAGCTTATTCCATTGTTTAGTATATTGATCATATCCCCATTTCCCAATGGTATATCAAACTAAGCTTTTCCCCATTGCTTTGTGTACTAAACAATTCACAACTTTCCTCGGGGATGCACATATCTCAGTTGATGAACTAGGTGGGAAATTATGTCCATAACATGGCAACATTTTTTGGAGGTCTTGTTGTGGGATTCATAAACAATTGGAAAGTTTCCCTTGTAACTCTAGTTACTGGTCCCTTTATTGTGGCTGCAGAAGGATTTTCAAATATCTTTCTTCATAGGTTTGTTGAAAATATTCAAGATGCATATGTTTAAGATGCTAGCATTGCAAAGCAAGTTTGAATGGAGGGAGGATGTATTTCATATAAATTAACTTGTTAAGTTTTTGTATTTTGTTTGTAAACTGACTTTATGCTAATTCCTTGTTGACATGTGGGTAGTTGCTATGATTTGGCTTTAGTTAATTGTTGATGGTTATGTTATATTTGACAATTGTTAGGAATTTTATACATTTTTTTCCTAGTCTGGGAAAGTAGTCCAATCTTTATAGATGCTTCCTGGTCTATATTTTGTTTACAATCACTACTCCTAATGAATAAAAAAATCATTGATATTGGTCTATAATCTCTTGGCATGTTTTGTTATATTTTGCTTACATAGCAACAAATAATGTTATTGTTTGGTTGTAAACACCACTTCTGCTTATATTTATGTTGGCTTAGATTGATGGTATTTTCTTCATTAGAGTTGATACCTTGATCACTTTTGTTTTAATAGCAAGGAAATATAATTTTAAGATGTTATGTTCATGATAGATATTTAACAAATGCAAGCAATTTTAACTGATAATGACGCATGGAAGTCATTATCTTGATGTAAGTCATTAATCTTTCTAGGATATGAACATTGTAGAAAATAAAAAATCTCCTTAATGCTTTGGTACTTTAGTATAGACCCATTGAATTATTTCAAATTTAAGGTTATTGTTTACACTAAGCATGGGTGCACTTTATTTGCTTACATTTAAACTGGTTTTATTCATTGTAGCATTGAGGGACTCTTTTTTTCCTTGTGTAGGAAGGGAACGGGTATGACAAGTGCTTCTAGAGGTAAGGGATGGGCTAGTGGAGGTGGTGGCAAAGTTTCCATAAAGAGCTACAGTAGGCAAGAGAGATTGAATATCTTTGTGCATGGTTAGTTTGAATGAGGGAAGGCTACAAATGATTGGAGCTTTATAACAATCATAGAATGAAATTTCCTTTGCAAAGATGTATCAATTACTTATGCATTACAAGGGTAAGGGACTGGAGGTTATGATATAAAAGAACAGTCATGCGCAAATGATAGTTAGAGGATCAAGGATCAACAAGCATTACAAGGGTAAGGGACTGTAGGTTATGATATAAAAGAATAGTCATGTTCCTATTCTTTTGTAAGTTGTTGAACAACATAAAGGCAAGGTTTTGGAGCAGATTTCAGCTAGTTCTTTTCTCTCTTAGCAATGTATTGTAATCTTTTCAAGTTTTTTCATGTTGGGACAACAAATTGTAACTCCATTTTCAAGCTTACATAGCTGAATGTAATATCTTTTTGATTAATAAAATAAGCTATTTTTACCTTCTCGTTGCTATTTTATTATGCAAATATTTTAGATAGTTGATAAGTAATCTTTTTTATTGATGTAAACTAGTAAATAAACATGACTAAATTAATGACTAAATATATGACTAAAAATATGACTAAATAAATAACTAAATGAATGACTAAATTAATGACTAAATATATGACTAAAGTAATAACTAAATATATGACTAAATAAATGACTACCATGACTAAATAAATGATGAGTTAGAAAAAATCAATGACTAAATTAATGAATAAATAAATCACTACCATGACTAAATAAATGACTAAATTAATGACTAAATCAATGACTAAATCAATTACCAAATCAATGACTAAATCAATGACCAAATCAATGACCAAATTAATGACTAAAAATCAATGACTAAATAAATAACTAAATAAGTTTAGTCATAAATTTGGTGGTGTTATAAATGACTACAAATAAACCACTAATAGTCACGTGACTAAAATTAGTCATTTATATTAAATTTTTAGTAGTTTATTTAGTCATATATTGTTGTTTGTGTACTAGTGTTACCAAAGTCTTCTTATTTTTCTTTTTCTTTCCTTCCAATGACTTCTCTATTTTTTTCTCCTTCTTGTGAACCATAAAGGCTTGCTATTCCTTTTCTACTTCTGCCTCATCATCTATATCGGTAATGTCAACCTTTACCTCCTTTGAACTTGTCTTTGCATGAGAGACACAAATTTTCCTTTTTCTAATCAAAGGTTCTACTTCTACCTCTTCTTCTTCTTCTTCAACACTTAGGTTATTTTCTCTTGTAACCTTTAACTTCACTCTTCTCTTTATAAGGCCTATTTGTTGTTTTGGAAAAGTGGAATTTTCTTTTACTAGTACCTTTTGATGCTTTGTGGAAGTACTTTTCTCTTTGAAAGAGGCACTTGAAAATTATTTTCTTTTCTCACCAATGATAGGCTTAGTCTCAAAGGACTTGGGAGCCATTAGAGAGGTGGTAGTGGTCCTACCAGATCTCCTAACATTGGATGAACCTTTCGAAGTGAAACATATTCCTTTAGCTTTTTCTACTTGTTCGTTTGTAAGCCCATTACCTCTAAAAACTATGCAATCATTTTCTCAACTATTTTTGTCATTTTTTTTTTCCTTTGATCTGTATGCATCTTCATGGGCTTCTCTTCATAGGTTCCATACCTCTCCTCAGAGGTGTTTTTAGGTTTTCTTAGCATAAAGACTACTAAACTACTAACTTATTCCTTTGTTTTCTCATATTCCATCTCTAGGATCCAAATATTCCTAAGCTCAACAACCTATATAATGCAACAATCTTTAAATGTCACCAAGAAGGTGATATCATTCTTGTACTTTTCCACCATTCTCTATGGAATCCTTTCTTTGTCTTACATGTTTTTCTAAAAAAATTTAAACAATCCCCATAATACTTCTTCCTATGCATTCACATCACCTAATATCCTTAGGTGGTCTCTAATTTGATGTGCCACAGGTGTGTCCTTCAACCATAATAGATTCTTAGTTCTAGGAACCTCATTAAGGAAGTAAAATAATAAAAAGATTATCAAAGTACCAAAATTGAAAGGGTACTTCAAGTCCTTAGTATTTTGTAAGTTTTGGATCAATTGTGCTCTCAACAACTCAAAAAAATCATAATCTACACCCTTCACAAACATCTCATAAGTAGTGTTAATCATAGTGGCAGAAATAGAGTTTTCTTTGTTTGTGAAATATATCTTATATTCGATCACCATTGAGGCATACTTAATTGCTAGATTTTTTATGTCTTTTATTTACAAGGATCTTCTATCATACTTTGCACTAGGTAACTCCATCACCATTTCATTCTCTATTGATTTGAGCACCGAAGATGATCCAATTAAGCATAAATTAGTAACAACTCTAATCACCTCTTTGTTGATCATATGAGGTATATCAGCCCAGATGAATCATCATGGATTTTTCTCAAGGTGTACCTTGCCCATGCATCATCATGGAAGAAGTTAGGGAAATAGTTCCACACATCAAGCTTCTTTTCTACCAAGCTCTCCAATTCTAATTTCAGCTCAAACTCATCTTCGGTGAGTTTATTAACCCACACATCACCCAATTTAGAGTGATCATATTCTTCCAACTTTGTATTGATGTATATCCTTACATCTTTTATGTGCAAAACACCATATGGAATGTGAGAAAATGCTCTGTCTAGATCATCCACAAGGGATTTATTGGCATGTTGTTTAAATTTAGGATGGGGATGATCCCTTACCTCAAATACTTGTGGTGAACAAATTTCACAAAACTTCAAAATACTTTTAGGGAAAGATAAAAGTTTGTAAATAAATTTTGATCACTTTCCAATTAGGGTTTCATGCATAAGAACTTCTGAAATTCTTAACCTCACTCTTTCACTACTTCTTTGTCCTCAAATTCTCATTTACAAATGACTTAGATTGAATATGAAATCACATAAAAAAAAAATAACTAACCTAATTCACATTGAATGAACATTTTGAAAAGCTAGTAAAAACCTTAACTATGTGCATAGTATACTACAAATGCTTCATAAACTTCTGCAACTCAAAATTTTCCACTGGTTCTTTAACCAATAGGTTAACCATGTCAACCTACAACTCATTCCAATGTGCTAAAGCATCAACACCATTTCTCTAGTAGGGGATAAAAGATATTTTGTTAATTTTCCCCCTAAGGCAAGGCTTTCTACTTAGTTTCTAGAGGAAACATCTACACCAGATGTTGGTACAAAATTAGGATTAGTCTCACTATCTTCCCTCTTTCCCCAAACCTTGTCCATCTCTTTCTTCATCTATATTGGATCATACTTTTCAATGGATCATTCTTATTTATCAGACTATTCTACTTCACATTCTTGCTGCTACAAAATTTGGAGATGTGTCCTAGTCTATTGCAATTATAACAAGTGACATCATTTTTAACAAGCTTTCTTTCACCCATTCTAGATCTACATTGATTAGATGTATGCCTAATTCCATTGCATGTATAACAATATCCATTGAAAGATTGAAAACTCATACCATTGTTATAGCCATTCATCATTTGACTTCTACATTCACTAGCCTTATGACCTAATCTTTTGCATTTAAAACATTGACTGAGAAAAGATGAAACATTCTAATTCATTCTAATTTTGCATTCCATAGCCTTATGTCCAAATTTATTTCATAAATAATAGTAACCATTAAAAGATAAGTACCTTTATACTTTTGGTTTCCTAATAGGTGGTATTTTGAAGTATTTCATTTGATTTTAGACTCGCTTTCCATTGCTCTTCTTGTTATCAATCTTTTTTTGTTCACTGTTCTTCTTTTCAACACTTGGTGTTTGAACTGCTTTTGAAATTTCTCCTTTTTCAAGCCCTAATCCACCTTTGTCTTTAGAATTATTCTTATTTACAATCATTTTATCAAGAATTGTAGAGATAATCTTGAATTTATTTCATGATTCTTTTCTTTCTCAAGATTTGATCTCAAGGTTAAATCTTCTTCTTCAAGTTTTGAACAATCTTTATATTTTCTTTTCATCTTAGCATTTAGGAATTCTTCAATTATTTTTCCTTCTTCAATTTGAACTTTCAAACTAGTAATTATTTCATTTTCCCACTTCAGCTACTCATTAAAATCCTTATGTCTTTCTCTAAATTTATTGATTGGTTCTTTGAATTTTCTAATGCATTAATCTGCTCGACATTTTGCTTCAGATCTTTTTTCTCACTTTTAGTCCTTTTCAAATATTCGAGGGTTGGGTATGTGCAGGATCATCATGGAAAAATTAGGCCTTTAAGTGGCAAAAAATTTAGAAAAATCAAAGTTAGGCAACTCGATGTAAAAATTTGAATAAGTTATATTTATTATTTCAAAAATATGTAAGAATATAATTTGTAGAAAATTAAATGTAGTTTCTAAACTACTAGGTTTATTTAAAAAAAAAAAACTATTTGGTGAAAATTTGAAGTTTCAATGCAGTTGTACTTAAGTTTCAGGGAAAAAATAAGAAGTAGGTGTCTGTCTGACCACCCTAACCACAATAAAATGATAATATTTTTTTATAAGATTTTAGATATAAGTAGAGGACTCTTGTTCGGATGTGATGTATATTTTTTTACAATTTTTTTCCAAGTAAATAATTAATTATGAATATTTTATTACAACTTTTACAAAATATAAAAACTTGTATGTCTGACCACCTTAACTTGGTCAAAAATTCATGAAATTCAATTTTTCATTTTTTAATCCTATAGTATATGAAGCATAGAATGTGATGCATGTTTTGGATTAAAAAAATGTGATACCGTTTGAAAGCTATAGATGTTTTGCAATCAGCCTATCAATCAGGACTTTAGTCATAATTCAAATAAAAAATGAATAATAATTATTTATTAAATTCAAATTAAAGCATAATTTATATTGGTGGAAAGTTGAGAATCTCCTTTAAAAACCCTTTTTGTTTCATCAATTTTAGGTAAAAGAAAAGTCATCAGCCACATGGGCCATAATATCACTTACATATTGCCACTTTTTGGCCTATCATGATCCTGCACATACCCGGCTATTATGAATTCTCCATTCATGTCAACCATGCAATATTCTTTAGTTAATACAATAGAAATAATTTCTTCTAGAGGATTAGGATAACTTCTAATAGCCATGTGTTCAATCTCCAAGACCTTCCTCAGGTGATTAAGCTTCTTCCAAGGATCCATGCTCTGATACCAATTGTTGAACACCTAGAATACTGAGAGGGGGGAGTGAATTAGTATTCTTTGAAACCACTTAAGAATTTAAAAATTCATTCCACATATCATATTCAATTTTCATTAAGAAAGGAAAGAATGAAAGCAACAATGAAAGAACATAACACATGAACATTAGTTTTTTATGTGGAAAACCCAAAAAGGGAAAAAAAAAGGTGAGGATTAGCTCACAATATACTATAACCAGTAATAATATATTTCAAAAATTCTCATTGCAGGTGAGCTCGCTGTCCTAATGGACTCACCACCCACATAATGAAATAAAGATAGAAGAAAAGGGGTGCCTCAGTACTAATATTTGAACTTCTACAATTGGATCTACAATATGTAGGAATTACAGTTCCAATGAAGCTCAATATACTGAGTTTACACACTTCATACCATTCTTCTCTAACACTTTACTATACTTTGCATTTGCATTACATTCAGACAATTTGCATCAACAACAATTTTATATTCATTATCATTATCCTCCGACACCAAAAAGATCATATACTTATACCCATCACATCCACAAACTTTGGCAACATTAATTATGTCAACCTAATTAGATGTATTGAATGCAAAAGACTAACTTGTTGGTCTATAACATAATTGATGCCTATTCAAAACTTATTTAATGAATCCAAATAGCTTATCATGGACCTATAATAGCTCCCACATAATGAATCAACACTCATTTAAACTCTACATACCCTTAAACATATTAGGTTAGCACCATTAGAGACCTGACATCAAAACAATCCAACTAATTATCCTCAAACCAACACATAGACATAAAAACTTCATGCCACTTGTAACTTAGATGCTAAAGACACCTATAAATACCTCCATAAATCTGTAGGACAAGATATTATTCCATGGTGAAGTGTGGAATAATCAAAAAACATACTAGACAATGGCAAACACTTTCACTGACAAACACTAGCATTGGCAAACCCAATATTATGTTACACATAAATTCTACACTAGAGGGACAAAAGGTATGAGACTTTAGATTTAGCATCCTTTGAGATACAATAAAGCTTCCTTAGAACTATAGAGCAAGATTCTTCAATGCAGACCAACATGGAGCAAAAAGATGATGCTATTGTAATGTAGAAATATGTACTCCATTAAATTTTCACACTTTCTTTGGGTCCCCTCAATTAAATTGGACTTAGTTATGCCTTAATAAGCCCTATTTTACATCTACAAGCCAAATAAATTAAATGTCAACTTGTAATGTTTAATTTTTAGGAAATTAAGGATAGATACCTATAAATACAAGGTTATTTTATCAAATCAAGTCTAAAGGAAAATTATCTACCAAGAAGGAAACTTTCACAAGAGAAAATATTATGACCAAGGGAATTCAACAATAGATTTATCTATGATTTATTGCATCAATAAAGATCTCAAGCATCATGTCAAAGTATTTTGTAATCATGTAGGTTTTTAGAGATAACATTGTAATGTAGGTTTCAAGATCCAAGTTCATATTCAAGTCAAGATTCAAGTATCAAGATTACATCCATTGAATCCATTTCATGCAAGCTGAAGATCAAGATCTCAGTCATTGAATTTTTTATTCAAGGTTTTGGTGAGTTGCAACATAGAAATTGTCCATTCATCATTCTTTTCATGTTTCATTATTTTAATTCAAGGTTTAATTACCAAAACAAGGTCTGACCAAGTCAAACCCCCATCCACTAAAAAAAAATATTCTTCTCCTCTTTCTGAATGTGTAGGTTTATAGGCTGAAGAAGGATTGAAGACCTCAAAGTTGCAAAGTTGTCAAAGTTGAAAAAAAAAATCAACATTATAGTCAACTCATGGAATCTCACCTACAGAGCTTATTTCTGATTGTCTGACACTAAAACCTAAATCAAATAGAAGCTAAAAACTATGTTTAGGTCACACATGACTCATTGGCCCCAAGTGGCGAATAGGTCCCTATTAGGGCTTTGAAAACTGACTTTTGGGTTTTGTTCCTTGATGTCTGCACTTCCAACTTAGTGCTTAGCTCTCAAAAACTTGAAACAAATTTTGTAGGCTTGTTTTCATGTTCTTGAAATATGGATGACAACTTTGCAAGTTGACAACATTGACAATTTTGCTCTTATCTTGTTCTCCACTTGATCTTCAATCTAAAAACCTACAAACACACATCAAAGAGGAGAAAAAATTGTTGATTGTTAGAGGATAGGGGTTTTCCTTGGTCAAATTCCATTTAGGTAATTAAACCTTGCACAATGAAACAATGAAATAGAAGCATGAAACATGAAACATGAAATGATGATACCTTGGAAGATGTCTTGGAATGTAAATCTACAAACTAAAATGAAGTGGTCATGAAGAATGTAGATCTTTATCTCAAATTAGATGTGAAAAAATGCTTGCAAATGGATCTTCAATGCTACATCAACAATATTAGTTCAAGTACATGATTGATGTATTATGCCTTTGACATGATGATATGATCTTTAATTGTTGCAATAAAACTTCAATAATATTCCCTTGAATTCCTTTGAAATGCTCTTGAATGCTCTATAATGATCTTGTGATAGTGCTCTAATAATAACTTGAACTTGCTAGGTTGCTTAGGATGAAACTATGTGAATTAACCTTATATTTATACTAAATTTAAGGATTAACCCCAAAATTCAAATAATCTAAGCTAACATCAAATCTAGGATTGAAAATCATTAAAATACCGCCAAAAATAAATTCAAAAAGGGGTGTCCTATGTGAGGAGGATCCATTTGCCACCTTGGGTGAATGGGTCCTAGCACAACTTCCTAGGACCATGCTTCGGGGAGGTGAAATAACATCAAAAATAAACCTCAAATATGCCAAAAAAGGGGTATCCTATGTTAGGAGCACCCATTCGCCAATAGTGGTGAATGGGTCCTGGCACAATTTTCTAGGACTCCAACTTTTCCAATTTAAATGTCATGTGATATCGTTAATGGGTGTCGAGATAGATCCTTTGAAAAATACAATTAATAAGGTCTAAATTTGAATTAAAGGGACCAATTAAGATTAATTAACCACAATTAATTAATGAAACCCTAGATTAGTGTGAAAGTGTAATAAAATACTTCACAACACCCTAAATAAGGCATAATTAAGTACATTTTATTTAAAAGGGCCCTAGACTTAATGTGAATGTGTAAAACACATTACAACACTAGATCAAGGTATAATTAAGTCTATTTGTTAATTATTTCAAAATGTAGGAAAAAGGGATAATTTTTCCATTAACACATTTTTCCCCCACTTTAGTGAGATTTTTTCCCCCATGACAAAATCACACTAAAGTAGACATTCAAGACACTTAAGTGTGCAGAAATAACAAAGATACATAGTCATACCCTATCAAAGACCAAGAAAAACAAAGGAAAACAAAGGATCAAGAGCAATTGTTCCAACATAATGTGGAACAGGGTTGTTTGTTTGTAACATGTGTGCTCACTCTGGGGTAGTGGAACCTTAGTTCATTCAGTACATGAGTTATCCCAATGAGGTGGAAAATGAGAGAATCACATTAGCCTCCCATACCATACCAAAGTTATCCTTCTGACAACTTCGATAAGGCACCACAATGTAATGCTTTTGAATTTTTTTTGAATATTAAGTCTATAATTTTTTGTTAAAGGGGAATTTTCTTTGTTCATGTAAGGTCTTCTTCTTAGAGAAAATCATGCCTAATGTCTCCAAGAGAGGACAAGTCAAAGAGTATCAGATCATGACTTATGAGATGCATCTTGCTTTGTATCATGCCACTAAGGGAGATCCTATGCTAAGAAATATTGTGCTCTTGGAGGACATCAAACCCAATTGTCCACCACCAAGAAAAGGACATGTCACAAGAAAAAGAAAATCATGGAATGAAATATGTCAAAAGATTTCATCGATGTATGCCCCCACTTTAAAGTGGTTGCTAACACCATTACTGTGAGCAATTGGTTTAAAGTAGCCAATGTTTTCTCCTAAGACATGAGAGATTTCCTCGAAAAACCCTATGTCAAGTCATATGTTTCCAAAATAATTCTATGTCATAAACAAGGATGGAAGGGGATTCCCGCAAAAATACATAAGGGATCTATGGATTCGGGGTCAATATGTCTTTACTACATTGTTTTTTAAGAGCTTAGAACTTTCATCATTCCCCAAATGCTCATAGAATTGGAATAATGACACATAAAGAGAGAAAACAAAGAAAAAGCCTTTGGTTCAACATGGAAGAGACCTAAATGTCTCGATGCCTTGCATCATCCCCTAAAGGAAAAAGTGAAATACTTACGACATAGAGAAAAATGTAGCTACATATAGAGGAATGCAAAAAAAGAGATAGGAATACATCAAATGAAACATTAGGGGGAATCACATTACACACTTGCAATCACATAAAGAAACATGATAAAGAAAAAGACTAGTAAGGAACATGAAAGTCAACCTAGAGCAAGTCGTCCACATCCCAATCTCAATCTGTATAAACGGAAGGAAGAAAACTAGCCAAAGGGACAACGACAAGTGCTAAACTATGGGAAGCACTAACTTCAACACTCTTTTTAGGAGATTTTTCATTTAATCTCATAGAAGAGGAAAAAAATGTATTTAATTTGTCACACCTCGTCTTGTTGTTATTGATTTACTTTTACCTTCATGGGTAAATAGGATGGTAAATGCAATCATTATTTTGATATGTTTGTATAATTAATGGAATACTGAAATAGGTATTAAGTATTATTGCCTTGGAAGAGTAATTATATTTACATTGATGATGAACATGTATTGCTATATGAATATGCTAAAGTTTTATGATACATATGGATTTATTATGAATGTCTAACTACCATGGTAGATATGTTGAGTTGGTTATAGGGACAAGTTCAATCCTCTGAAAGGGAGGGGAAGTATCACTCAAGAGAAGTGATTGGTCGGATAATACTAAACGAAACCTATATGAGCTCACACACACACTCACAATAGAATGGTTGAGTCAAGTCATAGTATTGAGAATTGGTAATTCATCCTTTAGTATGATGTGTTTGTATTAGTAAGGGTCTTGATTACTTTTGAGTGCATTCTGGGATGATGTTTATATGTTTGGAGCTTATGTGTTATTCTTTATATTACTATACTTGATTGGTGTGTTGAATATACGTTGAATATATATATGCATGCAAATACATGTCGACAATAGATTGTATGCATGGAGGAACATGTGCATGAGAAGTACTTAGGTATTCATATCTATGCATGCTTATGAATGAGTTTCTTATGTGCACAGTGTTATCAAAAAGAGAAAGAGACATGAATGTATATATGTATATATGTATCACATGAATATACATCTATTGATAGAATAAGCATGTATATGTGAATGATTTTTTAATCGTGTACTGGAAGTATATGCATTTGTCAATATACATGTATATTTCAACATGATGAGTGGCTATATGGGTATACAGATATATGTATAAGTATGCATATATGTGAGGGAATTATATTCGTGCATAATGAATATATACGTGCATGTTAATATGAAAGTAGGAATACTTTAACATACCATGTACGAATACGTCATATGCATCGAATCACCAATTTGTCATGTATCACACACACAGAGATATATATATGTATGTATGAATGCATTTGATATATTGATATATTTATCAACCCTTGGAAATGTAGTTATATGTATCACATATATATGTACATATAAGAACGTATGTGTCTAAACACACACATAAGCATATATATATATATATATAAACATATGTATTATCATGGAATGCATTCATAATAGAAATATATATATATATATATATATATGGAGGTTATATGGAAAATAAAATAAGTTTAGACACCTATATGGCATGGCCATAAATAGGTGTAAGGCTTATCAAAAGCCAAGGAAAATATACTAAACTTACTATGCATGAATTAAAGTGTGTAAAAAAAAACATATATATGCAAAACTTTATAAAGAGAAGACTCTTAAAAGAAGCCACACACTGCTTTAAAAAATAGCAAAAGGCATTCATAGCTAGTGCTAGGAGAGTGATGGGAACATATGATAACATAGGGAAAAAACCTTAGCATGAGGTCTTTTAAACATGCAAATCACTTATAAAAGTGATATTCAAACATTATGTGTTGAGTCCAATAGCATATAGTGAGTGAGCAAAGTATAGGGAGACTGTTGCACATAGATATAGAAAGCTTTAGAGGCTGATTTGAATATATATGCTATGTAAATTATTATGGGTCGATTAATACATATGATGACATAAGACAAAGGTTGATTAATATGCAAAGTAATGTGATGCAATAAAGGTCGATATGGAACTAAAAACTATGGTTGATATTATACTTAAAGCATCGTTGTCTTATAGCAATGAATCACCTCAACTTGGAACATTTATTATCCAAATGATATAAAGCGATGGAAATACTTAAGGTTGTTGTGTTAAGTTACATGCAACGTGCCAAATTTAATATGTAAACCGTGCCATAATGGAAGGTGTCAACTCAATATTGAGGTGTCAATTTATATGCCTTTGACCAAGTTGGTTGTATAATATGCAACTAGGAGATATTTGACTGAGTTCTCTAAGAAAATAGCAAGTTGTTAATTGGAAAGATGGAAAATGTCTGGCATTGATCAATAAACTCTTGAATCGATAGAAGTCTTAATCATTTTCAATTTGATTCTTATTATTGAGCATGTGTGAAAGAATCGGTCAATCATAGTTGGTCAAATGAATAAGTCGATCTGTTGAGTGCATAAGTTGAGTATGATTTTATAATTATACCACAAGTATAAGAGCTAAGTCTATCTTCAAACCTGAGAGGTGTCAATTTGATAACCAAATCGATAGGCATCTTTGAGGGTGCTAGCAAGAAGTTGAGTGCACTTTTTGGCCAAAAAGTGGAAGTGTTTTCCTTGATTTTCAGCATTTGACACATTTGACCTTAAGATTTGAAGCACTTAGAGATGGAATCTTCAAAAAAGTCACTAATCATCAACTGTAGTACTCAGAGTCTAGTTTCCAAATATGTAATTTATTTCAATACCCAGATTGTACAAATTGAGTTTCAATAGGCATTTCTAAAAACCACTGTTTAAAAGTCACTTTTTTGATACCATACCATGCATGTGTACAACATCCATATTTTGACCTAAATTATCATATTTTTCTAAATCCTTTTGGGAAAATATTTGTGACTCACTAAAAAATCATCGTGTACGATACACATAAGATGACCTTAACTTATCATTTTTTGAAATTTTTTTTAAAAATTGAAAATAATTATCTAAAGTTCATTCTCGTGCAATTCGCTTGTCAAAATGTTATGTTGATCAAAAGTTATTAAAATATTATAATTTAACCCTGATATTTAAAGTTTATGGACCTGTTTCATCAGAAATTAATTGAAAAATAGAAAAATAATCCAATTGTAAAAAAAATTACATATTTAGAATCTGCATTGTCTCATCTAAAATGGGTTTTAATTTCGTCAAAAAATTCTGCAAAAAAAGTCGTTAGCCATATGTCCAAACTTGGTATTTTTCTCTGACATTATTAGGACCTTCAACTTGCAGGTCAAACCATGTTGAAGGCCTAGGTTCGAACTCCCAATGCTTCTCCCGAACCAAAATACAAAGCAAAAACCTGACCACAAAGCAAATTCAATTTCATTTTTTTAGAAATGGGATCCCATTTTATAATCGGGATCTTGTTTCCCAATATTAAATAGTGTGACCATTGACAGGGAAACGGGATCCCGTTCCTTTGTCAATGGTCCCCACATTAAATATTAGGAACATGATCCCGATAATAAAACATGATCCCGATAATAAAACGGGATCTCGTTTATTAATAAATGGGATCTCGTTCTATAAACGAGATCCTGTTTATTTTTTAACCATTTTATTTAAATTTACTGTCAAAAATTACTGTGAAGTTTGTAACTTCACATGTACGACTGAGAGTAGTGAAATTGGGCTATTTTTCATCAACTATTGTTTTTATAGGTGGTGAATTTGGACTTTTGATTAATATTTTCAAAGGAGGCATCGTGTAAACCATTTTTGAAGTGGAATTTTGTTAGTTTTGTACTTGTTTTGAGGATTAAAAGGTCTTCAACTTGCAATATGGATTGATTTTTTCAAAGGAGGCATGAAGAAAATAGTTTTTAAAGTGGAATTGTGCTAGTTTTCTACTTGTTTTGAGGAACACAAGAGGAAGAATTTTGTCCTTATAGGTCTTCAACTTCCAATTTGGATTGAATTTTTTGAAGAATTTTACTATTGACATTCATTTGTGCTTGAGAATTTTATAATCATGGGAGATAAAGCTCATAATAAGAGGAGGAAGACATTGACTCCTGAAGAAATTGAATCAAAAATAGAGGAGAGACAAAGATAAAGAGAAAGAAGAACGAGAATTAGATCAATGAATGATGGGGGAGCATCCAATTCCACAACTATTGAAGATGAAAACATTGAGGAGACCATGGTTGTAGATGAAGCTAACTTGCAAGAAGTCAATTTGGAGAAGAATATGATTATACAAGCAAGTCCTACTATGTCTTCAAATCCCTCATTCAATGCTATGGAGAATGTTTCAATATGCACAAATCCAGGTACGTCTTTAAATCCACATGTTAGTGAAATGGAAAATTTGTATGTAGAAATTTTACAAGATGCTAGACTTAATGATGTTGACATTGATAATATTCAGAGAGATGAAAATTTTATAGAATTTGTTGAAAATGAAAATGAGAATGATCCTTTTGTTGAAAATGAAAAAAAAAATTGGTTTGTTGATGTAAATGAAAATGAAAACTATTTTGTTGATGAAAATGAAAACCATTTTGTTGATGAAAATGTAAATCGTTTTGAAGTTGAAAATGAAAATGATAATGAAGATGAAGATGAAAATCTAGAATGTGATGTTGAATTTAATGAAAATACTTTTTTTTAAATTGAAAGTGGTGTTTTCGATAATCTTCCTAGTCAAATTTCTTGGAGGAAAATAAGAACACATGCAAATAAAATATACAACAAATTCTTTTATCGTAAAAAAATTGCAATTAAATGTCAACTAATGATGCAATTGATGAGAATGCAAAAAATGAGGAAAATAATGAAAAGGTTAGGATTTTTTGTTAAACCAAAAGAAAAGTTCAATCATTAAAACATTTTATGTCTATTGTTGCTAGTGCCACTCAATCTATTGGGAAAAATAGTCGATTTAAAGATAAAAATGCAGCAAGAAGAGCTATAACAACTGTTATTGTTAATAAATAAACTTTGAATAAAAGAATGGTAAGCAATATTAGTGAAGTTTTAAAAATGCATCCTAAAACATTTCTAAGAGTGGCAAAAAGAAGAGAAAGTATAGAAAATGATCCTATCAACCAATGTTGGAGTTTTAGTGGTTGACTCCTGAGGTTTGATATGAAATTGAATGTTGAAATGGAATATTTGATCAAAAAATATTGGCATGATAATACTAGGGTTTCATCTAATGCTAGAGATGTTTTAAAATTAAGGGTGGGGTCCAAAGTTCGCGATCCTCTCCCAAAACACCTATTAGATACAACACAAACTGAGTTTTATAGAAAATTTTGTAGTGATTCAGTGTTACCTAGTAATATTAAAATAAGTCAAAGGTCTTTTGAAAAATGTAAACCCTGGTATGTAAAAATTAATAAGCAACAAATATCTTGTTGTAAAACACATGTTCAATTTTGTTATTTTTATGATGTTTTTCGATATATACGTTGTACCTTGCATACTAACATGATTATAAAAGAGTGTGGTATTGATATGCCACCTGAGGCAATAAGAGAGTTTATTTCAGGTTTGTTTTGTGAAAGATCTAATGATAAATTATTTTATTTAAGTTCTTGTATTCTGGACAATGCATTAACTATGAAAATCTTTCATTTTTAAGAATTTGTATGCATGAAAGTGTTGATAAAGATTTTCGACAACAATTAGTAGATGTTAAAAGATTTAAGAATGTTCACTATTCTTTAAAAGATGGAAAAATAGGAAAGCGTTGTGATTTAGTTACAAAAAAGTTAGTGTGCATGCATTCATGAGTGAATTGAAGAATAAAATTGTACCAAAATATGTCATGCACTTTGAACATGCTTGATGGCTTGATGGCCAATTTCGTACATGTAGAAACACATTTCCAATTGGTACTATACTTTTAGTGGTTGATTTTGTAGAGAATTATAATCTCGCTCCACAAGAGGAAATTCAATCACAGTATTATAATTCAGTGCAAGTAGCTATGTTTGTTCATATTGTTTATAGACATGCAAATGATAGCACTGAGGATGATAGAAATTTTTTGAGGGAGTATCACTTTTATTTGAGTGACAATTGGTTACACTCATCAAAGTTTGTTCAATATTGTTTCAGTATACCTTTTAGAAATTTAAGAGAAAGAGGAATCCAAATGAAAGAACACCTCATATGGTCAGATAATTGTACGAGGCAGTTCAAGAATGCTCAAATGTTCTATTGGTTAAGTAGGGTTCACAAGGAACTTAATGTCTAGCATATATGGAGTTTTTTTGAAGCTAGGCATGGTAAAGGAGAACACGATGGAGCTGGTGTGTGTGTCAAAATAATTCTTGCTAGAGAACAATTAAAATTTAATAATTCAGTAAAATTTAAAGATGCACGTGGGATTGTGGATTTTTGTAATACAAGATTATCTACACTTGGTTCGAGTGAGTACTCTACAGCTCATTGATTCTTTTGGTTGGTTGAAGAAGACAAAATTGTACCTAGAGTTGATTGTGAGAAAATTAGTGGATCTACTAAATAGCATTCATTTAGGAGTGTGACAACAAGCACATGGACTATTTGGACAAGGTAGATTGCATTTTTTTTCAAGTTTTGTATCTTAGGAGATTGGGAAGCATGTGAAAATTATAGAATGGGTTGAATAGTGGGAGCAAAGATTGTTGACACTTACACAAGCACATGATCAATATGAAAGAAC
Source organism: Sequoia sempervirens (assembly GCA_007258455.2). Taxonomy (NCBI): domain Eukaryota; kingdom Viridiplantae; phylum Streptophyta; class Pinopsida; order Cupressales; family Cupressaceae; genus Sequoia; species Sequoia sempervirens. The sequence continues at coordinate 63,631,045 of VDFB02358134.1, forward strand.
TATTGAAGAAAATGATCAAGTGTTTACATCTGAAGATTATGACCATGTTTCAGACCTTGTTCAAGAAGGTAATTTTAATTCAATTTATTTCATTTTATTTCACTTTATTAAGTTATTTTGTAATACTAAACCATTTATATATGGATATGTGCAAGTTATTAAATCAAATTTTGTTTGTAGGACATGTGTATGTTGTTGTTGCACCTAAGGGGAATGAAGAGAAAACAAAATATTGGTTGGATCATTGTGTGGAAACTAAACATAAGTTAATAGCACCTCAAGAAGATGATGATGGCTTTCATTATCCAACAGGTACGGTTATCCCCTTAAGAAAATTTTGATAACAAGTTTTTGATCCCCATAAGCAATTTTATAGAACAAGTCTTTGATCCCCTTAAGAAAAATTTGAGAACTTATTTGATGATGGTTTTCATGTTTTGCAATAGGATCGGTGGTGGTTGTTGGCACTTGGCTATGAAAATACTTGACAAGGAAGAATGGTCTACCTACATTCAAAGACTATAAAACACATAAAAAGATTATACATTATTCACATTTGGTGGTGGCAACAAATATAAAACTAGAGCGGTATTGTGGAAGACCTTCAAAAAAAGTGCTATGGTCATTTTATATGGAAGAGCATGAGACAATCATAGATGCATTACAAAAAAGAGAGGATGCAGATGGTACAATGGAATAATTAAATACATGTAAATATAGTTTTAGTTTTATTTTGTCCTTTTAAATACATTAAATACATGTTTCAATATTGGTCAAGTGTGTTATTAGTTGAAATTGATTTAAATTGTCCTTTTATAGATCCTTAAGGCATAATCACAAAAAGGATCTAGTCCATGCAGATTCAACCTAGACAACATGGAATACTTGGTAAAAATAGGTAATTATTAGTTAAATTATATTTAAATACATGTTTTTATTACATATTGATATTGCTTGTACATTAATAGTTAAAATTGATTTATTGTCATTTTTTGTATCCTAAGCCATCATTGCATTGATCTCATACTTTGAAACAAAAAGGAGAGGATGCCTGGATTCAACCTACACATGTGTGGAATACTTTTAAATGTAGGTACTTGAGTTGTGTACATATAGATAGTTTTATATAAATTAAAATATGTATGTTTTGATGATTTCATTGATATTGCTTGCATTTTTTTGATATTAGGTGGTGTGAAGACCTACTACATTCTAGGCATGAGTTTGAGATGTTCTTGAGATGGCATATCCAAATTTTTCAAACATTGTTTTGAGATGACATATATGTACATACATACTTACAAAATTAAAAAAATTGTACAAATTACAAATACATGTACATACACAATTATGTACTCTGTGTACTTATATGTATCAAAATCGATATTCTAGATATTTTGTTTGTTAAATGTGCATGTTTTCCTACTTTGAAACTTTATATTTGATTGTATAATCACTAAATATCATGCATACATTATTGTTAAACCCCTTAAACCCTAAACCCTAAACCCCTAAATACATCCCCTTAAGACCCCTTAAGACATCCCCTTAAGATGTATTACGACCCCTTAAGACATCCCCTTAAGATGTCGTATTAAGAACCCTTAAGACATCCCCTTAAGATAGTTTATTAGGACCCCTTAAGACATCCCCTTAAGACATTGTATTAGGACCCCTTAATACATTCCCTTAATACGTCATATTAGGACCCCTTAAGACATCCCATTAAGACGTCGTATTAGGACCCCTTAAGACATCCCCTTAAGACGTCATATTAGGACCCCTTAAGACATCCCCTTAAGATAGTTTATTAAGACCCCTTAAGACATCCCCTTAAGACGTCATATTAGGACCCCTTAAGACATCCCCTTAAGATAGTTTATTAAGACCCCTTAAGACATCCCCTTAAGACGTCATATTAGGACCCCTTAAGACAACCTATAAATAGTGTTGGATGTTATTATTTGCTTTGACAACTTATAAATTAGTATTGGATGCCATTATTTGTTTTGACAACTTATAAATTAGTGTTGGATGTTATTATTTATAGAATTTATTAATGCTTTTGTTCTCTAAGCATGTATGGTATTGTTTATTTCTTAAATTTTTATCCTTTGTGATATAGAAACAAATTTCTTTTGTTTGTAAATTATGATTTATTGACTAATTGTTTAATTTCACATTAATGTCCTATATTAATGTCTTGACTATGAACATAAAATGCATAAATGTACATGTGTAAATTAAAATTTACAAAAAATAATAAAGTCCATAATTTATGAAAATATATTAAGTGCATGAAACCAATATATTAAGTGCATGAAATAAAGTCCATCAGAGTACAACCCATGAACTAAAGTCCAACTAAGTATTTGAGCCATGAAATATAAAGTCCAACATAGTACATGAGAAACCAGAAATATAGTCCAGGAAATAAACAAATATAACCCATTAATTCATGTTTCTAGGTCATGTATTGTCTCTATAATCAAGAGACCTCTTCACGCCATGTGGACTATGCAGATGTCCTGAAACACTTTGTAGAAGAGAAAGATGAAATCAGATGTAAGAAAATGAAAAATGATTTAATGACAATTTAATTTATAATTTATCATAAAATTAAATTATCATCATATCTGGGTCTAGATGCTTGGGTGGACCTAAAGCAACCTCTAAATTCTATGAATCAATCTACATAAACAAGACAAATAAAGTTGAAATTAGATGTACAACTCTACAATTAAAAATGATTTAATTCAATTTAATTTATAATTTATCATATTTTAATTGTACCATATTTTGAGGTTGCGCACCCTCTTCTCCAAGACATGTTTGTACATGCTCAACTACTAGATGTGTCTCATGCTATAAAAGAAAAATAAAATAAAACATGTATTAGCTCATATTAAATATATACATTCAATTTGAAATTTAAAATTAAAGTAATATTCAAAATATATAATTAATTTATAATTGACTTTAAATATAGTAAAAAATTTAATTTACCATTTGATCTGGAGCCTACTATGGATGTCCTCTTGGAGGTGTAACTATGTCTGGGTTAGGGCTGAAAGTTGCACTAACAAAGTCCTACAAGATCAAAATTAAAGCATGTATACTTGAATTAGGTTTATATATATATAGATATTCAAGTTTGCACATTTTGTGTAGAAAATATTTTAAACAACCTAAAAATTAGAGGCCTCACGAGTAGCCACAACATCTAATGTTTTCTCGATGCCCATTCTCATTGTGGTATCAACCTAGACATACATGTAGACATTTAACGCTTATAATATTTACAAGTCTACATGCACATTTCATATATAGTGAATTCAAAATTCATAATTGTAACTATACTAATGTAATTTAAACAATTTACCACTAGTACACAAACAACAATATATTACTAAATAAACTACTAAAAATTGCATATAAATGACTAATTTTGGTCACATGACCATTAGTAGTTAATTGCCGGTCATTTATAACACGACCAAATTTATGACTAAACTGTTTTAGTCATTTATTTGGTCACTGATTTAGTCATTTATTTGGTTATTGATTTAGTCATTAATTTAGTCATTGATTTAGTCGTTAATTTAGTCATTGATTGTTATTAACTGGTCATTTATTTAGTCATGGTAGTGATTTATTTAGTCATATATTTAGACATTAATTTAGTCATATATTTAATCATTAATTTAGTCACAAATATGTTGTTAACTGGTCATTTATTTAATCAAGGTAGTCATTTATTTAGTCATCTATTTAGTCATTATTTTAGTCATTACTTTAGTCATATATTTAGTCATTTAATCATATTTAGTCATTAATTTAATCATTACTTTAGTCATATAGTTAGTTATTAATTTAGTCATTTTATTTACTGGTTTCCATTAATTGGTAATAAATATAATCACGAAATAAATAATTTATTAAATACCATAAATTTTATAATGCAAAACTAACATAATATTAAATTTGAACTAAAACATAAAAGTAAATAAAAATATTGCATATGCATATAAGCTACAACATACTAGAATTAAAAGATTGATTCAACATCATGATAAATAAAGGTAATCTACAATAAAAAAAAATTAATGCAAATATATATCAATATATATATATCAAGTTATAAGATGTTAAAGTTGTCTAACACTATATATGTAAATATAATAAAAAATGTCAAAATTTTCTAAGAGTTTCCAAGTCTTTCAAATACACTATAATAATTAATATCCCTGAACAACATATTCAAAATGCTTATTCAAAATACTGCATAAAGCAATGAGCCAAGATGTCTAGCAACTAGTACATGATAAATATGTCCAATTGTCATTTTTTGCAAATATTTTAGTGGCCACTATGTGAAGATTCCCTCTTTCTTTTTCAGACGAACAATTCCATCTATTTTGTCTTCATAAATAAGGGGTGCGTTACATGTGGCCTTTAAAATGTTTACATTTTGATTGGCATCTCTTGTTCCTTTCAAGTTGACTCCATGTACAATAGATAGGGAGTGGATTTTCCCAATGCCCACAACATCACCATCTAATGGATCCAACACCTTAACTTTATCCCCTTCTTTGAGTTTATCAATACATTCCTGCAAAAAGAAAAAAATAACACATTATATTACATAGGTATTGATTACCCTTGTTTGCATAATAAAAAAACCATTACTTACTTAAATAGTACTTTTATGTGTGTTAAAATAATTGCAAAAGGAAATTTTCAAAAATAATTGCAAAAGAAAATTTTCAAAAATAATTGCAATGATACCTCATGAATGTTTTACCCTGAAAATTACCTTAGCAATCTCACATTTTTGTTGATCAAGAGGCCTGATAGTCTAGATGATTATTATCATCCATGGGGTATAAAGTCATCAGAAAGAGAATGGGGAAGAGGGATTAAAGTAAACATAGATTCTAAGAACCATTCATCAATCTAATTTACTAGAAAACCAACACTCATAGCAGTGCTTACAATGTTATTATTAGCTTCATGCTAATCAAATACAAAGACCACAAATATAAACACTACATTACCATGCAGCTTTTTTGGGCATATGGTTTAAATTATGTTAACTTGAATCTTGCAAGGCCAATAAAAAAGAATGCACAAGGTAGCCAAAATAAATCCAAAGCATGACATTCAACTTATATTATATTTAATCTATAAAAATCCTTGGAAGATATGTTAAGAGTTTTTATGACGTTCAAAAGTTGCACTTCATCCATGTTCCTACTAAACTTGCATAAAGGCTTCCAACAAATTTTTATTCATGAATAACGTAAACTAATAAACTTGTACAGTTTTCTCTTTAGATTACAATAGCTACATGCAACTCAATCAATATCTCATTCAGACCAATAAAAAATTGTATACTACGACTTGAACACATTCCTACAAGAAATAATACAAAAATGTAAGAAAATATTACAAATATAAAACTTATTGACAAAATTATGTATGATAATCAATATGCCCATGTGTACACAAGAAGAGAAAAACAATGGGGTGTTGGATTCCAACAATAATGCACCCAATACAAAGATATCCTTATATGACCACGAAACCCTACTCTATTCAACATTTGCTATTGTGAATTGAAGAAATTTTTTAAAACCCTACTATATTCAACATTAGCTATTGTGAATTGAAACATTTTTTTACAATCCTTCCCTATTCAAAATCTGCGCTGCAAGAATAAGAACAATTTTACAAGAAAACTTTCTATTGCAAAAGTTAAAGAGATACTCAAGACTCAGCCCTAACTAGTCCATTACAAGGATAGTATAATCTCCTTCAATACCAAACAATCTTAAATTTAGAGCTCTAGTTCCTCCAATTAGTAGCTCATAAATCTCAGATTTGTATAAAAGTTGTGGATGTTTGGTCTTCAATTTTTCAAGTTTAATGGCAATTTCCTTGTTTTTCCAAAATCTGATATTTAATAATTCATTTTGGCACAGTAGCATCTTTATTTTCTTTTCCCCTTCATTATATTGATGCCCATCTTTCAGTATAGTTGGGTTTAGAAAGATAATTTTATAAGTTATCAATCTTTTTGTGCTACAGGGGAAAGAATACACTCACAAAAGAGACATACATTCTCTCCTTTGATCCTTGTACATGCATTGTGTTATAGGGTTGGAACAATATGCAACCAGAAATAATGTGAGCAAAGATTTTTGTCTAAGTGATTTCTCCACATAAATGAATTTGTGTATAAACTTAAAATTTAAGTGTAATTTCTACTTATAAATTCCAGCATGCAACTTTGTCTAGTAGTGGCTATCAGACAGCCCTAACATACAATCATAACCTTTTATTGAATATATATACTATGCTAAAATTGTTTTTCCTAAAGGTTTTTCCCTATCATTTATAAGCAACCAAGGAAAATACCAGAACCAAAAACAATATTGTGTATATTATAATATGTGCACATATTGACAAAAATATATGTTACAGCATTACAAATAGGATTCTAAGTAAACTAGAGGGTATAGTGCTTGGCATAATTATTTTCAATATTTTATGCAAAAAATTACATGGCTGACAATGATGGTTAAAATGCACTCATTTCACATACCAAACATTTTAGATTTAAAAGCAATCATAAATGAATCTGATATACAATCCTGGTTGTGACCTATGCTCAAACCCAAAGTAGCCAAAATTAAAAATTAATCTAAAGGTTTCATAGCACTCACCTCAATATCATGCACATACTCCTTGAATTCAGCATAATCATTGTCAACATTGTCCTGAAGTTGTGTAGCTTTGCTGAGAGCTCTATTGACAGGGTCTTTTCCTTTTCGTTCTGCTTTCATATAATTGTAAGCACCCTAGCTAGCAACCTGAATGCATGAGATCACACCAAAATTCAGCTTGAAATTTGAATGCATTAATGAAACAACAAAAGTAGCTTCCTTATGTAGTCCGATGGATAAAAATAGTTTAGAAAAAGTTTTCAATGCAAACATGGTAAAGATTGTTCCCTAAGTCAGCTACCCTTTTTGTATAACATTGAATGGTTTTCAATTTCAGAGCCGAGATTCCCTTTAAATTGGTAAAAATAGCGAGGACAAACCCTTATACTAAATACAAAGCTCTAAAAAAAATGATACAAATATATGTGCTTATGTATACATGAAAAAAATACTGTACAAAACATGATACTAACACATCCATATTTCAAATCTAGAAATGATAAACAAATAAAGAAGGAAATGTGGAGAATTTATTCATATTAAATAGTCACTATTGGCTCCTAAATGTTTCATCAAAAGCACAATGTTGCGAACTCACTCAATGACATGATACAATAAGTCTCAGTTGTAAAAAAAAAATCATATAGTAGAACACAGATTCTGATATGATCATTTTATAACTTGAATAGTTTATATTAGAATGCTTTGCAAGATTCTATACAGACAATACATTATACTTTAATTATGTCAGTTGAGATGATATTCAATAGAGATATCCAGTATATCTCCATAAACTCTTTCAAAATAAATTGTTTTATTTATTTTTTATATTGAACAAAGAACAAAGTATTAGGTCCAAAGCAGTAATAAAGTATCATATTTTTCATAAAAAAGTTCCAGACATTTGAACAGATTTGTCTCCCCTTCTTTCCACATTCTACTTATAGAATCCACCACACAAGTACAAATAAAATTTTCTAAAACAACATGTAGGATTGTTTGGTTTAAAAATTAAACAGCCTTTAATGAAGGGCATTATGTGACAATTAGAAACTCTCTACAACAAAAGATTGCTGAGAAATTGTTTGACTATTGTTTAAAAAGGTGTTTGCAGTAGATAAATTTGAAATTATATTGTGAACTGTAAAAAAAATCGGATTAGCTTCATACAACTTTGACCATGTTTCTATCTCATGTCCATTTGAATAAAGACATATGGAGAGAATCATTATTAGAGGAAAACTCAATCAACCGGCTATTAGGTTGGCTCTCCCCTGTTTATAAGGATATTCAAGTTGAATTGTTACATCATTGCACGTAATTAAACAATTTTCAATGATGCTCATTCTACAACTTGTTTTAAATTTGCAAGAATCGCAAAGGCTTACGGTCAGTGTTGATAACTGTCTTCTTCCCAATATATGGATTCTTTCACTATTTACATTTTTAAATAATGCCATAAAACTATAATTTTTTTGGAATTTTTCGACAATATTAATGAAATTTTCCTTGTGGTAGACAACTCGATACACATTTAATGTAAGAGTTGCTTTAAGTGCCCGTTTCAATGCATCAAATTCATTCTCAAAAGCTTGGTGAATTCCAGACAAGATAAGCACTAATCCTAATCATAGTCAATTCTTTAATTTTCAAAATGTCCTTTGTGTATGCCTTTAATCTTCTCTAGATTAACATGAACACCTTATTCGTCAATATTGTATCTCAAGTAATGAATCTGCTTCAAGGAAAAGAAACGGTTCTCTAAACTGGCATAAAGCTTATGCCTACACAAGATTTTGGAAAAATATTGAGCATGGTTCATGTATTCTTCCCCATGTCTTATTGAAAACCAAAATGTCATTAAGATAAACAAGATAAAAATTAAGTGTTATAGAAATGCATCACCTTCATAAAGCTGTAGGTGTGTTGGTCATGTGCACATCACACAAATTTTTAGATGGCATTAGGAGAAATATGGGGACTGAACAAGGGTTCCCCTCTCTAATTATATTTAGGATTTGTACTCATGAACTTGAAAATTCTTTCTCAAGAAGTTGAACATTCTCTCACAATGTCAAGGCATGCAGAAGATGTCTGTCTCCTTTACTATACCTTGAGGTGAACAACAACATTGATAGGATGATCAACATTATAGAATAGCATGCACAAACCATCTAGGCAATCAACTCTTCTTTTGTCAGATAATTCCTATGAAGGATTTTTGAGATTGTGCAGGAGCAAGACTGGCATGCCACATAACCCATACTGCATGTGCCAAGCCACTAGAGAGGAAAGTTGGTTTCTTGTGGTAAGCTGATGGATTTGTCTGTGCCAAGTGAAGCCATTCATGGTTGTAGTGGTGGAGCTCCAGCTTTGCTCCAACAAGAAACCACAAGGAAATTCACCCCTCCCTTCACAGTGAGTTTTTCTTACAAGGAAAACAAATGCTCTCTGCTTGTAGTCTTATGACTCACTATAGAACTCTCACAACAATCTGTCCTACCATGATACTTTATGTCATTTCAAAGTTATTTAATTCTAGGGAAACATGCTAGATTGATACAAACCAACACCACTGATCATATAATCTAATGGTTCAATTGTCACTTCACTATTTTCAGTGATGATAGAGGGCACTACCATCATTGTTTCCTAACTTTATACATAGCCTCTTTTCACTGTTGGTTCCAAATGAAATATTTGTAGATCGACAACTCTTAGACTCATGGATATGTTGATGCCTTCGCAATTGCCTATTTTGGCTTTCTAGGCATTCCTCTTTGCAGCATTTGCTTCTATGTCTAATATAGTATCCATTTCTCATAGAAAAAATTCAAGAAGGTAATAACTATGTAGAAAACCAATGACCAACCTAATTACAAGATCCATCAATTTACATGCAAAAAATACAAGTTGTAAAAATTTTAAATTTAAAAAGAGATTTTCATTGAAAAAAATACATAGGAATCTTAATGGGAAAGGTTATGAGGCTTTCACTACATAATAGTAGCAGATAAAAAGGAATTGTGTAAACACAAATAAAGGAATTAATGAATTCATTGTACAAGAAAATGTGATTGAAAAGATGCCACTAAAGTAGTGAAACTCCAACACTTTCACAAATTGTGGTAAAGAAGTTCTTTATCAAATGCATCACCCAGACAACTTCAACTTTAGTTAAATTTTAAGTTAAGCTACCGCTGAAACTTCATATAAAAAGCTCCCTCTTAGAAGAAGTGGATCGAAATAGGTATGTAAGGAGGTAGAGGTGATTTTAAATGGAATGGGCATATGTTTAGCAATGAAATTCTAAATAAGAGAAAGAACAATTACATGTACTCTTCCCAAATTTACAAAGACTTCAGAAAAGTTCTGGCAATGCTAATTTGACCAAAAAATTGAACTATGTATAGAGAGATTTTCCTTTCAAGCATAACGCTCAGTTCATCTAAATTGTTTTCTTTTTATGATAATAAGACAAGCTTTTATAGATGTAAGCAAAGTGTGGAAGCATGAACAAGGCATGTGAATTGTGAACTGTTTGACAAAATGCCTCAAAGAAATATGCTCTATGGACTGCACTGGTTTCAGGATAGGCACAAATTGAATTTTTGGGTAAAGCCTTAGTAACTTTCAAGCAAACACAATTGGAAAATGTAAAGCGAAATTCCACAACCTTTGCCAGTAGCTTCCATTCTTGTGCCAAAGGGAGCCTTGGAACAGGATATGGAACAACCTCCCTCCCTGCATGCAAAATGTGGGAGTATAGACAAGGCACACAAATTTCTTGATAGAATCCTCAAATAACTCTTGGTGTTAAAAGCTAGATTGTGTATGGGGGTGAATTATCAACTGTATAAGGAAAGCAAATTATGAATTTGGAATTATGGCCTATGTTACTAGTAATGGTAAATTTCCAAGAACCAGAAGATGGAAAATGGGACATAAATGAAGCATGGAAAGGTTTCTAAATTATCGGAAGAAGCATCTTCACAACTGAGCTAAACTCAGACTCTCTGAAAATAGTCAAACGATTCACAAAACTTATCTATGCGTTGGGCAGCCATTCCTTTGAGCCATGATGTTGTAGAAGACCTTTTTGTTGGATGGTTAGGGAAATTAAAATCAAGTTAGCATGTTGTAGCTGGCCAAAATCTTGCATATGATCAGTTTCCTTGCCAATATCAACTCTTCTATCAAGGTAAAGAAAAATGGACATTTTGGTATGAGCCAGTATTTCAAGTGATGACCTTGGATGGGAACTTGGTTTGGAGATGAAGGTGATACAGGGTTAAAAGGGAAGCTATTCCTAGGACTTTTATATTCATAGTTTTAGATAATGGAGTTGTCTCAAAAGAGTTTTGGAGAATTGTAGATGTTACAGATGATTCAATTCATAGGTTTGTGAAATGCTGGACTTCTTATTTAATTGACCACTCTATTGATTCTTAGGTTTTTGGATGGATATAATTCTGGATTACCTATTATGTTTTTCCTGATTCCTCAAACCAGTGACAACTATTTCATCCCTGAAACTCCTTAAACTTTTGTTATTGCAATATGTTAAAGCATTTTCTTATTGAGGTGACAAACATTAGGATGAAGGGGAGACTGAATAAATTACTGTCTAGTATATCTGTTTTATTCCAAATGAATATAAAGCACTCCATGCTAAATATTTTAAGCTTCTACATTTGTCTTGAAAAGAGGGCTTATGGTACAAACTGTTTTGAAAAGAATTAGATATTTCAAACACTTACTTTTCAACTCAAAGTATTCCATGGTTAATGTTGCTTCAAAATTTCCTTATGGTCAACCAAAAATTCTAAGGATTTAACATGGAGAAATCTTTATTAAAGGTAACAAATTGCTATGTTGTTTTTGTGTATATAGAAAGTATCAAATTATATAAAAAGTATCAAATCATTTTATACAAAATTAATTTTCATAATTTTTTATCCTGCCATATGCTGACATATAGCATTTTAGCAATAAAATAATATTACAAAGATCAAAAATAATTGATGTAAACATCAAATCTGTAATTCTGCTTCCCTTACTCTTCATTGCATTTGTTTTAAGAGCTCAATTTCTGACAATAATGTCAATATATATAGAAGACAAATTAAAATATGAGAAACAGATAAAATATTGAACTCAAATCACCTTCTATTATATGCCAAATGGGAAATTTGCATAGCATATGGTGATCCTTCAAATGATAAGCAAAGATCAAAAGCAGTTGATGAAAACATCAAATCTACAATCCTGCTTCTCTTACTCTTCATCGCATTTATTTTTAAGAGCGAAATTTATGAAAATAATGTCAATGTACAATTCATATAAGGCTGAATGAGAAATTTACTATAGAAGACAAAAAAACATATCAGCAACAGAGATAATATTGAACTCAAATCCCCTTCTAATGTATGAAAAAGTGGACTTTATTGAATAGGCACTTGTGCATTTGGCATGTGAATTGTTGATCAAATGCTATAAGAAAATATTGCATCCACTTCAAATACCTCAACAAAATGCAGTTTCATAGACAACTTTATTCAATGGGTATACAAAGGTGCTTGTTGTTAATCCCATCAGCCTTAAAAAAGAATCCTCATGGCCTTCAAATACATGGAGCTTTGGAAAGAGTTCATGATGGCCATGGAATTGCTGGAGATGCTGAAACCCTAAGAAGATTGAGATTTCCTGGTTCAAATTTGTTCCTACATGCAAAAATTCTCTTGAGAATAAGCCCTGCAGTGAGATTGAGGTTGAACTAACTGAGTGGGTATGCTTGTCATGCTCTAATAGATCTTCGTATTAGATTTTTCCTTATTAGATTTCATCTTATTGAATTAGGTAGTGGGAATTTTTTTTTGGGGTGCATTTAATTAAGGAGACAATGGGATAAAATATTGAACACCTATCCTACCCAATTGGCAATGGATTTTTAACCCTTCTTCTTGTTGGGTTTTATTCCATCTTAACTGTGATCCATGAAAAAGAACCCAATCATGAAGAGTTGGAGACTATCTAAGTAAGTTTTCATAATTTCTTCATCATTATTGCAATCCTTTTGCAACTGAGATAATATTTGATTACTTTTAAGGTTCTTTAGGCCACATCGGTCTGATGGGTCCTGTTCTTTGAATGTTATCCCATATTTAAGATTATTCAATCCACATTGGTCTCATGGGGTTTGTTCTTTTAATGGGGAACTGCTTTGAAATGAATTGTCAAAGAATAAAATTCTATTAAAATGTAGTGTTTATAAGAGATGGAAGACCAAAATTACATAAGCTTATAATAGACGGAAAAAATGCTCCTAACCATTTATAGATCTCACCATACTTCCTCTCTCTGATCTGAAAGCTAATAATTGTCAAAGTAGGTGGACTTCCACTTGCCTATTTACACTTCTTTTGTTGTGAGCATGTTGAAGCTGCAGATCTAAACAGTACATCCACTTTGAATAAAATTTTGATTCCTATGTCTTTCTCTTCTTTACTCCTACACTTAAGCCAGTTTTCATGTTGACACAACGGTGAATTATTCTGAAGCTGTAGGTGTTATTTCAAGATTTTCTTTTGACTGCTGAAATGATTAATTTTAGCTGAAAGTAAAGTAGTCAAATAATCTATAGATTTTGATAAATCATAAAAATAAAAATTTGAATTGTGTGCTAGTTTTCTAGATTCAGTTGGCATGGGATCAGTGATTGGTCAGTCAAAAGAAAAAAACAACAGGTGATTAGAAAATAAACTTCTGGAGACCCTGTATAACAAATGATACAAAAGATTGACCTATGATCAAAAGCGTTAGATTAAAAACCTGTTACACAATTTTTTATCTCAAAAATCAGTTTTATAATATTCAGCTAGTATAAAAAGCTTAGATCTGTGGCACAAAAAATATATAGACAAAATGAAACAGAGCCTTTATAGCCCAAACCAAGGGTTTCAAAAATAGATTCATTGTATTAAGAAAGAGGCTCAATATTCATACAACAGTATATCTGTGCAAGAACTTTGAGAAGATACATTTATTTTCTGAATGGCTAAACAATAATCTCTAGAAAAAATAGAGAATATTGATGATATCATCATCATTATCACTATTACTGCTAAATTTAGGGTGTAAGTGTTGCTTTGCGCTGCTCCAGTCATCTCCACGCCCTTTTTAATCACAGATCACAAATACCCACAAAAGATATGCAGAGGTGAAAACCCTTCGAACAAATTGGAAATGTGTGGGATAAATCTACTAAACAGGGCGAGAGAAATCTACTAAAGAGGGGCTTCAAAAACTCTAAGCCCACGCCATGCAAGAATAGTGCAGAATAAGCAAGAATGTGACCATTGAGGATATGTTCTCTGAAACTAAAAGACAAGCAATGAGGAGAATGGTGAAATTTTGAAATACACTTACAGTTACATCTGTAGCCAGTAAAGTCCATTAGACATATGTCAGAGATCAAACATAGTCACATTACTAACAGAAATTGCATTACTAACATTTGTAGCACAAATTATTTCCAATCATCAATTCTACTATCAAATAGCCATAAGGGATAAAAAGAAGAAGAAAAGAAAACCCAAAGGGATTTAAAGAGATAAATTTCTCTAGGTTTGAAAAGAAAAAGGAGTAAAAAGGAGAAAAAAAACATACAGTTCTATCGTCGATGGTGTGCTTGCCTTGGAGAACCCTGTTAAGAATAGAGGGGTCTGAAAAAATGACAAAGCTGAACTATCTGGCGCAGCCCGTCATGCGATCCTTCATTATCACGGTTTGCATAACCTTGCCATAGTTGGAAAATACTTTGCCAGCCTCTCTTCGCTCGTCTCCCATGATATCCCTCCAATGAAGAGCTTGCGCTAATCGGAATCCATTTCTACTTCACGAAATCTACAAACCCCTGCCCCCCTATGTAAAATAGCAACCCTGACTAAGGGTGGGGTCCCATGGAGGGGGGTTTCTTGAAAACTTTCAATGGGTGCTACTGAGAAATTTTAGGAATTTTTTGAAGGTGGTGACCCCATGGACTTAGTAGAGCAATTCAGCTTAAAATATTAAGCCCCAGATTTTAAGGAAGTTGGTGATCTCATCAACTTATTTACTGTGGAGTTCAGCTTAAAATTTAAGTTTTGGAATTTTAGGAAGCTTAAAAGTTGAGATGATTTACAAATGGCAAATAAAATTGCTAAATTGTAGGAGCAATCTCCAGCCCCACCCCATTTTCACCCCTCAAATCTGCAGTCCTAAAAGGTAGGAGCTGCTATTCTTCAGGGAAAGATTCCTAATAATCCTATAGCAATTTTTTTATCAATCCATGAGACCTCTTGTTCCTTAAAAATAGACCCTATAGCCCCCTCATGGGACCCCACCCTAATGTAGATGAAGAGACCTAACCTCTGCTTCTCATCCACGGTTAATATGGGTTGCTCGGGGGACAAGTCTGAACCGTCGATTTGACTATATTGCTTTGGCCCATTTCAGAATTTGCTTCTCCAACCGCATCAAAACCCTATCCGGACTTCTGAAGAGGAAGAGTTTGGAGGAGCGGAGAGCAAGAGCAGAGGGAGAAAGCAGCCAAAAAATGAGGAAAAATAGCGGAAAGAATGGCGAAAATGATGAACGGTTGAGATTCTTTTAATCGTAGTCCATTGAAATCTGGACCGTTCGACAACAAAAGAGCTTGGAAAAGCTCAGCGTGGGGATGCCTTCGGCGTAAATAATAATTGAAATATGTTTAATTCCTATTGTCTTAATTTGAGATAATGTAAAATAAAAAATATAACTTAAATATGTTTAAGATAAAACTAGCAATTGCACCTTGGTGTGCAATGGGTACACTGAAGAGGTGTTGGAAGGTCATTAAGAGAAAATTTGGGTCTATTTTTTGTATTCATCAAATGGTAGGGTCTTTATCAAATGATATTGTATATGTGAAAAAGGTCTCAATGTATTGTGAAGATTTCAATTTTTTTTTTTGCAAGTTTGTATAAATGTTCGAAAGGGTATTTTTTTTTCTTGGTAAAAATAAGGACCAACAAAAGTAGAAAATTTTGAAACATTCTAGATCATTGAAGAAACCCGCAATATTCAAAAAGAAAATGCACTCTATGATGGATGTTAAAGGTGCAGGAAAGCCACCTAGACAATTGCCTTCGAAGGTGGGAACACAAACAAAAACACCAAGTGCAAAGTCAATACAATTATCTGATCCAAGAAAGAAAATGAGTAAGATATGATCTGGATCTGATAGGCCTATTATTTGGTTCTTTGCAACACAGTATGGACAATGCAATAATGGCAAATGGTGTGCAGAGTAATAAGAAAAAGGCTCCTTCAATAATTTCTAGCGAAGTTAGAAATGATGAGCTTCAAAAGTGAATAATGCCACATCCTACAAGTGTGCATAAACCACTTACTTCAAAGACTCTAATGCAAAAGCCTCGCTAGATCAAAGAAAGATTTCAATGTTTGTAAATCCAATACCAAGACTTGTGAACAAATTTGAAGCAAGGTCAGTAGTGAGGCCAGTGCCAAAACCCAGACTTGTAAAAGTAGTAGATAAAATTCACTTGTCCCCTATTTAAAGGTACACAACCAAAACTAACTCACTTCTATTAACACATGTATAATTTTAGTCTCTGCTATATGATTTCAGTTAATTTACATACTCAACTTTTATATTAAAAATGTCACCTACATTTAATTCATTTTAGTCATTCAACTCACATTAGATATTTTAAAGGAGATTATTTTTATTTTTGGAAGTGTATTCTTGAAACTGATTTTATGTAAGAAATATATTGTAATATGGGTAAAAAATCATTTAAAAAAAATTGGCATTCATAATTAAACATACTTATTCAAATTATACAACATATTTGTGTGACAT
The DNA here is from genome assembly GCA_007258455.2 of Sequoia sempervirens. Lineage (NCBI taxonomy): Eukaryota > Viridiplantae > Streptophyta > Pinopsida > Cupressales > Cupressaceae > Sequoia > Sequoia sempervirens. The sequence continues at coordinate 63,647,677 of VDFB02358134.1, forward strand.
AGACTATTAAATATTACAAATTTATATTTTAAAAAATTAATTTAAATTTACAAATTATGGATATCTCCTTTTCCAATAAGTATTAAGTTAGGTAGAATATAAATGGACTAGAAGATCCAATTTGTATCTATAAGTTTGTTTGTCTATATCAAACGTCGTGCTACCTTGATCATAACTCCCCAAGGACACATACCATTCTTGAATTTTTGTCATGAAACAAGTAATCAAAAGTTAGTTTAATTTTCTTTTCTCTATCTCTCTTTCCCTTTCTATCTCTTATATTTCTATATCTCTTGTATTATCTCTCTTTTTTCTATTCCTTTCTCTTTCAATCTTTCTCTCCATCTATATCTCTATTCCTCTTTATCTCTCTACCTCTATATTTTTTTGTCTCTATCTCTTTATTTTTTGTATCTCCATCTTTATCTCTTCTATTATAATTTAACTAATTTATATAATAATACTTGTAAACTATTTGTAATATCATTATTTTCCTCCAGTAAATGTAGAGTATGTAAACTTATAAGTAGCTTAGTATATATTTGAGAATTGTATGCATATTTTTCTTCCACACTACATAGTTGGGCCCTTTGAGGAGTTGGGTATTCAATTTAGAAGAAACTTTGGTGTTCATATAATGATGACACCACAAAACAAAAAAATTATTCCACAAAAAATATTAATTAGTAATTTTATTTGCAATATTTTATTATTAATTATGGCAGGCTACGATTGAAAATAAGGTCTTGACAAAGGTTTTAGAGTATGTTTAATTAAAATGACAATTATGGCCAAGATTTTAATAATTAATGAGCACTTTTATTTAGTCATTTTTATTTGTCTAATATTAGTCATTTATTTAGTCATTTAGTTGTGGTTTTACCCAATGACCAAATTTGTCACTTATAAATGACCAAATTAGTCATTTATTTGTCAAATTCTACTAGTGTTAGTCACGTGACTAAAACTTTTAGTCACGTGACTAATAGTTTTAGTCACATGACTAATAGTTTTAGTCACGTGACTAATATTTTTAGTCACGTAATCATTTATTTGCCAAATTCTACTAGTGTACAATATAAATGTACTTGCCCCTGATCTACAACAGTTGATAGTGTAGGAGTGCTTGACAACCCCTCGGGTGGAATTGACATTGAAGCTAATTGACTCACCTAAAGCAACATAAATATTTCAATCATATATTTGATTCAATTATAAATTTAAAACTCAAGTTAAAAATCATTTCATATATAATTTTAAAAATTGAAATCAAAATACCCCATAAGGGTTGCTGAGTAGGACTGGTGTCGATGTATGTACTCGTGGAACGAATGATTGCCCCATCGTTAGTGTCATTTGTACACCAAATAGTTTGATTGTTAAAATGTATTAAAAAGTTTTCTTTGATATATACATTCATCAAAATTCTTATAAAATGAGCATGTAGATGCATATTTATACTTGTGTCACAGTGTCCTCAAGGTGATGGTCTATTGTAAGAAACTCTACAAATGAACTGATGCGACCATATGAACCACTAGAATCTCCACATCCACGTGAACTAGGTGTGCCCTGATTAGGTCCATAGCATACTTGATGACAATTAGTACATACATGTGGGAAGGGCCTCGACACTCCTGGAGTGGTACTCGGACTAGCTCCATTAAACACCTCCAAAATCATAGTCTCTATGATCCCCATCCACTACCACAGAAGCATGCTGATCAAGGTCTCCTACTAGTGTACTAAGAGAACCTAATGTTGAGACCATAGCTCGATGATGCATAGGTGCGGGAATGGGAGGACCATGAGCAACAACAAGGGGTTGCGCATGCATAGGGCATTAGGGATCAACCCTTGCCCCTAACCTTTGTTGTGGCATGCCGCCACCAACACTCTAAAATGATTTAAAATCAAAATAATTGGGCTTTTTCCCCAAAACAAACTCTACATACAATTTCCTCAAAAAATAAAATGGGCACTCCCAATTAGCGTGTGGGGGACTATCAAAAACCATATACCATTGATCCCAAAAATGTGCACTCATTTGTGGATGTATGCAGCACCTCATGGATATTCTGGATTTGTTGGGAGGAATGGGTTGTTGAGTAACAGGGTCAAGAAAGTAGGGGGCTAGGTGGGCTTTCATTATTTTAAGGTCCAAAATTTGTTTGTAAGAGAGACCGTCAGCATAAAATTGCCTCATTGATCTTTGTCTCGTCGATGCCTATCTAGATCAGAATCAATGGTCTTGATGTCATCCACAACATTTTGCATCGTAGACGAAAAATGTCTCACATGGGGTGGAATTTATGCTTGACTCTGCATAGCATTGATTTTATTTTGGATGGATGCAACCTAAACGTTTATGTGTGCTCACAAGCGAGCCTCATTAGATGCAATAGGTGTTGGAGGTGGCATATTAGGTGGTGGGGGAGGTGGAGGGGGAGGTGGCAGAGGGGGAGGTGACTAAGGTGGTGGATTAATGATGTCATCAATGTTAAAATAATCCATGATATGAGATATAAGTGTGCACCTACATTAAATTATACAAAATTAACATACAAACTTAAAAAATGACAATTTAAATAGTTAAATTTGAAACACACATGCAAATTTGTTTAAATAGGATGTGCATACATATATTAAGATCATATAAAATTGAAACACACATATACATTGATGAACTTGAGCATGTGCATACAAAATTCAAAATTTAACATGTACATACATTTAAAATAAAAAATATGATGCATAATTTGCATGCATACATCATTAAACTAAATTATGTACATACATACAAATTTCAAAATTTAAGAACTATATGCAATTTTAATACATGTGTACATACTAGAAACAATAAACTTGAAACATTCACAAAAAAGCTCATTTTATGTCTAACACACACACACACACACATATATATATTACAATTTTCTAACATGAGAAATCATTCAATCTAGTAGATAGTCATAAAATATATACTATTATAAATTCATCATTATAAGTTCATAAATTCCACCAAATTCATAAATTGATGTCACTAAAAATATCCATCTAGAACCAAAATCATAAATTCACGTCACTAAAAATATCCATGTAGAACCAAAATTATAAATTCACATCACTAAAAATATCCATCCAACCAATTTTATAAACTCATCACACAAAATATCCATCGTTCACCAAATTCATAAATTAATAACTATTTAAGATGATTGTCTTAATTTAGAAACTATTGTGGCTCTCTACTACATCTCTTCATTTCTTTGCGTTTTCCTTTTGAGAATCAGAAGTTATCCTCTCCTCTATCCATTGTTGATGCTCATCTAAGATCCCATCCATAGCCCTAACAGCATCAACAATGGTTTGCATCCTAGATGCAATCATCCTCACAGGTGGTGCGACACATTCTTCATATTGAATAATGTTGATTTGATCTTGCATGGTTCAAACATTGGAATTGATTCGTGCTTGCAAATGAGCACCATCGATTTTAGGTGGTGGAGGTGGGGGGTTATGAGGTGGAGTGGGTGGAGGTGGAGGTGAAGGTGGTGGAGATGGATGGTGTAGAGGTGGATTGCGATTATTATTGAGTCGATCCATGTGATCTCTAAGATATGAGTGAACCTGCATTAGATTTGTAATTTCAAAATCTAAGATACATGTTTAGGAAATACCCTAAAACCATTCAATATAAATGGACTAATTGAATACAAATGATAAAATATGCAAGCCTCATTTATGTCTAAGGCATGTTACTTGAATGAAAATACAATTAACTATTAATATAGGACAATTTATGAATACTATAGGGTTTACGGTTTAGAGTTTAGGATTTAAGTTGTAAGGTAATAGGATGCCTTAAGGGGATCTACGTAGTAAGGTCCTAGTACAAAATGACATGGATTTTAAGTGAATAAAATTTGGTGAAGATACCCAAGGCAACCAAATTTCATTAAGGTCTGAGGCAACTTCACCAAATTATATTCACTCCAACCATGCCATTTTTTCCTAAGAACTTAGTAGACATAGATCCCCTTAAGCCATCTTATCACCCTAAACTGTAAATTGATCAACCTAGATCATGATTTATCTCATTAATATTATAATCTTGCACAATCTTATTATTGTTAAATTTGGTTTCCTTGGGAAACTTAACCAAATTTTGAGAGCTTATTTGATCCCCTTAAGAAGTGTCATATTAGGACCCCTTAAGAAATCAATTTACAGTTTAGGGTGATAGGATGGCTTAAGGGGATCTATGTCTAGTGAGGTGCTAGGAAAAAATGACATGGCTCAACTGAATAAAATTTGGTGAAGTTGCCCAAGGCAACCAAATTTCATTAAGAGCCTAAGAAAAAATGATGGCTTTAGGGTTTATAGTTTAGAGTTTATAATTTAGGGTTTAGGGTAATAGGATAGCTTAAGGGGATCTATGTAGTAAGATGCTACGACAAAATGAAATGACTTAAGGGAATAAAATTTGGTGGAGTTTCCTAAGGCAACCAAATTTCATTTTAAGGTCCTAGGACAAAATGAATACTTTAGTGTTTAGGGTTTAGATTTGAGTTCAGGGTTTAGGGTTTATGATCTAAATGAATTTTATGATCTAAAATGTATAGTATAAAATTAGTTAATGTTGAATCAAGTATTTTATTTTCAATTATTTGGAATTGAAAGAACCTAAAAGAAAGAAAAGAAAAATATTTAAATTCTTTTAGTGTCTAGATAACTAGTGCAAAAATTGAGATTTTAGACTAAACTAGAAGCTTAATTAACAAGTAATTGACAACAAGAAATGGAAATGAGGCATGACTAAGAGAGATCAAAACATAAAATAGAAATGAATGTTGAATACGATCTAATTAAGTGACAATTGGAAATCGATTGTACACTTGGATTTATGAATTTGCTAACTAAATTTGCAAACAAACATTGATAAAATTTATGAATTGTAACTATTCTTTAACATATTGTTTTCCAATCTAATTATAATTTAACATTGAAACTGAAGTTTAACATGTCATTTTCTCCATACAATGCAAATGAAATTTAAAACATTTAAGAAATGCAAATGTATTTTCTTGAGCTTGAAATTAGGGTTTTCAAAATCAAAAATGATTTGTTCGATTTCAATTTAGGGTTTTAGCAATTTTTTTTGTTTCAATTCAATTTAGGGTTTCAATTTCTAAGAAATTAGGGTTTTAAATACAATTTTTTCGTTTCATTTCAAACTAGGGTTTTCAAAAAAAAGAATTGTTTGATTTGAATTGAGGGTTCCAAAAAACTTGATTAGGGTTTCTAAATGCATTGTTTTTATTTCATTTCAATTTCTAGGGTTTTGAAATGATTTTTTTTTTGTTTCGTTTCAATTAGGGATTTCAAATACATTTTTTTTTGGTTTGATCAAACAGTTTAGGTTTTAAAAGCTTAATTATGTAACACCTCTCTAACTCCAGCCTAGGTAAGCTAGTATTTTGATTTTGATTTGATATTTTAAAATGTTAAATGTTGTTATAATGAGATTAGACATTGATGGTTATATGAAAGGTTATCATGTTTAGCTATTATTTTGGATTGCATGCTTATATGCTTATATATTGTTAATATCATTGCTTATGTACGATTATGCATAGGAAAGGGATGATGTTGTAACACTCACATTCGAGAGTCTTACGATATCATGACTCCCTTCCTGATGATTGATGTTTTTTTGACTATATGATATATGTAAATGCACATGTACTTTGACGTGTAATTGGAAGTGATGCAGGTACTGAGTATCGACTCTGCTTGGATCCACAGGCCTGAGCATACTCATCTCCCCGATGGTGGTTACTGGAGGTAGTCACAAGCCAAACGTCCCCTACCCTAGCCCACTGTACCCTATTAGGGCAGTGTTTTTCTTATTGATGTCTTACCGTTCGATTACCTAATGGTAATGTCTGAAGCACCCTTCAGCCGAATGTTCTGGTGCACCTTTTTGTTGTATGTGGTTCACCAGTATGTTTTGTTGAGGTATTTTTTCTTGGTTTATGTGAATCTGTTATGTGGATATATATCTTGGTTGTCAGTGTTTTGATGTGGTTTCTTTGATTTATTTTCATGATTTCATATATGGCATTTTATAGTTTTTTATTGATGGGAGATTTAAATGGTTTTATCTATGAGATTTTTAAATATTATTTTTTAAATGATTTTTTTTATTGATCATTCGAGAGAATGATATTATTTCATTTGGAAATTTTAAATGATTTATTTCATTGTGTTGAGGAGATAGTTAAAATAAAATAAGGGGCAGCCTTGTTTTGAATATATATATATATATATATATATTTATTCTTTTGTTTTTGGGGGAGAATTATCCTTTTAGAGAAGAAAATATAAAATGGAAGAAATTTTTATTTTTGGGGGAGTGATTCTTTTGGGGAAAAAAAGAAATTATTTGTTTCTGAAGGAGAAGAAAAACCTCACGGCTGGGAATGGAAGTTGGCTATGAAGACTTGACTTTGTTGGAGGGATTTTTGTGGGCATTGGACCCTGAAGTTCAGCACAACACTATAGTTTTGTTGCTCTATTTTGTGATCTAGCCACACCTTACAAGCAGAGCAATTTTTCATTTCAAATCTGGGGAAAAATTAAGGTATTCTCCTATGTATTTCTTGAATTTCTAAATTAGAAATGTATGTGGGTGTTTGATTTGCTGCTTTGGGTGTTGTCATGGCTTTTGGGGATGAGATTTCTTCTCAACCTAGTTTTTTTCTTTCTTTGTTTGGGAAATCTGAGACATTTATAAATCTGTTCAATCCTCCCACTTTAAACTCAAATTCAACTTTGGTATTCACTTGAAAATGCCCAAATCTCAACTGGGTTGGAGTCCAAAACGAATTTCGAACACTTTCCTTTTTGGCCAAAATTTGTGCCGCCTGGTAAAGCGTTTTTCATTGCTGCTCTTTTACAACCTGTTAAAAATGCAAAAAAAATATGGAATCCAAGTAGAAATGCCAAGATCTCAATTGGGTCTTTGGCATATTTTCATTTTGGACACTTTCATTTTTGGGCAAAATTTGTGCCTTCTTATTAAATGACGTTTTTATGTGCTACTCTTTAACTATCTAATTAAAAAGTAAAATAAAATTGGTTTTCAAGTAGAATCATCCATATTTCAAATGGGTCATCATCCGATTTTTAATCCGGGCACTTTCATTTTTCATGTTTTTGCCCAGCCATGCATTAAATGACATTTTTCATTACAACACCTTATTATGGGTCTTAAAATTGAAAATTGAAGGTGGATTCCAACTTGGAATGCCCAAATATGAATTGGGTCGGGCTTAGAATTTTAATCCGGGCACTTTGAATTTTTACGTAATTTCTATGCCTCCATTTCATGTTGATTTACAACTGTTAAACGTGTCTTCTTACAGAAATGTTTGCTTGGCTATGTTAAATTACTTTACGATGATTTTAGTGGCTTTTTCATGGCTTCATATTTTTTTTTGGATTCCTCATTTGGATAAACGAGAAGGCCTATCTGTCTGCAGGGCATTGAGTTATCCGTCTGCAGGGCGTTGATTCGGGCATGTTTGAGTTTTACTCATTTGTAGAAGAGATTTACTTGATTCCAGGTGGTGCCATTCCTTTGAGCACACATAATGACATTTCCCCCAGTCTGCACTTTAGTACCTATACCTCTATAGTCATGACTAGCACCTGACATGTTATTGTATGTGCATCTTCTTGTTGTGACTTTGGCTTAAGGCATTATATTTGATGTTTGCTCCGTGTCTGATGTGAGTGTTGGCCATATGTTACCCTTGCCTTGTTTTCTACTTGGGCCTTGTGACTACCTCCGAGCACAATGGGGTGGCCTCTTTGGAGTCCACATGGTAGGGAGGCATTGCCACCGCCATTGGAGACCGACGTACAGGTTATTGGAGCACCAGTCAGAGTTGATTCCTCTCATACTTGTCTTATATGTTGATGTATTTTATTTATTGGTATGCCCTTATACTATTATATATTTTGTTATGAATATTGTACTCTTTTGAGAGAGATGATGTAATCATGTAATTTAAATGATAAAAAATGAGATGTTTATATTTGTTTTACGAGTTCCGATGTTGGTATCAGGCTTGCTTGTATTTTGATGATCTTTATGGCTTTTCTTCAATATTTTCCATGCAAAAATTAGAATTTTGGTTGTATATTTCCTTCATGTTTTAGTCTGTTAAAGTTCTGAAGCAGCGCTATTAAAGTTTCAGAGCAACATTGTTAAAGTTCTGGAGCAGTGTTGTTAGTTCCGGAGTAGCATTGTTAAAGTTTTGGAGCAGCGCTGAAAGTTTTGGAGCAACGTTGTTAAAGTTTCAGAGCAGCGTTGTTAAAGTTTCGGAGCAGCGCTGTTAAAGTTCCAGAGCAGTGCTGTTAAAGTTCTGGAGCAGCGCAGAAAGTTTCGGAGCAATGCTGTTAAAGTTCTAGAGTAGCGTTGCTAAGGTTTCAAAGCATTTTCCCTGGAGCTATCTTATTTTCTCTTGTCTGGTTTTCTCTAGAGGGTGGATTAGTCCTCTCCTTTGGGTTGCGTTCAGCCATGCTAGGCTGGCAAGGTTTAATGGTCACAGGCCGTATCGGAAACTGATTTTGTGTGTTATTCTTGCGTTATCAAAAAAAAATTACTGTGTCCCACCTTTACCTCTTCTCGGATTGCATAGCCGGATGCTACATTCATCTATCTATGTTCACACAATCGAGCCCGCATACCTGGATATGTTTATATGGTTGAATTGTTGATTGACGAGGACTTAGTTGTTACCTATTTGGTGTGTTGTGTGTGGTTGATGGCAACAAGTGTTGTTTTTTCCCACCCCTTGCATGCCCTTTTAAGGAATGTTGTGTGAGGGTTAGTTAGACCCTCGAGCCTACCGAGAAGTGTATTCTAATTAGTCTCCTTCTTGATGTGTGGCTCTTTCATTGTGTAAAGGGTTGTGACCCTTGAGTGTTTCCTGAGTGTGGTGGTAGCCCATGTGGTTGCAGTGTTCTTGACGTGTGTGTTCCAAGTGCTTGTTGTGGCGAGATAGTCATAAGACCTCTTGCTTTGAGTGCCTTGTAAGGTGTTTTAGAGGGTTGAGTTTCCCAACCCTGGCTTGTGTTGTGGAGGAATGATACCTCCTAGGTCTTTCCTTACCCTATGTGATTGGAGTGATTCCCTTGGTTGAGAGTCTCCCGAGGTTGAGATTGATTACTTTCCTATATTCTATGTTGCGGGTGGGCATGTTGGACCTTAGCTTGTTGGTGGGTTGCAGGTGACATGTATTGCCTAAAATTACCCTTGCTTGGTTTCCTTGTTCTTGTTTTGGGAAGTTCTGTTTGACCTAGAGGGTGTCACGAAGTTCCTTTTGTGTGTATTCTCTTCCCGAGTTTTCTGTTTTGGTTATCATGCAAGTTTCAGTGCACGCCTTCTTGTGCTTTACCTCCTTGCTTTAATGATTGCTAGATTGACCCTATGTGGTTTTGGAGTTGTTTTTTCATGTTATATTATATTGAGACTGAAATATGGTAATAGAAAATGAATGATCGTGTTGTTAGTTCATAGAGATTATTGTATGCTCTCACATGATTGATGCATTTTGCAGAAGTGTTGTGTGATGAGACCCTGTTTGCTTTCATGCATGTGTTAGAATTGTAAATCCCTCTCTCTCCTTCTCTCTCTTCTCATTGGTTTAATGAAGATGCCTATCTTTGAATTTGTGGTGTATTAGAATCCATTGTATGCTTTCCTCTTATGAGAAAATGTATATGCATTCATGAAAGTTGTTTTATTAGATCTAACCTTGGGTAAAGGACCTAAGTCCCCAAGTTGCATTCATAATCATGGAACATGTATGAATATGAATAGAAAATCGTTCTGCATTAAGTAAAATTTTAGAGAAAAGGGATTAGTGAAACCATTTTCATGTTAATGATAATTTCATAATAGGTGCATCTTGTTGGTGAGGCCTATAGTCCCCAACTATATTGTTAAGTCTTAAGAAATCATGTAGATATTAAATTATTGTACATGGATTCAAAATTCAAAATATTAAATGAATGTTGAAATGATAATGTTGAATACCTTGTCTTGAGTAAACATTATAATGATATTGCACTATGTGTGGGAAATGAATGTGGTTAACATATGTTTGTAGTAAGGTGATTTACCGCTTAATAAAAGTGAATGTGAATGTGAGAGTTATCATGGCATTGTGATTTACTCCATGTAGCACTATGATGTATTGTATGGATGTTGGGAGTACATGTTCTTGGAAAGTTGTATTGATCTTGCACAATTAGAGGTGGATAATGGTTTTATTTTGGTAAGAGGAAATTGGAAAAAGGTACTCCCTATTATGTGAACATCTTCTGTTAGTGCGCATGTGGAGTGTTATGAATACCCTGTACGTGCTTTGTGATCCCATGGGATGGTGAGACTGTGTACCCATCCATGGAGGATATATTGTATTTGGGGTGTGGGATTAACCATACCATTATGTGTACTTGTATGTTTGTTACTTGATTGAGGGACAACCCATGTGTGGTTGAAATTTATATATGTATTAAGAGTAACCAAAAGTTAGTTCATAGAATCTCTTCTCTTGGTTCTCTAGTCCCTCAATCCATGAAGGGGTAGTAGCAGCCACAAAGTTCCTTGGGTGGAGTGTGCAGCGTACACATGTTGTGGCGTAGAGCATTCCTAGCTCAACTGATCCTGAGGAAAGTACTCACTACTTCCCCTTATGATGGATCAAGGTACTTGATCCATATGTGCTAGCCTAATCCCCACAACTTTGTGTTCAGCAACATTGATTTGTTAGTATTTCCTGGCCGTCCGTAGGGACATTGAGCGGGCATTAGCAAGTCGACCTCGTCCACATGAGAGGTGAGGCTCGAGTAGCCCCATATTGTTATACTCATATATGCATTATATATTTCATATCTGCATGTGTCCTACCATGATGCCATAGATATGATGCCACATGCTTAGACGCGTGAAGGTGCACTATGAGATTGTGTTATGGTAGCCTACTTGTGTGATGAGCATGATGGGGCCTCATACACTTGTAGAGGGACACTCATGTTTGATCTCGACAATGTTTGGGTCAGTTGGCATATGGGTATATCCTAGCCATGTATACCTCTGGCTATGGCGAGTACCTATGTGTGCCCTTTCCACGAGGTATCGCTATGCGGGGTGTGTTCTGTGTGTGCCTAGTTCCGCAGCACCACAGACACACTGCCATTCAGCATACGACCAGTGCATGCCTTCTCTGGCTAGCGTATGACCATGCCACGCTGAGACACGATGCAGGATGTGGCCAAGGTGCACATTCCATGCGGATAGCCAAGCAGTGTGTGGGCCACTTGGCGAGTCCATGCCATGTGACGACGCGATGCGAGGTGTAGCCGAGGAGTACACTTCATGCCATGTGGTTGGTGTGTTCACTCTACCACACATGAGGGGCTATTGCGATAGTTAGACGTTGTTCCCTCCTTCCTCATGTGGTGGCTAGTTAGTCACATAGTTATGTATTGTGCCATTTCGAAGATTGGGAAGCTTCATTTGGTTATTGATGATTTTCACTTTGATTGTGAGGACCAAAAAAATTTGATTCATCTTGTTTTTGATGGTTTAGCCACACCTTGTGAACTTATTTTCTCATAGCCCTTGAGGTTACACATGATTTAGTGTTGAAATTGTGCACATTTCTTGCTTTATTGCTGAAATTGAATCTTTATTTGATAATTATTTATGATCTTTAAATGCTAAACTAGTTTTCTATTTGTTGTTTTCAAATGTTGGTCTTGTATTGTAATGTGATTCCTCATCGAGAATGGGAAAGCCGGATTCGATTGAGTGTATATGAGGAAGTAGATGCAGGGAACCTTGAGGATGGGGGTATGTGAGACTGTTACATAGCTAGGACCCACTACCCACCTATGTGTGATGACTATCTCTTGGAGGCTAACCACCTTATTCAACAAGAGATAGGTCAGTGTGGTCTTGTTTGGATGGTCTCACCGTGTGTGTGTGGCCTAACACCATCAAACCACTGAGTGTGAGGTATGGATTATGTGAGATGGTTATTGGCTCTTGGCTCATGGATTATGTATCATGGATTACTATGTTGCTTACCGGTGTCCAGATGGACCCTTGTGTAGCCTTGTGATGTGATTCCCAGTGATGTAAGTATGTATGTGTGTATAAATGCATGTTTCATCTGGGATATGGTTACATATGAAAAGTTCAAAAGTTGGCTTATTGTGCTTTAGAAAGTGTAAATTGATATAGTTTGTTGAAAATGATGCCAAATATGTTCTAATTGGTGAGATTGGAAGTGTGTGGGAAAAAAAAATTGTTGCAAACAATGGTTTTTTGGAAAGAATCAAGTGCTTGTGCATCTTCTTTACCCTATTCTTAGTGGAAATTAATGTATTCTTGAATGAATGTGGATGTTAAAATAAATGCTTATGATGAGAATTATGACACATGTGATGTTAGCAAAATTAACCATGCTATATTGTTTCATGTTGAGACCTTATGAGTAAGCCATATGTCAATATATTGATAATGATTCTTAGAAAGGTGAATGTTAAATGGATGTCCTCTTTATTTCGTTTAGTGATGAATGATGTAGATTTGTTTCCCATCCTTGGAAAGGACAATTGTTTAATGTTGATTATTATATTTTGATTACTAATGTGTGGCATGGCTACATATTGAGTTTACATGACTTCTAGGAGTAAGTCAAATCTTAGGGAGGGACGATGTAACACCTCTCTAACTCTAGCCTGGGTAAGCTAGTATTTTGATTTTGATTTGATATTTTAAAATGTTAAATGTTATAATGAGATTAGACATTGATGGTTATATGAAAGGTTATCATGTTTAGCTATTATTCTGGATTACATGCTTATATGTTTATATATTGTTAATATCATCACTTTGTATGATTATGGATAGGCGATGATGTCAACACTACATCTCTAGACAATACCGCATGACTCCCTTCCCCGACACTTGATGCTGATTTGATCACATGCATATATGCAACGTACACGTACTTCGACGCAATTGGAAGCATGCAGGTCTTATATCAACTACTGATCCATAGGCCCGATGCACTGCTATCCTCGGCTGGTGGCTACCGGAGATAGTCACGTGCCAAACATCCCTCAATTCTAGCCCAATCTACCCCTTAGGGGCATTTTCCTTATTGATGTCTTCACTGCCATTACCCACGTCCAGAAGAACCTCATGAAATGGGGAATAAGGTTTCCAAGACCTTCTCATATATGTGGTTCACAAGTATGTTTCCTTTTGTTGAAGCATTTCTTTTCTTGGTTTCCCGTGGAATCGCTATGTGGATATACATCTTGGTTGTCGTAAGCCAGTACTTTGACTTCTTTTCATGATTTCATATATGGCATTTTAAAGTATTTTATTGATGAGAGATTTAAATGGTTTTATCTATGAGATTTTTTAATATGATATTTTAAATGATTTTTTTTATTGATCATTCGAGAGAATGATATTATTTCATTTGGAAATTTTAAATGATTTATTTCATTGTGTTGAGGAGATAGTTAAAATAAAATAAGGGGCAACCTTGTTTTGAATATATATATATATATATATATTTATTCTTTTGTTTTTGGGGGAGAATTATCCTTTTAGAGAAGAAAATATAAAATGGAAGAAATTTTTATTTTTGGGGGAGTGATTCTTTTGGGGAAAAAAAGAAATTATTTGTCTATGAAGGAGAAGAAAAACCTCACGGCTGGGAATGGAAGCTGGGTATGAAGACCTGGCTTTGTTGGAGGGATTTTTGTGGGTAGTGGACCCTGGAGTTCAGCACAACACTATAGTTTTGCTACTCTATTTTGGGATCTAGCTGCGCCTTACAAGCAGAGCAATTTTTCATTTCAAATCTGGGCAGAAATTAAGGTATTCTCCTGTGTATTTCTTGAACTTCTGAATTAGAAATGTATGTGGGTGTTTGATTTGCTGCTCTGGGTGTTGTCATGGCTTTTGGGGATGAGATTTCTTCTCAACCTGGTTTTTTGCTTTCTTTGTTTGGGAAATATGAGACATTTATAAATTTGTTCAATCCTCCCACTTTAAACTCAAATTCAACTTTGGGATTCATTTGAAAATTCCCAAATCTCAACTGGGTTGGAGTCCAAAACGAATTTCAAACACTTTCCTTTTTGGCCAAAATTTGTGCCGCCTGGTAAAACGCTTTTTCATTGTTTCTCTTTTACAACCTGTTAAAAATGCAAAACAAATATGGAATCCAAGTAGAAATGCCAAGATCTCAATTGGGTCTTTGGCAGATTTTTATTTTGGACACTTTCATTTTTGGGAAAAATTCATTCCTTCTTATTAAATGACATTTTTATTTGTTGTTTTTTAACTGTCCGATTACAAAGTAAAATAAAATTGGATTCGAGGTAGAATGGTCCATATTTCAAATGGGTCATTGTCCAATTTTTAATCCGGGCACTTTCATTTTTCATGTTTTTGCCCAGCCATGCATTAAATGACTTTTTCAGTACTACACCTTATTATGGGTCTTAAAATTGAAAATTGAAGGTGGATTCCAACTTGGAATGCCCAAATCTAAACTAGGTCGGGATTAGAATTTTAATCTGGGCACTTTGAACTTTTACGTAATTTCTATGCCTCCATTTCATGTTGATTTACAACTGTTAAACGTGTCTTCTTACAACAATGTTTGCTTGGCTATGTTAAATGACTTTATGATTATTTTAGTGGCTTTTTCATGGCTTCATATTTGTTTTTGGATTCCTCATTTGGATAAACGAGAAGGCTTATCCATCTGTAGGGCGTTGAGTTATCCCTCTACAGGGCATTGATTCGGGCATGTTTGAATTTTACTCATCTGTAGAAGAGATGTACTTGATTCCATGTGATGCCATTCCTTTGAGCACACATGATGACATTTCCCCCAGTCCGCACTTTAGTACCTATACCTTTGTAGTCATGACTAGCACTCGACATGTTATTGTATGTGCATTTTCTTGTTGTGACTTTGGCTTAAGGCATTATATTCCATGTTTGCTCCATGTCTGATGTGAGTGTTGGTCATATGTTACCCTTGCCTTGTTTTCTGCTTGGGCCTTGTGACTACCTCTGAGCACAGTGGGGTGGCCTCTTTGGAGTCCACATGGTAGGGAGGCGTTGCCACCACCATTGGAGACCGACATACAGGTTACTGGAGCACCAATCAGAGCTAATTCCTCTCGTACTTGTCTTATATGTTGATGTATTTTATTTATTTGTATGCCCTTATACTCTTATATATTCTGTTATGAATATTGTACTCTTTTGAGAGAGATGATGTAATCATGTAATTTAAATGATAAGAAATGAGATGTTTATATTTGGTTTATGAGTTTCGATGTTGGTATCGGGCTTGCTTGTATTTTGATGATCTTTATGGCTTTTGTTCAATATTTTCCATGCAAAAACTAGAATTTTGGTTGTATATTTCCTTCATGTTTTAGTTTGTTAAAGTTTCCGAGCAGCGTTGTTAAAGTTCTGTTGATGGGTGTTTTGCACACTTTCTCAACACAGGCAATACACAAGTGTACTACCTCTCTTCAAAGGAAATCTTCCGCGGGAAAGTGCTGAAAATCTCCCCAAAGTCTCTTGGGTGTCAGGTCATGACTTGCATGGAACTCCTCAGTTGATTTTGATGTGATTTTGCTGGTAATCACAGGGCGGACTTACGTAGCTGGATGAGAGATGGATCTTCAAATATGAAGTTTCTGACACAGAAGTTGAATTTCACTTTGCTGTAGGTTCGGACAGCGGTCCAAAACTTTGATGTTTCTTCAATTTTGGCTTTACAATGTGCAATAAACCTTGGTATAGGTTGTTTCTAAAAAAAAAGGAAAAAGAGCGAGGAAGACGGAAGGTTCCTGGACCTACAACTAACTATGAACAGTGATAATGGAGTTCCTGCAATGGACAGCTTCTTGGAAACAATATTCCACTTAACCAGAAATCTCACAGTCTCATGGAATTTGTGCTATCTTCTAAGGTCTACAAATATTTCATCTTTCATTCACCATGTGCATGCATGAATAAAGATGAAAGTGTGGAGCAGCTTTGAATTTAAGCCCAGACTAACTTTACACAGCTATCTACCATCAGCAAACATCAAAAAGTATGGACTAAGAAGGAATCTACATCACAAGAATTTTCATAACCCCAGGACAACATCTCTAAAATCTACCAAAGCAAGAATACAACTAACTAGAACAACAATATGAATCTAAGTCAAGCATCTAACAATGGAGGTTGAATCAAGTAACATGTGAAAAACTCAGAAAATGCACCAAGTCAATGTATTTTCATTATAAATTTTTGCAGCATGTCTTTACAACAACTCAACTCTCTTTGCAAATGAGAGGAGAGCCCTATTTATAGTACCCAAAAGGTCAAATGAATGGCCAAGATTAATTCTCATTGTGTGGCCAAGATTCATTACAAAATAGGGTTTCACCAACCCTCAATACATTACAATTTAAAATTACATTTTGCCCTTTCCCTATTTTGTCCTCTAATGACAACACTGTAGCATTTTGTCTTTTTGTTGATTGTTGTTTTACTGTAGCTACTCTTTGGGGAGCTCTTCACTATCAAGAGGGCTTTCCTCTTGTTTCTTTGAATCTATATATTCTATGAACTTCAGAATGACTGGCTGGAGCTTGTCCACCTCAATAATCTCGTATCGCAGCATTTGGTAGCTCCATTGTTTTGCATTATCTTCCAGCTTCTTCCAGTCATCATCGTACTTTGTACCTTGATCCCTTAACAGCTCTAATTGATCGAAGGCATGGGCAACAAAACTCATGAATTCCACTGTTATTTCACTATACATCCCGTCCTCCATCCTTTTCTAGAAGTAAAGTCTCACTTTTTTGGATCCATTTGTACTGCGGGCATATCATACTCCGTCATCAGCCTGAGATAACAAGCGCACTCTGCCCTAATCTCTTTGATCCATTCAATGTCTGGATCCACTTTACTCATTATTTGCTCCAACCTTTCCTTCCTGTTATCAATGTCCCGCCACCACACATCCATCAACCAGTGATCGTCCTTGTTAAACACAAGCTCCTTTTCCCACGTGGCTTTTGGTAACTTAAGTATAGCCTCAATCTTAGGAAATGTGGAGTCATATGCCATACAAAAGTCGGTGCAGAGCTTCCTTGTGCCTTCCAAAGATTGTTGCAGATCTAAGAATTTGTTGGTTGTCCGAACAACCCGGCTAATTCCCATGTTCCTGACATAAAAAGGCTTGCCAGAACCAGCCCTTCATAGTCTTTTCCATGTTTTTTCTTCTCTCCATCTTATCGATTTGTTCTTTGGACAATAGTTGGGGTGGAACCGTGGACATGGTAGGAAGGTCATCCTTTGAAGACCATTGCTGGATATAATCTGTTAAAGCAGCCACCTGTGCTTTGAGCTCATCTTTCGAAATCTTGTCCTGTTTTATCAAGTGTACAATTGTGGCCACCAACTCCTCAAGATGCCCTACCTTCTATTCTCTGGTGGTAGTCCCTAGATCCATGGTGGAGATGTTGTAAGTTATCCCTTCCTGACCTACCATAGGCGTGGCTATTTGCACAGCTCGAGACCCAAAAGCATCCATCGTTACCCTGGATCTGATCTTAGGCCTTTTCTCTTTTCTAGTTGTAACCTGTGCTCAGGCCAAGAAGGCCTCCAACTTTGCTCTTGGGTCCCTTGGTGCGAGAATTTTCTTCTCAAGCTATCTTTCAAGCCACTTAGGCATAGTGGCCTTTTCTTTAGGCAATTCATGATCACCTTTTCCTTCCTTGGTTGAGACTTCAATTTCCTCACCCTTGGGGGCCCCTTTTTCCCTTTTAGCAGCATCTCCTTCTTCTTCATCGGAGTCTTGGACGAACATGAGGCGCTTGATAGGAAGCTTGGTAGATAATAGCTATTGGGGACTTTATTCCTTCTCTATCTCCTTGGTTTGCTCATCTTCAGGTTTGTGTTCACTGGGTTGCTCAACTTCGATGCTCTTGATAGCTGGAGCCTCACCCTCCCGCTCATCTTTCCCTAGACTATATTCTTGTTGGTGTCCCTTCCCTCCAAAGGGTGACCCTTCTTCCCCCTTTTCAATACCCTTCAACTGTCGGGCCAGCTCTTCCTCAAGATCATCATCGAAGGCTTGCACAATGACCTTACCACTGCCATCCTCCTCCTCATCCCCGTTCTTTGTGGAACCAATTCCCTCCATCTGGTAAGCCACCCTGTCAATCATTCGGTGCTCATACTCTAGGTTCTCATGGTATTCATTGGCCTCTTCTTCAAATGGCTTTGAGGCTTCTTTCTCTCGTTTCTCCCACCCTAGAGATTAACATTGATGGTGGCTTTCTATATAGCTAGTAAGGGTCTCCGCCGGAGGCTGGCATATCAAGTGTTTGTGAACCCGTGACTAGGCTACTTTGGAGTAAGATCCATAAGGATCCCAGAGCCCCGAGGGATATTTTGTGACATGCTTGGAGTAGAAGGCCTCAGGAAAGGTAGGAGTAGAGGCCATCACCACAGCCTAAAGGGAGCTTAATGGGTGGGTGGGGATATAGAAGCAGCAGGAAGGGGGGAGAAGCATGAGGGAAGAGCTTCACCACATCATGGACTGGATCGGAGGTGAAGAGACATGCAGATGCCCACCGGTAGGGATGTGTGATCCAGCTTTATAGCAGCTGTGGTAGCTCTAGGCAGGTTTCAGAGGGGTTCTGAATTGATTTCCACCCTTTACTTCTTCCTCTCGGGTTAAGGGCTGGGTTCAAGTGGTGTGCCCCTTTGCTTAAGGTTTTTCCTTGGAGTAGTGGTTCTGTTTCTCTCATAGATCTTTGGGGTCGGAGATCAAAGAGTGCTCGGCCTCCTTCCTCTTCTTAGACCTTGTGGCCGGAGGAGACTTGGATGTCCCGCCGGTTGAAGTGGTGGTAGCGGCATCCTCCGTGGCACTTGGGTCACTTTTGAGCCCTTCATAAGTCAAAATTACCTCCTGCTATTTCAGTCAGACCACTTGTCTATCAACCCATTCCTTAGTAAGCGCCAAGATTGGCTTAGTTATAATGTCGAGGTCATCAACCTCCTATTCATCCCAGTCTATTGTTGGTAATGAAAAGTTGGCAACTGAGGGGTACCTGTGGTCCATTATGGTGCTCTCGTCTTCTTTGACTTGGTCCGGTATGGGAAAAGGCTGCACCTTTCTTACAAAATGCGCAGTCATCCACATATAGTGCCTTGCACGTACCTCTTTATCATCTTGAAAATCCCCCCAAAAGTCTTCAATGTGGTGCAGATGAGCGAACCCCGATCCTAGTGCTTTCCTTATGTGCCCATATGGGTCCATTGACGGGCGAGCAGTGTGTAGATGAAAATGGTAATCCTTTAGTTCTTTCTTAGAGTTACAAGTGCACTGGAAAGTTTGTAGTTTATACATGCCATGGCCAAGAGTCATGGGATAAGAGATCCTTGCTATGTGTTTGCCGCTGAAGATCGCCTGTATGTGTTGGAACTGTCGAGAAAGCTCGAATAGGATGATTCGGTTGTTGGGGTATCGAGGCAACTTGTTTGGCCTCTCGGTGAAGCCTTGGGCACAGATGTACGTGAAATTTGGGTATTGAATGAAGAGGAAGGTGTATTGCCTCAAGAATGCCCAAGCACTGTGGGAGACCCTCCTTTCAAAATCCTTGGCAATCATTCTGATGATATGGCCAATGAAGGCATCATTTACTGTGCAATATTCCTTCATAATGTTCTGGTACTGGAGTTGGGGGTATCTGTCATAGGCCTTGAGTCTTCGAACCTGCTCCTCATCAGGTGCCTCAAAAAATCCGTTGTACTGTCTCTGGTCTGCCAAGGAATGGACGAGATACGAAGTCATATAAAACTTGGAGCTCTTCTTTATATTGAGGAACTGCTCATGGAAGCAATCACTTATTATACCTCCCCAATAGAATGAGGTCTTTGTGGTAACATCTTCATTCCCTCGAAGGATCTGTTCGATGAAGTATACCATCCATTCCTAAAAGAAGGCTGTCGTAGGAAGACCCATAACCATGCTTAGCATTGTGACCAAGTCATGGTAATCTTTGTGGAAGTCACTGCGGAAGAGTTCATGAGGAACCTTCACAGCGCTGCCCCATTTTTCTTTAAGACAATTCTTATTTATTAACCTTTTACAACCTATCGGATTATCATCCGATGTTCCCTGACATTCTTCGATGGTGGGCGTTCCCATTTCTTGAAAAGTGGGAATGTGGAAGGTATTTGTGATTCCTTCAGCCGACATGTTGGCGAGAATATTACCATCCCTATCAATTATGGTCCTTGTGTCCAGTTGGTATGATTGTCGACAAGCCATGACTAGCTCAGGGGCTATGAGGGATGGAGGGAAGCCCGCGACCTTTGCGATTCCACTTTGTCTGATTAGCCTCGCATTCTTGGTCGTTGGATTGACCCTAACCCTTTGTATAAACTCGTCAATATTAACATGGCCTATGTTGGTGTCATTTATTTCCTTCCAATCTATGGTAACCTTTGAGTGCAGAGGTTCACCCTGGAACTAGTAATTCATTTGGTCCTTATCCTATTTCCCTCGAGGAGTCTTACCTGACTTCTTTCCTTTATCCTTTTCGATAGCTGCCCCCGAAGGTCCTACACCTGATTCCATATATTCTGCAAGCAAAGGCGTAGTCAGTACGATTGATCATGAAAGTGGTCATGTTAGTCAAAATCCTATGGATGAAATCAATTTTAAATAATCTATCATTCATAAAATGATACTATTATCTCCCAAATGTCATTAGTCTTTAATTGAGGGCTCTTAGACAACCCGGGCTCGGAGGGCCGGACTTCCCTGGTAGGAATACTATTTGGAAAGGCAAACAGGGCAGAATGATCTGAGAGATTCCTCCCGACTGAATTTTGATAGATCAAAAGGATCATAACAAAGAGGGAAAAATTTAAGCATGTGGGTCAAGATCAGATTTCAAATTTGAGGTGATTTGGATTGATTTAGGAGAATCTGGAGGTATAAGGCCGGAAAGTCATCTAGGGTTGGCCGTTCGGAACGTCCGAGTAGGAACGGAGTTCTGGGGAAGGAGTTCTAAGGTCCGGGACCCAGAGGGTCCAATGGCGATTGCTTGGTTTTTAGTTTCACAGTTTAAAGTGTTCGGGCCCAAGAGAGCGGGATGCCATCATGCCTTCGCAGTCTGGGATAGCGATTGTTGGGTGGAAGTCCAGAGAAGTTGGCCAGGCGGACCGGACCTGAGAGGGGAAAAGGCAGTCAATCCATTTTCAGTTTTCAATCAGGCGGATAGAGTTCTCCTGCAGATACCCGATCGGCGAGACATCAATCATTAGAGTGAAGTCATGGCGAGCGTTTCATGTCTCCCCGACTGAAGACAGGGAGAAGGAGAATCGGTAGAAGGCTTTTTCTTTGGCGTGAGGTCTCACCGACTTCCTCAGGTCTTGCTAACCACCGCAGAACAAACAAGCACATCAACAAGAGATCTTTGCAGTGGAGAGATGTCCTGGCAAGATCTTTTGGTCTTGCCGACCGACGGCAAAAGAAATGCACATCGGTGAGAAATCCTTCATCGATGTAATGTCTCAGCGAATTCGCATTGTCTTACCGACCACAAAAAGGAGGACTGGACCCGGCATCAATTTCAGACGTTGGATTTTGATTTTGAGTTTTCATGGCGACAAGACGCCTAGAGCCCGAGGGCCGGAAAGACGAACATGACTTTCCCTTTTGGCGATGGGGAGGAGGTGGAGTCTCGGATAGCAGAGCCTGACACGGACGAAGGCGTTTAAAGTTGAATGGTGAACTCCCAGCGGCAAAAGGGGTCCCGGGGCCTGGGAAGCGAAAGGTTTCCAAGGGTTCGCCGTTTAGAATGGCGAGGATGGGATGGAAATCCATGGACGGACGTCCTGAGACCGGGACCCGAGAGGGCGATGGAAAATTGAGTTGAGATGCCAAGAAAACGGCGGAAGGAAAGACGGGCCCTGGAGCTTGGGCAGACGGGTCGGCTTTTCCGTTTGAGATGTCGGCATCCAAACGGATTTCCGAACACAGAAGTCTAGAGGCTCGGGCCCAAAGAGCCAAATTTCCATTTAAAAAAAGCTCATTGTTTTCAGTTTTTTGACCACCAAGAGCATACCCGGGTCCGATGGGGGTTAATGCCTCTGCGCAAAAAATGGCCACGCCGAGGAGGAGCTCCAGATTGATCATGAGGGTACTACAGATGGTTTTCTTGAATTTGAGGATGTGGGTTTTGTTTGTTGTGTCATGTTTTATTATTCACATGTCCTTTTAGTCGTTCTTGTTTATTTAAAGCCCTAAAAATCATGAGAACATTGCTCAGGAGGGTGGATGAAAAACTTACGTCAGCCATGTGATGCAGCAAGATGTGAAATCGACTAACGATCAGCAAGTGAGGGCAATGGGTGCGAGGGTGACGGTTGACGAAGATGATGGGCTCCTCTGGCAAGTTCTTTGATCCTTCTCTGCAACACTAACAAGTGAGAATGACAGGTTTGGGCAAGTTATTTATACCCCCACCACCATTAATGGCCTCATTAAATGCAAGTACATCGAGCAATTAGGTTGGTGAATTTGAACCCACACACGGTGGCGGGAGATCTGGGGTCCGGCAGCCAGGAAGACACAGGGCGGCTACCGTTTGGAAAATTTAGCTCGACGGTTGTCGGCGGCAAGGAAAAGGTCGGGGCCTGGAGGGCGAAGTTCCACTAGAGGTCCGCCGTCAGGAATGGCGAAACCCTCGCAGAGTTCTGGAAGTAGAAGTCCGTAGGTTCGGGCTCGTCAGGCTTGAGGGTAGCCAAAACTCTTGCAATTTCCATCGGATGAAGATCAGGGGGGCGGGACTCGGGGTCCAGGAAGGCGGAATCCATCTGCCATTTGGGACAGCGGATATGACAGGGAAACCTGATTAGGGAAACCCGAAGGGGCAGGCCCGAACGGGCCCAAAGCCGCAGACAGGGGCAAATGGCCAGGGAGACCCCGCGAGACCCCAGAACTTGACAAAATTAAAGGAGGCAAGATGCGGCCAACTTTAGATGAGACTTTAGAGGTATACTGACCACTCAGGACACCAAAATGGGGCACACAAAATGAGGCAGCGACAAAAAATGCCCCGACAAGGCAAAAGAAAAAGAGGGTCCCCGTTCCAAACAGGGCGTGTGTGCTTAAGGCACAACAAATGGTGACTCCACTGGGAAACGCTCCCAAGCGTTCTAAAGATAAAAATTCAGCCATGACCCAAAATCTCTGGCTTCACTGACCGGGAGTGAGTTTCTGAAGGTGAACTGGGAGAACAGGATCCTTAATTGGGTCATTCTACAAGACATCTCAGAAGTGTGTGCAATGAATTCAATCATTTCTGTGGGATGGTGATCGAGGGCTGTTGATCCAACCGAGTAAGCTACATAAATCATCCAACACCAAAAGTAACCTGGAAATTGCTCCACTGCCAGTCGAGCATCCATAGCCCTAACGGAGTTGTTGCTGCAATCCCATGGATATTGCTCTACTTCTGGCCGAGCATCCATAGCCCCAGTAGAGTTACCCGCACACCCATATGGTCACTTATTTTTAAAAATTCCTTTCCTCTTTTATTTTTTATATTTCTTTCAATGCTCATTTTCAGATAAATCTTTTGCTCGATCGGGTAAGCACCGGAGCCTACATTGGGTTTGGGACCACAGTGGTCACTAGAGCAGACTTAAGATTTTTCGCTTACTAGGATGTCATAGCAACCACGATATAGTCCTTTATAAATGATTAATGTATGTTTTGTGCGAGATCCGAGATGTGTGTAAAGAGATTCAACCAAGGGTCGAGTTCTAAGGCAGAGTTCAAACAAGGAAATCATTCATAGGCAGCCTTCAGAGACCAATGGTCGAGAGTGAATGTTTAGCCGAAGAACACTAGGGATGGACAGCAATGCGAACCGTCTATCAAGTGAGCACGACCACCGCAAAGAGGGCAGGGAACATCTTTTTGAAACAAAATAGCTAGGAGGAAAAAAAACAAAAAGAGGGATGCGAAACAGGAAGACGCAAGCGACCCAAAAGGGAAACCTACCCTAACCTATATACAAATATTTACAAAGAAGAGCTCGAACGAGCTCAAGCCTGCAAGTAATGCTTGAGGTGTTTCCCGTTGACTGGCAACAGAACGTTTTCACCAATTAATGTCTTTAGGCGGAAGGCATTTTCTCCCAAATCTCAGCTATTTGAAAGGGGCCAAGCCAAAGCTTGTCGAATTTGTTGTGTCCCCCTTTCTTTTCATTGGCCTTGTCCCAATACATGACCAAATTTGCAATTCTAAAGGCTTTGATTTTGGCTCGGCAGTCGAACCATCTCTTAACCATGCCCTGATGTTTGGTGAAATTTTCTATTGCACGGTCTCAGACTTCTTCTAAATGCAAGAGCTCGGCTAACCGAGCTTCCCTACGATCTCCCCCTTCATAAAAGTTGTTGATAAACTACAAAGTGGGAATCTTTAGATGGATAGGAAATATGGGCTCTAGGCCATAAACGAGGTGGAAAGGGGAATCACCAAGGGCCGCTTTATGGCGAGTGCGATCCGCCCAAAGGGCAAAGCGGAGATGGGTATGCCAGTCCTTGGGATTCCTATATAGTAGTTTCTTGATCATGGTAATCAGGTTCTTATTTGTAGATTCGGCAAGGCCATTGTAATTGGATGAAAACTTAAGGGCAATTCCGTAGTCGAATGCCCAACTCACAAATTTTAATGAAGCAAAAGCAAGTCCATTGTCACACACCAAAGCATAAGGACAACTAAAGTGATTTAAAATGAAACTTTCTAAAAAGTTAGTAACTACTTCAGTTGTACATTGCTTACATATGATCGCTTCCGTCCATCTAGTGCAGTAATCAGTAGCGGTAAGAATGTACCTGTGTCCCGCAGATGATGGAGGGCTTACCAGACCGATGAAATCGAGGCCCCATTGTGCTAACGGCCTTACCTCCAGCACAGGTTGCAGTGGGACAACAACATTCTTTTCCTTGGTGGCAGTTGTCTAACATGTGTGACATGAGCGAACATGACAATGAGCGTCCTTGAAGACGGTTGGCCAATAATACCCTGCTCTCAATATCTGATGTGCCGTGGAAGAACTAGAACCATGGCCCATGCCAAATTTGTCATGAAACTATTTTAAGACTCGATCTGCTTCCTCCTTACCAGGGCATCTTAAGTAAATACCTTCATGATTCTTCTTGTAGAGAATGGACCCTTGTAGCATGTAACCATTGCTTTTCAATCTAAGGGAACGCTTTTGGACTCTCTGCAAATGCGGCAGACACTTGTGGTTCAGCAAATAATAAACGACATTCTCGTACCATTCTCTCGGGGAAACATCCTCAAGCTGGTACTGCTGCACAGTGAGTTCGGGTCTGACCTTTGCTACTGCTTTAGCAATTGTACGAGTAAGTTCTTGTCCTCTCACTAGATTCAACGGTTGGATCTCCATGTCATATTCCTGGAGCAGGGTGACCCATTTGGCTCTCCATTTTCCCAATTCATTTTGCATGAGCAACATTTTTATTGCTGGGTCGGGGACAACGACAAACACCTTATTGCATAGGATATAATGCCAAAAGTTCTTCACCCCTCTAATGAGAGCATATGCCTGTTTTTCTACATTGTGGTATTGCAATTCAATGTCCTTCAAGGGAGCACTCATGAAGGTGATCAGGTGTTCATTTCCTTCATCATCATTCTGAGTCAACATGCTAGCACAAGAATGTTTTGAAGCGAACAAGTAGATGTAGAAGGGCTTCAGATAATTTGGGTTGACTAACATAGGCGCCTCAACAATGGCCCATTTGATTTCTTCGAAAGCTTGTTTGGCGTCGAGAGTCCACTCAACTTTGGCATCCTATTTCAACATAGCATTGAGGGGTTTGACAATCTCTGCGAAACCCGTGATGAATTTCCTGAAAAAGTTGATCTTGCCGAAGAAGGATTTTAATTCTTTCTTGCTTCTTGGTAGTGGGATTTTCAGCAATGACTGAATACGTTCAGGGTCTATGGAGATTCTCTATTCTGAAATGATGTGCCCGAGCAATCTACCTTCAGTCACACCAAAAATTCACTTCTTGGGGTTAAGGGAAACCCCAAACTCCTTGCACCTCTGAAACACTTTGCATAAATCAGAGATGTGATCACTCCGCCTTTTAGAAAACACAGTTAAATCATCCATGTAGATGATTATGCACTTGTCAATCAGATCTTTGAAGGCAATATCCATGGTGCATTGATGATCCCAAAAGACATTCTCCTGTAAGCAAACGTCCCCCACTTAGTGGTGAACGTTGTTTTATGATGGTCTTTATACTGTACCATTACCTGGTTGTACCCAGAATATCCATCAAGGAAAGACATCATTTGGGAGCCATTGACGATCTGCAACACCTCATCCAATGAAGGTACTAGATAGTTGTCATTCTCTGAAGCTCGATTCAAATTGTGGAAATCTACGCATAATCTAATCTCCCCATTCTTTTTTCTGATTGGAACCAAGTTGGCCACCCATGTGGAATGTCTAACTGGGAAGATAATCCTTGCTGAAAGCAACTTTTGCACCTCTTTGTAAATGATGGGTTCCAACAAGGCATTGATAGGACGTTGTCGCTGACGGAATGGTCTCACTTCCGTCTTGAGAGGTATGGTGTGCATGATGATGGAGGTGTCATATTTCTTTAAATCTTTGTAGCTCCATGCCACCACGTCATGGTAATTTCGCAATGCATCCGTGATTCCCTTCTTTTCCTCGGGTGTGCATACTTTGCCAATAAAAACATTCTTGATCTCCTAGGTTGTCCCGAGGTTGTGAGCATCGCATTGGTTTCTTATGGCCTCCTTTGTTTGTCGATTCTGATCTCTGATCTGATCCAAATCGAATATACGTTCCAACTGAACCATGCCTCTGGGAATTGTATTGGTTTTGAGATTAATAACTCCCTCTATGTCCAATTCGGCCTCCTACAGATCAACTTCATCAATTATTTGGGCTGTGAAGACATCAGAACTCATGATGAATTCAAGAATATGTTTGTCATTGTTGAAGACCTGAAAATGAGTGACATTATCTGGGACCAATGGCGTAGATGTCAACTCAACCATGAATTTCTTAAGTTCGGACAAAGAAAGGGGTTGCAAAGTGTCGACTGCTTGAGCCAAGGCATCAGCTGTATGATTCTAAGCACGAGGAATCATGTGTATATTGAATGCATCCAAACCTTCTAGGAGATCCCAAACCTATACCTACAGTTTGCAAGTCTTCTATCATGGCAAGAGTATAATTTCCTAACTTGTTTAACCACGAGTTCAGAATCCCCAAAAACTTGCAGCACTTTGACATTTTTCTTCAAGGCCATGAGAAGGCCATGGACCAAAGCCTCATATTCTACTACATTATTGGTGCAATAAAACTGCAATCTATGGGTGGCAAGAAAGGTTTTAAACATTGGGTTGATGAGTTCGAACCCAACACTAGCTCCTTGTTTTGATTTGGACCCATCAAATCGGAGCGTCCAAAATTTGGAAAGTTCTTTGATTTCGAGTCCGACTAAACTTTTACTTCCTTTTGGCTGGGTGGCTGCCTCTGTAATCTTAGGGGAATCTTTTAGCCCAGTGTGCTGAGCAATGGATGGCCCTACCGACACTTCTTTGGGTGTTTCTGTCTAAGGGGCAACCAATTTTTTAACATGCTCCACTACTGTTTGACACAAGCAGTAATCAAACTCGGAGTGGGCAGCATTGTGAACCCTACACCAATTCAGTAATAGGAGATCCTGGAAATTCATTTAGGTGCCCAAGCTGAGTTGGTCCCTGGTGCACTTCTCTATGAATTCCTAGAAACCACTGAGTAGTTCCCAGTTGTCACCTTCATCAGGTTTGTCATCTGACTCTATACACATTTTTGTACTCTGAGGAATTTGAGTAAAATCAGTTGGAGGACTGCAGTGCACCAAGAGCACTTCCATGGCAAGCTCTTCCTGAGGCTCTGATTCATTTTGGTAGGCGAAAGGACAATAATTTTCTAGTTTTGTCTCAACAAACAACACTTCATTGAGATTATTGTATTACGTGATCATATATTTCATACGGGGCTCGCGATCGATACAACTTTGGTTTGGCAGCCCCTTCCATGGTAGCCACATGTGAGAAAGGTCTATGGCAATATATCCATTCAGTGCCCTGGTGAATTCCCTTCCCAAGATGATCCCATATGCATCGGGAATGTCCACCACTTAAATATCAATGACTTGTTGTATCCTTGGGTCTATAGCAATTTTCATTGGGATCCGATTTATTTCTCCCACAATGTTGATCTCTGTTTTGTCCAGCTGAGTCACTTTCCTTCTTAAAGGTGTGGGAGTGATGCCAAGAGCCTTACATACTGCCAAAGGAATAACATTGGTAGAGGCTCCTGAATCAAGTAGGCAGTTATGCAAGTTCTTCCCAAATATCCGAATGGTGGTCAAGAAAGGGGGAGTTTCCAACCTTCCTTGGAAGATGCCCGTAGGCCTGTCCACGTGAGCTACCTGACCCCCGTTCTTATCTCCAATTTTATCCTTGGTCTGTCTAGATGGCCGATCTTTAGAACCCTGCCTAATGTTCTTATCTGGTTCCTTTTCCATTTGTCTACCTCCAGATTGATTTATGGGAACATCCTTCCTTTTCTCGGTATTATCCTATATCTCTAGTTCTTGCCTAGGCTCTTCAAAGGTAACTCTCTTAGTTGATGTTTCCTGCGTTGTACTGGAGGATGGGGTCCCATTGAGGACCCCAAAGAAGGCATGCCTTACGGTAGGGACTCTGAGTAGTTCAAAGGCAGATAAACTGATTTTCACCCTTTTGAACTCTTCTGCCACATATTCACCCATTTGCTCAATTTTCAAACTAAAGGCTTGACCTATTATAGAGCTAGGAGGTTGGAATTTCGTTTGACTAGACTGATTTTAGGATTGGCCTTGAGGCTGATTCTGTGATTGATTTTGAGGCCTGTTCTTGTTAAGATATTGGGTGGGTACATGGGGAAGCCCAGGATTATTAGTGGCATTAGGGTCAGGCGGGGTAGCAAAATTATTTGGTGGAATAGAGGTCGTAAAGGGTCCACCTGCCTGCCTATTTCTAAGGAAGTAGGGAGTTGATCTTTGATGGAACATGTGGACCTCATCTACAAATGGCTCTTCTTCATCTATTGGACCATTATCTACTGAATCGAAAAGTTGAGCCAAAGTTTGTTCGTTACTTACCTCTTGCACTTCTTCACTCCTAGCAGGAGTGGGCTTGACTTCGGGCAACTGTAGAAATGGTGCTTGGTTGACCATGAGATAAGAGGAATCATATGGCTCAGATGGGATGATATCCCTATAGCTGGCACTATCGACTGTGTTTTGCACTTCTACTTGGAATATTTCAGCAGCTGTCTAGAATTCAGGGCAGTCCAACTCAGAATGTCTGCTGGTTTTGTGAATCTGGCACCATCCAGAAAAAGCCGCCTCGGCAAGCTATACCGCACTGGTCATCTTTTCATTGCTTGTCGGTTGGTCAAAAGGAGTAAGGACACCCCCGTTATTGGGCCTTGTATTCCATGCATGATTCTGCCTCTGAGAGGGTCTCCTTTCTAAACTTTGATTAGTGTTTTGTCCCCTATCATAATTCTGCCCAGAGGAAGTGCTTGCTTCTTGGTTATCCCTACCGTCCCTATTGTCTCAGTTATCCCGATTAAGGTTGGCCTGTAGATTACGCTAGGATGCATGTAATTGATTATTTTGATTTTTTACGTGCGTCATCTCGGTGGACATTTTCCTTATCATCTCTGTCAATTCCTCTAACTTGTCTTTCTCAGTCGTGTTACTTGGCTGCGGCGCCAAATTTTGGAGAAAGACGGGTGGAGCTACCGGCTGATTCTGATGGGCTGGAGGGAATTCTAGTCTGAGTAGGTACAATGGATCCTGGGGCTGATGTGAATACAGTTGTTGTTGTGGGGCAGCCTAAGAATACTTGTGTTGTGGTTGAGGTTGTAAATAAGAAGGCACGGGAGGTGCATAATTTAGTGGTTGTCCCAGGTGTGGGACGATGGGAAATTGGGGTACCTAGTTAATAAGAGGGGTCTGATGAGCAAATGCCTGATTAAGCCCTTGAATCTACATCGGGTGAGCTACTGGCCCCAAAGAAGGCAGCAGGCCGGAGATATTCTGCCCCAAATCTGTACTGGCGATAACAGCCTCCGTATAGGTGGTCACTAGCATGGTGAGTGGTGGGCGCACCCTTTTCGCTAATGCTGATGTGAGGTTGTCCAATGCCGCATAGTAGACTGGGAGAGCCACAACATCATTATAGAGGTATGGGTCTTAGAGCCTTGTGAAGGCCCGATGAAAACAATCATTGAAGGACCTAATAGACTCATTTATTTCTCTCGGGACAGACATAAATTGCTGGTAAAGTTCTGAAGGACTGATGGGAATCTTGTATTTTTGCAGGAAGGAATTCTTCATTAGGTTCCATGAGGTAATAGATCCCCTCGACAGATTGATGTACCAATAGAAGGCCTCTTTTCCCAACGAATGCAAAAAAAGGCGACATGCAATATCCTCCTGGTCGACTTGCATTTCGGTAATTGTTGTCTCGAATATTTTGATATGTTCTTTAGTTGTTCTTTGTGGGTCACGAGGATAGAACTTCGAACAAAAGCCTTCTGGATTCTTGGGCATATCATGGTAAGCGGCGAAATGTATTGGTGAAGGATTATGTGCCAACCAAGCCATGGCAGGAGGCGGAGGTGGTATTTGCTATTGAAAAATAACAAGTTGGGGTTGTGCCTGCACTAGAACAGCAGTTTGGGACTGCACCTGAGCTGCAGCTGTTTGGACTGTGCCTTGGGCTGGAAGGGTCGGGAGAGAAGCAATCCCTTGGCTGCTGGAGATGGGACATGAAAATGCAATTTTGGATAGTCGGGTTGAAGACGAATGCCAGCTGAATGAGAGTGACGGTGGAATGGAAGTGGGTGGAATGGGGGAAGAGGAGGAAGCAACGTGACTTCCCTTAACTCGTTTTTCCCTGGTAGGAGACTGCAACTCTTGGAGTTCTGCCTTATTTGGTGTTGACCGTAATACCCTTTGAAACCTTTCCGGGGAGAACAATCTGATTCAATACAGCTTCACAAGGCCCTCCTTCTAGTGCCAGTTCTATTGATGGGTGTTTTGTACACTTTCTTAACACATGGAATACACGGGTGTACTACCTCTCTTGAAAGGAAATCTACCATGACAAAGTGTTGAAAATCTCCCTAAGGTCTCTTGGGTGTCAGGTCATGGCTTGCATGGAACTCCTCAGTTGATTTTGATGTGATTTTGCTGGTAATCACAGGGAGGACTTACGTAGCTGGATGAGAGATGGATCTTCAAATATGAAGTTTCTGAGACGGAAGTCAAATTTCACTTTGTTGTAGGTTCGAACAGCGGTTCAAAACTTTGATGTTTCTTCAATTTTGGCTTTACAATGTGCAATGAACCTTGGTATAGGTTATTTCTAAAAAAAGGGAAAAAGAGCGGGGAATATGGAAGGTTCCTAGACCTGCAACTAACTATGAACAATGATAATGGAGTTCGTGCAATGGACAACTTCCTGGAAACAATATTCCACTTAACCAGAAATCTCACAGTCTCATGGAATTTGTGCTATCTTCTAAGGTCTACAAATATTTCGTCTTTCATTCACAATGTGCATGCATGAATAAAAATGAAAGTGTGGATCAGCTTTGAATTTAAGCCCAGACTAACTTTACACAGCTATCTACCATTAGCAAACAGCAAAAAGTATGGACTAAGAAGGAATCTACACCGCAAGAATTTTCATAACCCTATGAAAGCATCTCTAAAATCTATCAAAGAAAGAATACAACTAACTAGAACAACAATATGAATCTAAGTCAAGCATCTAACAATGGAGGTTGAATCAAGTAACATGTGAAAAACTCAGAAAATGCACCAAGTCAATGTATTTTCATTATAAATTTTTGCAGCATGTCTTTACAACAACTCAACTCTCTTTGCAAATGAGAGGAGAGCCCTATTTATAGTACCAAAAAGTTCAAATGAATGGCTAAGATTAATTCTCATTGTGTGGCCAAGATTCATTAAAAAATAGGGTTTCACCAACCCTCAATACATTAAAATTTAAAATTACATTTTGTCCCTTTCCCTATTTTGTCCTCTGGTGATAGCACTATAGTATTTTGTCTTTTTGCTGATCGTTGTTTTACTGTAGCTACTCTTTGGGGAGCTCTTCACTATTAGGAGGGTTGTCCTCTTGTTTCTTTGAAGCTGTATATTCTATGAACTTCAGAATGACCAGCTGGAGCTTGTCCACCTCAATAATCTCGCATCGCAACATTTGGTAGCTCCATTCTTTTGCATTATCTTCCAGCTTCTTCTAGTCCTCATCATACTTTATACCTTGATCCATGAATAGCTCTAATTGATCAAAGGCACGGGCAACAAAACTCATGAATTCCACTGTTATTTCGCTAGAAATCCCATCCTCCATCCTTTTCTAGAAGTAAGGTTTCACTTTTTCTGGATCCATTTGTACTGTGGGCATATCATACTCTGTCATCAGCCTAAGATAATGAGCACACTTTGCCCTAATCTCTTTGATCCATTCGATGTTCGGATCCACTTTGCTCATTATTTGCTCCAACATTTCCTTCCTATTATCAAAGTCCCGCCACCACACATCCATCAACTAGTGATCGTCCTTGTTAAACACAAGCTCCTTTTCCCATGTGGCTTTTGGTAACTGAAGGATAGCCTCAATATTAGGAAATGTGGAGTCGTATGCTGCAGGAAAGTCGGTGCAGAGCTTCCTTGTGCCTTCCAAAGATTGTTGCAGATCTAAGAATTTGTTGGCTGTCCAAATAGCCCAGCTAATTCCCATGTTCTCGACGTACAAGACTTGTCGAAACCAGCCCTCCATAGTCTTTTCCAAGTTTTTTCTTCTCTCCATCTTATCAATTTGTTCTTTGGACAATAGTTGGGGTGGAGCCATGGATGTGGTAGGCAATTCATCCACTGAAGACCATTGCTGGATATAATCTGTTAAACTAGTCACTTGTGCTTTGAGCTCATCTTTCAAAATCTTGTCCTATTTTATCAAGTGTACAACTGTGGCCACCTACTCCTCAAGATACCCTACCTTTTTTTCTCTGGTGGCAGTCCCTAGATCCATGGTGGAGATGTTGTAAGTTATCCCTTCCTGACCTACCACGGGTGTGGCTATTTGCACAGCTCGAGACCTAGAGGCATCCATCGTTACCCTGGATCTGATCTTAGGCCTTTTCTCTTTTCTAGTTGTAACCTGTGCTCAGGCCAAGATGGCCTCCAACTTTCCTCTTGGGTCCCTTGGTGGAAGATTTTTCTTCTCAATTTGTCTTTCAAGCCACTCAGGCATAGTGGCCTTTTCTTTAGGCGATTCATGATCACCTTTTCCTTCCTTGTTGAGACTTCAGTTTCCTCACCCTTGGGGGCCCCTTTTTCCCTTTTAGCAGCATCTCCTTCTTCTTCATCAGAGTCTTGGACGAACACGAGGCGCTTGATAGGAAGCTTGGTAGATAATAGCTTTCGGGGACTTTCTTCATTCTCTATCTCCTTGGTTTTCTCATCTTCAGGTTTGTGTTCCCTGGGTTGCTCAACTTCGATGCTCTTGACGGCTGGAGCCTCACCCTCTGGTTCATCTTTCCCTGGACTATCTTCTTGTTGGTGTCCCTTTCCTCCAAAGGGTGACCCTTCTTCCCCCTTTTCAGTACCCTTCAACTGTCAGGCCAGCTCTTCCTCAAGATCATTGTCGAAGGCTTGCACGATGACCTTACCACCGCCATCCTCCTCCTCATCCCCGCTCTCCGATGAACCAGTTCCCTCCTCCTCGTAAGCCACCCTGTCAATTGTTTGGTGCTCATACTCTGGGTGCTTGTGGTATTCATCGACCTCTTCTTGAAATGACTTCAAGGCTTCTTGATCTTGTTTCTCCCACTCCTTAGAGATTAACATGGTGGCTTCCATAGCCGGTGGCCCTGTCGGAGGCTGCGAAGGTTTGGCAGTAGCGAGAACCTGCGCTAGGGCTGCTTGAAGAGTAGGATCCATAAGGATCTAAGAGAGCTCGGAGGGGATATTTTGCATATGCTTGGAGAAGGCCTCAGGCAAAGTGGATGCAGGTATAGGTGCCATCACCATAGCTAAAGGGTGTGACGTGGTGGGTGACATAGCAGCGGAGGAAGGGGGAGTAGTTATGATAGAGGAAGAGTCAATTACTATCACAGACTCGGCCAGAGGTGAAGGGGCGAGATGGACAGAGATGTCCACTACCGGCGAGGATGTGGCGATCATGGCTAGAGAAGTAGGTGGTGTGGCAGTCAGGGTAGGGAGAGCCAAGAGGTGTTCTAATTGATCTGTACCCTTTACTTCTTCCTCTTGGGTTAAGGGCTGCTCCGTGGTGCTCCCTGTTTGCTTAAGCCTTTTGGAGGGTGAGCCCCCTGTTTCTTTTCTCATATAGACCTTGGGGTCAGGAGACTGTTCTGTTTCCATCTCCTTCCCCTTCTTAGACCTGGTGACCAGAGGAGACTTGGACATCCCACTGGTTGAAGTGGTGGCAGCAGCATCCTCCGTGGCACTTGGCTCAATTTTGAGCCCTTCATAAGTCAAAATTACCTCCTGCTATTTCAGTCAGACCACTTGTCTATCAACCCATTTCTTAGTACAGGCCAAGATTGGCTTAGTTATAATGTCGAGGTCATCGACCTCCTATTCTTCCCAGTCTATTGTTGGTAATGACAAGTTGGCAACTGCGGGGTACCTGGGGTCCATTATGGTGCTCTCATTTTCTTCGACTTGGTCTGGTATGGGAAAAGGCTACAACTTTCTTACAAAATGCACAGTCATCTGCATATAGTGCCTTGCACGTACCTCTTTATCATCTTGACAATCCCCCCAAAGTCTTCAATGTGGTGCAGATGAGCGAACCCCGGTCCTAGTGCTTTCCTTACGTGCCCATATGGGTCCATTTGCGGGCGAGCAGTGTGTAGATGAAAATGTTAATCCTTCAGTTCTTTCTCAAAGTTACCAGCGCACTGGGAAGTTTGTAGTTTATACATGCCCTGACCAAGAGTCATGGGATAAGAGATCCGTGCTACGTGTTTGCCGCTGAAGATTGTCTGTATGTGTTGGAGTTGTCGAGAAAGCTCCAATAGGATGATTCGGTCATTGGGGTGTCGAGGCAACTTGTTTAGCCTCTCAGTGAAGCCTTGGGCATGAATGTACATGAACTTTGGGTATTGAATGAAGAGGAAGGCGTATTGCCTCAAGAATTCCTGAGCACTATGGGAGACCCTCGTTTCAAAATCCCCGACAATCATTTTGATGATATGGCTGATGAAGGCATTATTTACTCTGCAGTATTCCTTCTTAAATTTTCGGTACTGGAGCTGGGGGTATCTGTCATAGGCCTTGAGTCTTCGACCCTGGTCCTCATCAGGTGCCACAAACAATCTGTTGTACTGCCTCCGATCCGCCAAGGAATAGACGAGATACGAAGTCATATAAAACTTGGAGCTCTTCTTTATATTGACGAACTGCTCATGGAAGCAGTCGCTTATTATACCTCCCCAATAGAATGAGGTCTTTGTGGTAACATCTTCATTCCCTCGAAGGATATGTTCGATGAATTATACCATCCATTCCTAAAAGAAGGCTGTCGTAGGAAGACCCATAACCTTTCTTAGCATTGTGACCAAGTCGTGGTAATCTTCGTGGAAGTCACTACGGAAGAGTTCATGAGGAACCTTCGCAGTGCTGCCCTGTTTTTCTTTAAGCCAATGTTGATTTATTAACCTTTTACAACCTGTGGGATTATCATCCCATGCTGCCTGACATTCTTCTATGGTGGGCGTTTCCATTTCTTGAAAAGTGGGAATGTGGAAGGTATTTGTGATTCCTTTAGCCGACATGTCAGCGATAATGCTACCATCCCTATCAATTATGGTCCTTGTGTCTAGTTGGTACAACTGTCGACAAGACATGACTAGCTCAGGGGCTATGAGGGATGGAGGAAATCCCATGGCCTTTGCGATTCCACTTTGTCTGATCAGCCTCGCATTCTTGGTCGTTGGATTGACCCTAACCCTTTGTATAAACTCATCAATATTAACATGGCCTATGTTCGTGTCGGTAATTTCCTTCCAATCTGTGGTAACCTTTGAGTGCAGAGGTTCACCCTGGAACTGGTATTTCATTTGGTCCTTATCCTCTTTCCCTCAAGGAGTCTTACTTGACTTCTTTCCTTTATCATTTTCGATAGCTGCCCACGAAGGTCCTACACCTGATTCCATATATTCTACAAGCAAAGGCGTAGTCAGTACGATTGATCATGAAAGTGGTCATGTTAGTTGAAATCCTATGGATGAAATCAATTTTAAATAATCTATCATTCATAAAATGATACTATTATCTCCCAAATGTCATTAGTCTTTTAATTGAGGGCTCTTAGACAACCCAGGCTCGGAGGGCCGGACTTCCCTGGTAGGAATGTTGTTTGGAAAGGAAAATAGGGCGGAACGATCTGAGAGATTCCTCTTAACTGAATTTCCATAGTTCATAAGGATCATAACAAAGAGGGCCAAATTTAAGCATGTGGGTCAAGATCATATTTCAAATTTGAGGTGATTTGGATTGATTTAGGAGAATCTGGAGGTACAAGGCCGGAAAGCCGTCCAAGGTTGGCCGTTTGGAACGTCCGAGCAGGAACGGAGTTCCGGGGGAGTAGTTCTGAGGTCTGAGACCCAGAGGGTCCAAGGGCAGTTGCTTGGTTTTCAGTTTCCCAGTTTAAAGTGTTCGGGCCCAAGCGAGCTGGATGCCATCATGCCTTCGCCTTCTGGGACAACGATCGTCAGGCAAAAGTCCGGGGAAGTTGGCCCTGCCGACTGGACCCAAGAGGGGAAAAAGCCATCAATCCATTTTCAGTTTTCAATCAGGAGGATGGAATTCTCCTGCAGATACTCAATCGGCGAGACATCAATCATCGGAGTGAAGTCATGGCGAGCGTTTCATGTCTCACCGATTGGCGACAGGGAGAAGGAAAATCAACATAAGACTTTTTCTTTGGCATGAGGTCTCACCGACTTCCTCAAGTTTTTTCGACCACCACGGAACAAACAAGCATGTTGGCAAGAGATCTTTGCGGTGGAGAGATGTCTTGGCGAGATCTTTTGGTCTTGCCGACTAATGGCAAAAAAATGTACATCGGTGAGAAATCCTTCATCAATGTAATGCCTCAGTGAATCCGCAATGTCTTACCAACCGTAGAAAGGAGGACCGGACCCAACATAAGCGTCGGACGTTGGATTTGGATTTTGAGTTTTCATGGCGATGAGACGCTCGAAGCCCGGGGCCCAGAAAGACGAACACAACTTTCCGTTTTGGCAACGGGGAGGGGATGGAGTCTCGGATAGAAGAGCTCGACACGGACGAAGCCATTTAAAGTTGAATGGTGAACTCCCAGCAGTGAAAGGGGGCCCGGGGCCCGGGAAGTGAAAGGTTTCCAAGGGTTCTCCATTTAGAATAGTGAGGATGGGATGGAAATCCATGGACGGATGTCTGAAGACCGGAACTCGGGAGGGCGATGGAAAATTGAGTTGAGATGCCAAGCAAAGGGCGGAAGGAAAGACGGGCCCCGGAGCTTGGGTGGATGGGTCAGCTTTGTCGTTTGAGATGTCAGCATTCGAACGGATTTCTAAACATAGAATTCTAGAGGCTCGGGCCCGAATAGCCAAATTGCCATTTAAAAAAAGTTCATTATTTTCAGTTTTTTGACCGCTAAGAGCATACCCAGGTCCAGAGGGGGTTAACGCCTCTATGCGACAAATGGCCACGCCGAGGAGGAGCTCCGGATTGATCATGAGGGTACTACAAAGGGTTTTCTTGAATTTGAGGATGTGGGTTTTGTTTTTTGTGTCGTGTTTTATTATTCACATGTCCTTTTAGTCATTCTTGTTTATTTAAAGCCCTAAAAATCATGAGAACATTGCTTGGGAGGGTGGACGAAAAACTTACCTTGGCCATGCAATGCTGCAAGATGTGAAATTGACTAACGATCGATAAGTGAAGGCAATGGGTGCGAGGGCGATGGTTGACAAAGACGATGGGCTCCTCTGGAAAGTTCTCTGATCCTTCTCTGCAACACTAACAAGTGAGAATGACAGGTTTGGGCAAGTTATTTATACCCCCACCACCATTAATGTCCTCATTAAATGCAAGTACGACGAGCAGTTAGGTTGGTGAATTTGAACCCACGGACGGCAGCGGGAGATCCGGGGTCCGGCGGCCAGGAAGACGCAGGGTGGCGACCGTTTGGAAAATTCAACTCAGCGGTTGTTGGTGGCAAGGACAAGGTCGGGGCCCGGAGGGCGGAGTTCTGCCAGAGGTCCACCGTCAGGAACGACGAAACCCTCATGAAGTTTTGAAAGTGGAAGTCTAGAGGTTCGGGCCTGTCAGGCTTGAGGGCAGCCAAAACTCTTGCAATTTCCATCAGACAAAGATCAGGGGGGCAGGAACCGGGGTCCGGGAAGGTAGAATCCATCCATCATTCAGGATGGCGAACACGACAAGGAAACTTGAAGGGGCGGGCCCGGATGGGCCCAAAGCTGCAGACAGGGGCAAACGGCCAAGGAGACCCCGGGAGACCCCAGAACTTGACAAAATTAAAGGGGGCGAGATGAGGTCAACTTTAGATGAGACTTTAGAGGTATACTGACCACCTGGGACACCAAAATGAGGCACGCAAAATGAGGTGGCGACAAAAGAACCACCCGGCAAGGTGAAAGAAAAAGAGGGTCCCCGTTCCGAATGGGGCATGTGTGCTGAAGGAACAACAAGTTCCAGAGCAACACTGTTAGTTCCAGAGCAGCATTGTTAAAGTTTTGGAGCAGTGTTGTAAGTTCCAGAGTAGCACTGAAAGTTCCGGAGCAGCGTTGTTAAAGTTTTGGAGCAGCACATAAAGTTCCGGAGCAATGCTGTTAAAGTTTCGGAGCAGCCCTGCTAAGGTTCCGGAGCATTTTCCCTGGAGCTATCTTATTTGCTCTTGTCTGGTTTTCTCTGGAGGGTGGATTAGTCCTCTCCTTTAGGTTGTGTTTGGCCATGCTGCGCCATGTTTTTTGTCATTATATTGTATTGGAAACTAATTTTTGTGTAAGTTATTCTTTATGTTATCAAAAAAAAAATTATCAGGTCCTTTTTTGGCTCTTACCCTTCGAGGTTGCGTAGCAGGATTTTACAAATTATGTTTCTAAAATACAATTCAAGGTTCATTTTTTTCATTTCCATCGAGAAATATTTAGGTTTCATTGCATTCTTTCATCTATTTCCACAATTCCTCATTTCTACTATAATAGGAAATAAAATGCTTAAAACACTTATTCTATTGACAATTTCAACAAAAAATGAAAAAATGCAAAAAAATGGGGTTGGACGGGTACCTGGAGACTATTTGTGGAGGTCGTTGTCACTCGAATTTAGGGTCCTATGCACAGGTAAAATGTAGTTTGTTTGTTTTTTTTTTTTTAAATACCATTAAAAAATGGGATCCCAATTTGTACAAAACAGGATCCTAATTTTTATAAATCGGTATCCCGTTTCGTACTAATCGGGATCTCGTTCCCTATCCATCAGTTTTGGACCCTTTAGCAAATGGGATCTCGATTTTTAAAAAGCGGGATCCCATATTGCATTTAGGCTCAGGATCCCGATTTTTAAAAATTGGGATCTCGTTTTTGCAATGTTGATTTCATTTTTTTAGCTAAGGCAAAAAATTCCATGTTTCGTGGAATCAACTTTGTGCACTTACCCTTGACTCAAGTTTTTTTATAAATAAAGAGGCTATTTCTCTCATTTGGGACACATTTTTCTGCTATTCTATTCTGTTGCAAATAGTCTAAGAGCTATATTTTGAGAGAGATTAGAGTTATTTTGTGAGACCTAGAGCTATACCTTGTGAGAGCTTTGAGTTATCTTGTGAAAGAGGATATAGTGAAGTATCGCTTTGAGTGGAAAAGTGAAGGAAATCAAGTTATCAACAAAAGGCTTTGCATCAAGTAAATCAATTGGGTTAAGCATATTACATGCACAAGGATCTAGTCTTCTCTTATTTTTCTTTATTTATGAAAGAATGACATTTGAATGCTTTACTTGAACTACTTGAGAATAAATGCATTAGAAAATCATAGCATTTGATGTGGAAAGGAGAAAAAGCTATTATATTCTTTTCTATGATTTTTTTTGTAAATACTCCATAGTAGGAGTGTTTGTTTGTCATTGGTATTACATACCAGAAATGGTGATATATGATTAGCTTTAAGGAAGTGTCTTAATACTCCTTTATACACTATACGGGAATTAGATATTGATGTTCTATACATAGATAGTTTAGATTACGTGTATAATGTGAAATGTATCAACGTCATGAAGCGACTTGACATTGTAGCTTATTATGCTAGGGAACCTTGGGAATGACAGGGTTAGCATTACAAAAGTGAAGGCATGAAAATGTGATGTGATGTTATGTATACCACATTGATTATCTTTACTAGAATGATCACTTGATCATATGAAACTCTTGAATGAAATCCTAGGTTTAGTATAACTTAATGAGTTGAGAATTTTATTTGAGAAAACCCTAGGTTAAGATTTACTTACTAGGTTGAGAAAAGTACTTGACTACCATTGAAACCTATAGGTTGGGATTAATCTACATGGTTAGGTAGATTAATTGTTTTTTTTTGGAACATATAGGTTTAGATTAACCAATATGAACAGACTAGTTATTGGATGATGTCTTTATCCTAGGATTGGGGTATACTAAGGTTGAGACTCACTTATGTGATTAAGTAGATCACTTGAGCTTGTGAGATGCTTTATATTTTATAGGTGGGATTACCTATTGAGTTAGTGTTTCTATTTGTTTATTTGCTTTATAATATTGATATGAAGTCATAATTTTGACAAGATTCTACTCCTTTGAATGACTCTTTTTACTAAGGAGATTACGCTCTCAAAAGGAATCATCTATAGTACGATTATTCTTCAATTAAGGACATTCATTGATGTTGCTATACTCTTGATGAGAACCACTTGCTAATATGTTATATTACTGAATGGAGTTAGTTATTTATGAATATTTAATCTATGATTAGATGAAGCTTATGTAGCTATACTTTAGCTTATAAAGTTATACTTGAGACTAGATTATCTTTGAAGCAAATATCTTTTCTATGCAAAGTTAAATTGTAGATTAGAAAATCTCATATGTTATACCTGGGATTGAAATATCCATTGAAACTTATGCTTAGGCTTTATTGGTAGAAATTTCATATTGTTTAGGGAAAAGGGGAATAGGTTATTTCTGAGGTTAGGGTTTACCTATGGAAGGAAATTACCTAAGCACAGTATATGAATGGTCATAATCCAAAATGAGCTATAGAAGTGTATGTGAATAAGAAGAATATCACTCGAAGTATTGGGTGAGAATACTTTGGAAAAGTAGGTTAAGTTGCCATTGTTTACATTGTAAGTTAACTATGTTCCTTTTATGCATTCTAGTTTAGTATTTTCATACTCTTAGGGGATATGACCATATGATTTAGTTTTGGTTTGTGGGACACAACAATAAGCTCAAATAGGTATTTATCTTCATCAAAGGGTAGGGCCATATTGTCATATGTGATAGATGTATGGGGGACCGCATTTGAGTCCATGGTTGGCAAAAAAGTGCTTGAGTGATGCTTCTTCTTCTCATCAGATGGTGGCTGAGGTTTGTGGATGTTTGCACTAGCATTGGGGATAGCTAGAGTGTATGCACCAATAAGCAAGGATATCCAAAATGTATGCACCATTATGGCAACATCATGACCAGTTTGCATATCTATTGCCAGATGAAGCTCAAAAGAGCTATGTATGTATCATGTACCCATTTATATGGAAGGATGTAATCATGAATGATAAACTTGAGTTTATTCAATATGACATCTATGTTATAGAAAGATTTGTGAAATTATAATGGAATGTAATGGAAGTTGGAAATAGTGTCATTTAAAATGTGCATGTAATTTACATTATGGAAAGAAAATATTTTATTGCTATGTTATGGTGTCATGGTTTATTCACTTGAGGTGAAAAAATTGGAAATTTTACTGAGTAGAATAGTGGGGTTGTTACACAATTCATTATGCACTTTTTCATCTATATTCATAATGTCAATGCCATCATCTAGATTAATGGTGCTAG
This sequence comes from Sequoia sempervirens, assembly GCA_007258455.2. Lineage (NCBI taxonomy): Eukaryota > Viridiplantae > Streptophyta > Pinopsida > Cupressales > Cupressaceae > Sequoia > Sequoia sempervirens. The sequence continues at coordinate 63,690,170 of VDFB02358134.1, forward strand.
TGCACCTTTTCAAATTCATGCCTCCATGAGGTAATCTTAGGATTTTGAATTAGAATTGGTAATATCACATTGTCATAAGGCCTAAATAGCCATCTTAAACTTGTTTTTGGGTCATATTTGATCATTTTGGGGTTATTAGGCATCAAATGTAAAAAGTGCAAAGAATTGACAAAATGTTGATACAAAAATTGTAAAATGCAACAAAATTGCACAATAAAGGAATATTAAGAGTCGAGAAGTTGTAAAGATAGTTTTAGGAATTTTATTGGCTTTACAAATTCCTTTTGTAACCTCATTTACTTTTAGGAAGGTTAGGGAAAGGTGTGTGAAGAAAAGATTCAATAAAATCCTCTAGTTTTTTTGTTAATTTCCTGTGCTTCCATGAACTCGGGCCCTTGTACGGCCATGAAATATGCTTGAGACCTCTCCTCATCCATGGTCTATGTTATCCCTATGAATCCTCTTTTATTTTCTCTTGGTTTCATGTAAATTGATGAATTTTTGAGTGAGTTATTGTAGTTTTTTGTGGAAATAGGTAAAACCCTGAACCAGGCTAAGCAATGTTGAAGGAAATTAGATATCTCTCAGCTTCATTGTTCAAACCTGCTCAAAATTGGTGTTTAATGATTTTTTGATTTGTTTTAAAATATTTTAAATTTTAAGTGCCTGAAAAGGTGGTTTGAGGTAATTTCTATCAAGCCCTAGATCTGCAATTTGTGGAAAATCTAAAGAAACATAGTGCACAGTGAGATTTAAAGTCTTGTGTGTGGTTTTTGAATCCTTCTTGAATGATACTATTTTTATAAGTTGTTTAGGTGTGTAATTAATCCATTACAAGAATTGGGTTGGAGAGTTTACAAGGTTTTGGAATCCTTTTAGTGACTGCCCTATTCTGGCAGAGCATTTGAAACAATCAAAAGTTTGTGTTTTGATGGTATCAAAGATGTTCTACTTGATGAGTGAGATTCTAAAGGTTCCAGTAGAGTAATGTAAACCCTTTCATAATGGGGTTTGTGAAACTAAAAAGGTTTTGTGATCATTTGAAAGTTGGTTCTTGCATAATAGTTTATGACAACCATGTTTTTGGAATTAAAGTTAAAGGGTTAGAATAAGGGTTTGGAGAAATATCATAAGTAATGAATGGGGATTGATTTAAATAGTTTGTACTAATGAATTTTAACATGTTTGAGGTATCTACAAAGAGATATGGGCTTGGAAATGTGTGGTTGTTTGATTTTGTGGCCTAAATGGGCCTAATTGCTATTTTAAACAGTCACCTTTGTAAATGCACATGTTCAAGAGTTTGTGTTGAGAAAGGAGTTTGATTCCATAAATTTTTTTGTTGTCTAAAGGTGTTGTGTAGAATCAATAAGTGGTTTGAGTCTTATTCTTAGTTGGAGTGCTTTGAATCAAGGTTTTATAAAGGAAAAGTTCCTTGAAAAACATAATTGCATTGAAAGTTGGTTGTCTCAATGAAAGCTTCAGTTTGGTAGATTATTTTGTTGTCAAGAACAAAGTGAGTAGAGTTGTTTCTTACCTCTTTCATTGCATCAAAGTGGTATCAGAGCTAGAATGATCTAGGAAAAGAGTTTTGTGTTTGTGTGTTGTGTTGTGCAAGTTAAGAATAACCCGGTTACTACCAAAGAAGGAAGGGGAAGTTGAGAGAAGTTGTGAATCAAGGAGATAATTGCTTAGAGACCATCTGAAAGATGGATGTGTTGAAGAGGCATTTGCAGGCAGAGGAAGAGAGAAAAAAGAGAAAAATACAAGAGAAGTTTGACAAAGAGGTTGTAGAATTGAAGAAAGACATAAAATGATTGGAAGAAGAGTTCCAAAAGTCCATGATAAAAATGGAACAATGGATAAGACAAGCCACTAGTTGGTACTTGACAGTGAAAAAGAGAGTTATATGGCCCATAGAGAAGATTGTTAGAAGAAGGAAAAGACAAGAAAAAGGATAAATGAAGATGAAAGAGAAGGAAGAAGTATTTGAAGATGCAAAAGAATAATTTATGGATGAAGACAAAGATAGTTCAGATGTTCCCAAGCATAAAGAGGAAGGAGAACTAGTGATGAAGAACCTAATTTATGAGGAAGAAGACCTTGAGTTGATTGAAGTGGTGGTCAAGGATGAGTTGATCTTGGTGGTTTTCAAAGAATTGAGAAAATATGTAGGTATTGTGTTAGGAGTAATGTTTCATTTCTTTGTTATGTTAATTCTTTGGATAGGGAATAATTTGCAAGTCAAGAAGCAGCAGATTGGAGGACAAAGTGTTGAGACTGAGATTGTGATGAAGGAGAAGATTCACAGAGACAGGTCTAGATGGAAACCAGTTTGCATAGAAAAACTTAAACCTAAAGTGAAGATGAAGGAGAAGGGAAAAGAAGACTACAAGGAGGAGTAGTAATGATAAGGCTTGTTACAATCAATCCTAGAGGACTTGGAATTCTTTTGGCCGAGGAGAATGGTGTAGGTGCACCTTTGCAAATTCATGCCTCCATGAGGAAATCTTATGATTTTGAATTAGAATTAGTAATCTCATATTTTCATCAGGCCTAAATGGCCATCTAAAACTTTTTTTTGGGTCATAGTTCATCATTTTGGGGTTATTAGGAATCAAATGTAAAAAGTGCAAAGAATTGACAAAATGTTGATACAAAATTTTTAAAATGCAACAAAATTGTAAAATAAAGGAAGATAGAGAGTTTGACAGTTGTAAAGATAGTTTTAGGAATTGTATTGGATTTATAAAGGCTTCTTGTAACCTCATTTACTTTGAGGAAGGTTAGGGAAAGGTGTGTGAAGAAAAGATTCAATAAAATCCTCTAGTCTTTTTGTTAATTTCCCGTGTTTCCATGAACTCAGGCCCTTGTATGACCATGAAATATGCTTGATACCTCTCCTCCTCCATGGGCTATGTTATTCCTATGAATTCTCTTTTATTTTCTCCTAGTTTCATGGAAATTGATGAATTTTTGAGTGAGTTATTATAGTTTTTGTGGAAATAGGTAAAATCCTGAACCAGGGTAAGCAGTGTTGAAGGAAATTTCATATCTCTTACTTTAACCATTAAAACCTACTCAAAATTGGTGTGTAAGGATTTTTTGATGTGTTTTAAAAGATTGTAAAGTTTTAGAGCTTGAAAAGGTGGTTTGAGGTAGTTTCTATCAAGCCCTAGATCTGCAATTTGTCAAAAATTTGAAGAAACATAGTGTACAATGAGATTTAAAGAGTCGTGTGTGTGGTTTTTGAATCCTTCTTGAATGATTATATTTTTATAAGTTGTTTATTTGTGTTATGAATCCATTACAAGAATTGGGTTGGAGATTTTACAAGTCTCTGGAATCCTTTTAGTGATTGTCATGTTCTAGCAAAGCATTTGAAATAGTCAAAAGTTTGTGTTTTGATGGTATCAAAGATGTTCTACTTGATGAATGTGATTTTAAAGGTTGCAGTAGAGTAATGTAAACCCTTTCTTGATGGGGTTTGTGAGACTTAAAAGGTTTTATGATCATTTGAAGGCTGGTTCTTGCATAATAGTCTATGATAGTCATGTTTTTGGAATTAAAGTTAAAGGGTTAGAATATGGGTTTGGAGAAATATCATAAGTAATGAATGGGGATTGATTTAAATAGTTTTTACTAATGAATTTGAACATGTTTGAGGTATCTACAAAAATATATGGGCCTATAAATGTTTGGTTGTTTTATTTTGTGGCCTAAATAGGCCTAATTGTTGTTTTGGATAGTCACCTTTGTAAATGCACATGTTTAAGAGTTTGTGTTGAGAAAGGAGTTTGATTCCATCAATTTTTAGATGTCTAAATGTGTTGTGTATGATAAATAAGTGGTTTGAGTCTTATTCTCAATTGGAGTTCTTTGAATCAAGGTTTTATAAAGGAAAAGTTCCTTGAAAAATAGAATTGCATTGAAAGTTGGTTGTCTCAATGAAAGCTTCAGTTTGGTAGATGGTTTTGTTGTCAAGAAAAAAGTGAGTAGATTTGTTTCTAACCTCTATTCTTGCATCAATTAATCACAATGGGAGGTTGAATGACATACATGGAAGGTTCTTATTTATGTTGCAGCGAGGGTATAAAATCATCATGCATTCCTTCAGGTAAGTTAGTATTTTTATTATCTATGTTGTTCTTGTCTTCTTTAGTTTGTAACATATGAGCAATAGGATGATGTCTACACCTATGCTCTCTAGTACTTCGATTTCATTTCAATATATTTTCAATTTGTGTTTGTTTAAGAGAGAGTTTTTCAATCATAGGTTTCTTATCTTCCTTGTGAGGAATGGAAGAAGCAACAACAGGTTATTCAATCACTTTCTCTTTAGATTTGTAAACTTGTTTGATTTTAGGAGGGACAACAGGATTTTTTTAGTTATCTCGTGGTCTCTATAAATAAATTACAGGAAGAATTGTTATATGTTGTTCTTGGATGTTTGGAAGGGATTTTGGTTCAATTATTGTTTCATCAAGGATAGGTGGTTAAGTTATAGGTTGAGGCATGTTTTGAAAGCATAATTCTGCTATACACTTTTCCTTAAACTTTTGATAAGATGTGAAAAAGAATTCCTCATGAGGATTAATAGGTTCCATAGGCTTGGGCCAAAATAAATCTAATGAAAAGTTCCCTCGGGAAGACATGGGATTAAACCCACTATGATGCACAATAAAGATATCATTGCAAAATGGAAACTTTAAACATTTATGCACAACCGAAGGGTTGAAATTCATGGAGCAAATCCATGGATAGTCTAACTTCACACAAAATTGTTCTTATTGTGAGATGACGGTGAATGAGAAGTTTAATGTTTTGATCCAACTTTTAAAGGGAGATCTATCGAGCCAATCATAGGACAAATAAAACTATTATGTGTCTTGATCCATGCTTTTGGTTTATGATATGTGTCTTGATATAGTTCATGAACAAATAGGAATTCTTCAGTGATCAAATTCTCTCCATAGACGAGATCAATCAATATCCCAATAGTGGTCTTATCATTGATTTGGCTAACTATGTAAAGAGGACCATCAAGTGCACGTTTAAGTATTTCATTTTGTGTGAAAGAAATATCAAGAGGCTTTTTAATTGATCCTTTACAAGCTCTAGCTTTGATAAATGTTATCATTTTAACCGGTTTATCCATATTTTCATCATTTATGTTTTTATCATCCATGTTAACATTCATCACATCATTCTTTGTTTCACTAGTTTCAATAATGTTGACTGTGGGATGTATGTTATTATTGTCTTTTTTATTCAATTACTCATGAAAGAAGCAACTAAGGATATAGACAATTTGTGTTGTGTTTCTAGTTTTAAGCATTTTCCTTAGATTTTGTATAATGCAAACCATGCTAATGTCTATGATTTCACTAAGGATATAGTCTTGTGAGTTTTCTAGTTTTTCATCTAGTTGTTTTTATATCTTCTTGTGAGATCTAAATGACATCATGCACATTGGTTGCAGGAAGTGAAGTCATGGGAAATGAAATATGCAAACTATGATCCATAGATGGTTGATTATCAACACTATTAGAAAGAGAGCTAGAAAACTCAAGATCCGCGGTGAGTGACATATTGTGGGATGACATGAGCCTCAAACTACATCTTAAAATAGTATTGCTAATATGACACCAAGTTGTAAGGCTCATACAAGTTTTACAAACTTAATGTGCAAACCAAAAATGGAAAGAGACAATGAAATGAACTAGAATGAAATGCAATTTATTAATTACATAATGCAATAAACTAAAAATGGAATGTTGTAAATGCAATATTGAATTTTGACTATGCACTAAATGAAGCAAATTAAGCTAGATTTAATGAATTTAATGAAACAAAAGATCAGAAAACTAAAAGAGGAATGTAATAGCAGCAAACAAAAGCCTAAAACAAATATTTCAAATCCCAAAAAAATGTATATCAGGACCTGATCAGGGACTCATTTGCTAGTTGGTGCGAATGGGTCTTGGATGAGGATTTTTGAAATGTTTTTACTCATTTTAAAGTGTTTTTCAATGATTTTTAGACACCAAAAAATTCAAGTCTAGCTTGATCAAGGACTCATTCACTAGTAAGGGTGAATGGGTCCTAGATTAGGGATTTTTAACAATTTTGGTTTGATTTTTAAGCTTTTTCCAATGTCTTTTAGTTTCAGGTCTAATTTCAAAAGCAATTTTGTTTTGATTTTGAAATGAAAATTTATATGATCTAAATGATATGCAAGATGACTAATTTGGTTTTGTATTTTTGAGATTTAAAGAATGCAAAACCATGAAATTCTAAAACCCTAGATGAGATGCAAGTTTGAATGAAAAGTAGGAAACCCTAAATGAGATCTAATTCAATGCCAATGGATGCAAGTGAATGCAAGATCTAACCTAGGATGAGAAGAAAGAATCCAAGATCAAAAAGCTACAACATTTAATAAGTCAGATTCACCATTATGTTTAGAGGAAAAAAAATAGGGTTTATCAAAATGAATTTATCAAGATGATGAACCACTACTTTTCTCTACAAAATATGCAATTATGTGTATGATATGATGCAAATAACAATTAGAAAACACTCCTAACTATTATAGAAACAATAAAAGAAGTTTTGAGAGGCTGAAACAATGTGTACCTTATTGAAAACTTGTTATTTTTAGGTCAAAAAGGACTCATCCGCCCCAAGTGGTGAATGGGTCCCTATTAGGATTCCAAAAACTGACTTTTGGGTTTTGTTCCTTGATGTCTACACTTCTATCTCCTCAATGATAAGCTCTCGAAAACTTGAAAAAAATTATGTAGCCTTGTTTTCATGTTCACTTCTATATGGATGATAACTTTGCAACTTGACAACATTGACAATTTTGCTCCAATCTTGTTCTCCACTTCATCTTCAACCTAAAAACATACAAACAACATCAAAGAGGAGAAAAAAATGTTTATTGTTATAGGATAGGGTTTTTCCTTAGTCAAACCCCATTTAGGTAATTAAACCTTGTGATGAAACAATGAAATAGAAACATGAAATGATGATACTTTGAAAGATGTCTTGGAATGCAAATATGCAAACTAACATGAAGTGGCCATGAAGAATGTATATCTTGATCTCAAATTAGATGTGAAAAAAATGCTTGGAAATGGATTTTCAATGCTACATCAACAACATTAGCTCAAATACATGCTTGATGCATTATGTCTTTGACATGATGATATGATCTTGAATTGATGCAATAAAACTTCAATAATCTACCCTTGAATTCCTTTCAAATGCTCTTGAATGCTCTATAATTCTCTTGTGAAAGTGCTCTAATGATAACTTGATATTTCTAGGTTGCTTAGGATGAAGCTATGTGAATTAACCTTATATTTATACTAAATTTAAGGATTAACCCTGAAATTCAAATAATCCAAGCTAAAAACAGATCTAGGATTGAAAATCATTAAAATCTTGCAACAAATAAATTCAAAAATGGGTGTTGTATGTGAGAATGACCCATTCGCCACCTTAGGAAAATGGGTCCTAGCACAAATTTCTAGGACCGTGCTTTAAGGAGGTGAAATAACATAAAAATCCCACCTCAAATATTCCAAAAAAGGGGTTTCCTATGTTAGGAGGACACATTTTCTAGCAGTGGTGAATGGGTCCTAACAAGTTTTCTTGGACCCGAACTTTGCCAATTTAAATGTCATGTTGAAAAAACTGAAAAAATGGGGTATGTAAGGTGCCTTCATATGGCTTAGGACATAGAGCACACCCACTTTCCAATTATTTCATTGAAAGATAAGCCTAGAGATCTCAATGCAAAGGAGAAATAGATCTTGCAATGGAGTTGTCCTAGGGACTCATTATAAACTAATGAGGGGTTCACCACTAAGCTAGGTCTTGGAAAGAAAAATGTAACGTAAGATGTAATGCTAAACCTTAATATGATGCAATGCTTGACTAAGTGACTTAGAAAAGTATGTAAAAAAAAACATAAAGCTACAAGATGGAATGTGTGCACCTGTAAATTTGAAGGATATTGAATGAGGCTCTGAAATGTTGGAAATTTTAACTTTAATGCTAAATAGGACTCCTACACTAGGTTGGGTGAATCAGTCCTAGGTTTGGATTTCTGTGCAGGAACAAGAGTCTGGAAAATGGGTATCTGAATCTGTAAAAACCAAAATTTTGACCTAAACTGGGACTCATATGCCAGAACTGGCGAATCAGTCTATTTAGGGTTTTCGAGAACCTCAAGGTTTGCTTTGTCCTTCCCAATTGATTTCTAGATCTAAAACCTTGATTCACAACATGTAGAAGTTTTCCAAGTACCTCCAATGCAAGGTGATAACTTTGACAACTTTAGGCACTTTGACAACTTTCTCCAAACTTGCTATTCAATGTATCTTCAATTGAAACCTGCAAATCACACACTAAAGAGAGGGAAACATGTTTTGTTAGTGGATAGGGGTTTGGATTAGTGAAACCCCATTTTGGTAATCAAGCCTTGAAATGAAATGAAATAGGAATTGAGATTGATGAATGAACAAAATATGATATTACAACTCACCAAACCCTAGTAATGAAGTGTTGCAAACATGTGTGAGATGGCTCCAATGGATGTAGACCTTGAATCTTTCTTGAATGTGATAGATATTGAATGAAATGCTAGCTTGAATCATGAAACCCTACATCACAATTGTTAGCTAAAAGAAAACATGATGCATGAATACTTTTACATGATGTTTGATGCTTGAATAATGCTCTAAAATGATTGATAATTTTCTCCTGAATACTCTTGAATGCTCTTGAAAATGATTGAATGCTCTTGTGAACTCAAAATTTCTATTATGAATGCTCTCAAAAAAGTCTTAGGTGAAAATGAGTGAAAAAACTTTGTGTTTATACTTAATTATGCAAGAACTCCTGAAATTGCAACACTATAAGCCGAAATCAAATCTATGGTGTAGGGCACCATAGGTCTTAATGTAAAAAGGTGTTAAGTGTTAGGTTTTTGTTTGGTTTTGAGTTGTAATGGTGTAATAAGGTCTTTTAAGACCATTTTTTTATGTTTTTGGAGTCAATTTAGGTTATTAGGTGGTTTGGTGTGTCAAGTGGGAAAATTTGTCAAAATTTGCTAAAATTGCAAAAATGTTGCACATGCAATTTTGGCATTTTGTGTCTAAGAGGGAAGTTGAATGGTTTGGAAGTTGAAGAACTGTTATAGAATGGTTATTTTGTCTTGTAAATGCTTAAATACAACTAGAAATGGTCAAGATAAAGTTCTATTTGTTGTTTTGAAGATTGAATAATAATAAAACTCTATTTTTTCTATGTTTTCAAGGTTCTTTTACTTCTACACAGTGTGGTACGGCCTTGTACGACCTGAAGGTGATCAAATTTTGATTGGAATTCATGGAGTAGTGAATCCTTGTCCTTCTACATTTGATATCACTTGATTTCATCACGTTTTGAGGAAATTAGAGTAGATTTACTAAAAGTGGTTTGAAACCCTCACTAGGGTGTGCATTGATTGTAAAAAAATGAATTCCTCTTCATTCCACCAATTAATTAGCCTCAAAATCAGTGGAATGGATGTATTTAGGTATTATTATTTTTTTTTAATGATTGCAAAAGTAGGGGATGAAGTTTGATGACAATTTATTGTCTCCCTAGTATGAAAACTTCATGTTTTTGGTATAAAAGTTGCCTAAGAGTTAGGGTTTTGTAAAAAATTATTTGGAGAATTTTCTAGTTGATGGATACTATATATGTAGACCCATGTTACATGTTGAGATCTCTAGAATGAAGAATTGAGGTTTGGAGAATGTAAAACCCATTGTTTCCTTGTTAAACAAGCCTAATTAGGCCTTTGTCAAAATGGGACAGTCAAATTTAGGACTTTGTGTTACAAAGTAACCCTATCCTCAATTCTGGTATGTTTTCAAATGATTTAATGGGTATCTAAATCTATAATTATATTTTGGGTCTGAGGTATTTCATAAAGTTTATGCCAGAAAAAGCTTGTTTGTTGTCCTACAAGGCCTAGAGTCTGTTTGGTGAGGAAATCGATCAAACTAGAGTTCTAATATGGAAAAGTTTGATTGGTTACATTAGTTTTTAGTTGGTTTGTATTCACCTACCCTAATCTACATCAAATTAGTATTAGCGCATAGGTAGGTCTGTAAGGTAGAGAAGGTGTGAAGCAAAAGAAAACAAGATGCCTCTAAAAGGTAACACTATGGTTAGGGAAATGAATGAGATGAAAGAAAAGATTGCAAGAGAGATTAGAAGGTTGAAGGAGCTCCAATATGTGGTGGTAGCAAGGTTTGAGGCCATTGAAACCAATCAGAGGAAAGGTGTGGTAATGAGTGATGAGAGTGACCCCGAAGAAAGAGGGGAAGAGGAGAATGAAGAAGAAGAGTAAGAGGAATTGGATCTTGATGAGTAGAGAATGTCTAAGCTACTGGGAGTAGTCAAGGAAAATTAACACAAGGTAAAGATGGATGTCCCTATCGATGAAGGTAACTTGAATGAGGAAGAGATTTTGGATTAGATTGCAACACTTAATAATTACTTTGAATGTAAAGATGTACTTAAGGAACAAAGGGTCAAGATAGCAAAAACAAAATTGAAGGGACATGCCCTATTATGGTGGGATTATGAGAAAACTTAAAGGAGGAAGAAAGGAAATTCAAAAATTGTCTCTTGGGATAGAATGGTGGCCAAACTTAAGGGTACCTTCTTACCGACTTATTATGCAATTCAAATGTACAAGAAACTTCAAGCTTTGAAGCAAAGAGAGATGGATTTCAAAGCTTACACTGAAAAGTTTTATAAACTAAGTATAAAAAGCAGGTCGCATGGAGGAGGATGTGGAGAAGGTGGCTAGATACCTTAGTGGGTTAAGATTTAACATTCAAGGTGAGTTGGAAAATCCAAGAATGGTTGAGGAATGCTATCAAATGGAAATTAGGGCTAAAGAAAAACTAAAGAGAAGGAAAGACAAGTCAAATAGGGGTAGAGGTAGCAATTCTAGAGGAAGAGGATCATTTTCTAACCCAAGGCATCCATATGAGAGCCAAGAAGATACAAGAAAAGTCCAATACCAAGTTACTGATCAGAGAGGTGGATTTAGAGGAGGGAGATCATAATTTAGAAGCAGATTTGGAAGTCCAGGGAGAGGTTCACAAGGATTCACAGGAAGGTGTTACTAATGCAACAATTTTGGACATCAAGCATGGTAGTGCAATGAAGTTCAAGCCTCTACTTCACATTGAGGAGAAATAAGAGCTCAATTGGTGCAAGAAGATGACAATGAGTGTGTAAACTCTCCATCACAACATGCTGCTCCAGAGGTTGGTGAATAACTCATGGTAAGGAGAATTCTCATCAAGGCATCAGTAGAGAATGAGCCACCACAAGGGAAGAATATTTTCAAGACAACTTGTAAGTGCTTGGGTAAGGTTTGTAAAGCTGTAATAGATTCAAGAAGCACAAATAATATGGTTTCAGTTGAGATGGTTGAAAAACTTAAGTTTCCTAGGATACCACATGCTACTCCTTACAGAGTCTCTTGGTTGAATGAGGGTCAATATGTTTTGGTAAATGAACAAAGTTGGGTGGAGTTCAATATAGGAGCGTATAAGGAAAAAAAAAATGTGACATACTACCCATGGATGTATGCCATTTGCTGCTAGGGAGGCCTTGGAAATTTGATAGGCATGCAATGTATGATGGAAGGAGGAATACTTATGAGATAGAAAAGGATGGGATATCTTATACTTTGACACCATTGAAACATGAGGAAAAAGGAAAAAACTAAGGGATCTAATGTGATGATGATAGGAAGGAAGGATTTCATCAAAGTAGAAGAAGAGGAGGATAGGAGCCTTGCAGCCACTACTACACCTAGAGATACTATGCCAAATGAAATAAAGAATGATTTGGTTTAGGAGATTCAAGATTGGCTTAAAAGGTATGTTGTAATGATGGTAGGAGAATTTTTTCACTCATTGTTTTCAAAAGGGGATAGTGGCCATTTAATTCCAATCATGTCAGAGGTTGGTATACCTGATCAAGCAATAATTATAGGGGCACCATAGTAGATGGAAGAGATGGGAAAAAATGTGAAAAGGTCAAGGGTAAAGTATATGGGAATGTGGAAAAGTCCAAGCACACAATTGAAGTGAAAAGGAAGGAAGTTCATTTCAAGGATGGAGGAGATATGGTAGCAAGGAATGATGCAGTTTCAACAAAAATTTTAGGTGAAGGAGTCAAGGACCATCTATCAAACAAGTCTCTAAAGTTGGAGTATGTTCTAGGTGCCAAAGAGATCAAAAACATAAAGGACAATGCCTTTTTCCAGTATTTGCTCCATTGGAAGGGGATTCCAAATGAGAATTTCACTTGGAGGTTAGAGAATGATCTAATCAAGAATGATTCTATTGTTTCCACACTTTCCTCAATGGGACTTGAGTCTATTTTGCCCGGGGAGTATGGTGCAGGGCACCATAGGTCTTAATGTAAAAAGGTGCTAAGTGTTAGGTTTTTGTTTGGTTTTGAGATTTCATGGTGTAATAAGGTCTTTTAAGACCATTTTTTTAATGTTTTTGGAGTCAAATTAGGTTATTAGGTGGTTTGGTGTGTCAAGTGGGAAAAATTGTCAAATTTTGCTAAAATTACAAAAATATTGCACATATAACTTTTGCATTTTGCATCTAAGAGGGAAGTTGAATGGCTTGGAAGTTGAAGAACAGTTAGATAATGGTTAGTTTGGATTTTAAATGTTTAAATACATCTAGAAATGGTTGAGATAAAGTTCTAGTTGTTGTTTTGAATATTGAATAATAATAAAACTCTTTTTTTTTTTCATTTTCAAAGTTCTTTTGTTGCTACACAGTGTGGTACATACTTGTACGGATTGGAGGTGATAAAATTTTGATTGGAATTCATGGATTAGTGAATCCTTATCCTTCTGAATTTGATTTCACTTGATTTCATCAGGTTTTGAGGAAATTTGAGTAGATTTATTGAAAGTGGTTTGAGACCCTCACTAGGGTGTGCATTGATTGTAAAAAAAAAGAATTCCTCTCCATTCCACCAATGAATTGGCCTAAAACTCAGTGGAATGGATGTAGGTAGGTAGGATTTTGTGTTCATAATGATTTTAGAAGTAGGGGATTAAGTTTGATGACAATTTTTTGTTTCCCTAGTCTACAAAATTTCATGTTTTTGGTATAAAAGTTGCCTAAGAGTTAGGGTTTTGTAAAAAAATTGTATGGAGAATGTTATAGTTGATGGAAACTATATAGTAAAACCCTATGTGACATGTTGAGAGCTCTATAATGAAGAATTGAGGTTTGGAGACTGTAAAACCCATTGTTGCCTTATTAAACAAGCCTAATTAGGCCTTTGTCAAAATGGGACGTCAAATTTAGGAATTTGTGTTATAAAGTAACCCTATCTTCAATTTTGGTATGTTTTCAAATGCTTTAATGGGTCTCTAAATCTACAATTAGATTATGGGTCTAAGGTCTTTCATAAAAGTTATGCTAGAAAAATCTTGTCTGTTGTCTTACAAGGACTAGAGTTTGTTTGGTGAGGAAATTTTTGATTGGTTGTGTTAGTTTTTAGTTGGTTTGTATTCACCCACTCTGCTCTACATCAATCTAGGAGGAAAAAATCCTTCCAAATTTTGAATTAATTTTGATTTTGGGCCACATAGGATTCATACGCCCAAGGTGGTGAATGAGTCCCATTAGGAATAATTTATGGGGCCAAATATAAAAATGCTTAGAAAGGTGCAAAACAAAGTTTGAGACCCAAAAAACCTAGGTGTGAATCATACACCAAAGGTGGCGTATGAGTCCCAGATCACTAAATATGGGTCACACGACCTGAAAACACCTAAATTATGATTGGATGTTGATTTTTGTTAGGATTTTCCTTGAAACGATTAATTAAATGAGGCTTGTGGATAAAAAATAGGGCTAATTAAAGCATAAGAATCCTGATTATTTATGAAAACCCTAGAAAAGTGTGAAAGTGTGTTACAACACTTTAAAACATGATGTAGGGGCATTAGGAGCCTCATAGGCATGATTTGTTGTCATTTTTGGTTTTTGGCTGTTTGTGTGTCTTTCGAGTCTAATAAGGTCATTCATGACCATTTGGGATCATTTTGATCCATTTTGAAGTGTTATAGGATTAATTGTTCAAAAAATGTAAAAGTTGTCATAATTGCTCAAAAGTTGTCAAGCAACTTTGGAAAAAAGTGACAAAATGATGTTTTATGTACAAAGTAATCAAAATATGGTTAAAGGAAGTTGGAATGGATGGGATATATATGGGGGCACCCTCCAAATTTGAAATAGGTGATGATAGGATGAGGAAAAATTGTGTATTTGATGTTTTGATAAATGAGACCCTTATTTTCTATGCATTTTCCTATGTAGCAGTCTATTCTATTACTTAGTATGCATCCATATAGCCTGTGTATGACCTGCACATGGTATGGTTGGAAAAATAATTGAGTTACCTTTCATTTGGTTTTGGTTTGGTTAAATCTCATTAAGTTTAGAGAAAGTTATGGCAATTTTACCATTAGCAGTCCTAGAAGACTATTTCTTCTAAAAGTTGTAGGTTGTTGCAGCAAATATTATGAAGTGTACAAATAAAATAAAGACTCAAGACCTATTGAAAATGTTAGATATGTGAATCTAGTTTCATTTTCACTTGGTTTCATGATTTTTGACCTAGTAATTTAGGAGATATTACAATTTTGGCAAAAACTGTTCAAAACTATCATAAACCCTTGGTGGGGTAACTAGTGAGGAAGAAAAATCTGTATTTTTTCTTTCCATTGGTAGAAAACACTAAAAATTGGTGGAATGGCTTATTATTACATGTACTTTAATATCTTAAGCATTCAGGGGTTTATGTGGAGGTTTGATCATGCAAAGATGCTATGAAAGGTTTGATATCTCTATGTGATAGATAGAGAAGCTAGTCAGGAGATATAATTTGCATTGTTGAAGTCAAATAATTGAATTACTATTTGTTTGGTGTCAAAGTGATGTGTGGGGACCCTTCCAAACCAAGTGATGTGTTTGGGTGTCATGATATTGTATAGGAAGCCTTGTGTAATTGATTGTCCTGATGTAACTACCTAACTTAGTGATGTTTTAATAGTGATATATGCTGCAACCTACAGTCTCAAAGGAAGTTCCTTGTTGTTATAAGAACAAGGAAGGTTCATAAACCTTGTGTATGGTCCTCTAAATTCAAATTAAGAGGGTTGAGGTATAGATACTTTGATTGGGCCTTGTGGCCATCAATGGGTGTTGTTCCATTTTTAGATGTCTATGAGATTGGAAGTTTTGGAAGTGTTGCATTGTTGAGAGCCAACACCGAGGTCTTAACCTTGTCTTCAAAAACCATGATCAGTTGCTATGATGCTTGACTATGTCCTCATGATGATGGTCCAAGTCATATTGGTTGTCCCAAGCCTAGGAGCCCAAGTATGCTTCCAAAGTTGTCTAGAAGGATGGTGTATGTGACTATTGTATTTGTATGTTGAAACCATTGTGAATGACCCTACCTCTACATCAAAACACTCTAAATAAGGCATGATTAAGGTAAAACAGAGATTTATTAGGTTCATTTAATTAATAAAACCTTAGGAAAGTGTGAAGGTGTATTACAACACTTCACAACACTTTAACAAGGTACCATTTTAAGTTCATTAGTTCATAAGGATCCAAGACCTAATGTGAATGTGTTAGACACAGTACAACACTAAATCAAGGAACCATTAAGCTTAGTTAACAAGGAGGTCCCAAACAAGCAAGAAAAAGTGATACTTTTTCCGTTGCCACTTTTAGCCCCCACTTTAGTGAGAGGATGAACTTGCTTCAAACTTACACTAAAATAGACAAATATGCATCAAGAGGGGTCTAAGTGTGCCAATACTGGTAAGAGAGGATGACAACGATCAAGAGGGGTGATCAAGCCCCCAGGATCAAGATCCCATGGAAAACCAACATAGACACAAAATAACACACATGAAAATGACATAAGAGCCACAACAAAGCACAAGCATGCACTATCAAAGACATAAAAAAAATGAAAAAAATGAACAAGAAAATGGTGGATCAAGATTTGACCATTTGTCCATCATGATGTGGATTAGATCTAGGCTATTTTTCTGAAAAATGCACGCTAACTCTAAGGCAATGAAACTTCAAGTGGTTCACTGGGTGAGAAATCCAAGAAGGTGAGACAGATACACACATGTTCGGTATGTACTCACATAAACATACAAGTGGCTAAGGGAAAGGCATGCCCTCGTTTAGCTTCCCGTCAAACCATACCAAAGCTATACCTCTTGATAAATTTTAGAAGGTTCCATGCATAAAAATGATTTTCAAGCTTCATTAGGCAAGTAAAACATTGTATTCTTGGAGCTCATGAACAAATAAGATGGCTCTACAAGCATGCAAGCTGTGTTATGCAAGGTGGCCATATAACTAAAAATGAAAATGCAAAAGGTAAAGAAATTTCAAAGGAGACTTGCTTAGTTCACATAAGGTCTTTAACTTAGGGAACATTGTGCCTAATGTATCTAAGAGAGGACCAATCAAAGAATAGAATATTCAAAACATAGGGGATGCAATGTGTCACATCAAGCCACTAAGAAAAATGTAATATTCTAAGATAGATCATGCTTTTAAAGGACATCACACCCAATGTCAACCACAAAGCAAAAAATAGATCGCATGAAATAATAAGACTACACCATGAACCATGAAAACAAAAAAAAATGCAAAAGAATAATGCCAATGTATACCCCCACTTTAAAGAAATTGATAAACACCATGTTGTGAGAAATTAGTTTAAAGTAGCAAATGATAATGCTAAAAATAAAGAAGATATGAGAGCCAACTTGGAAAGCCTTATGCCAAGTCATATGTTTCCAAATAAAGCTACGCCATGCAATGAAAATAGAGGGGCTACCCCCAAAATGAAAATCCAAACACAAGGGATCTATGGATTTGGGATCAGTATGTTCTTGCTACAATGTTTTTTAGAGAGATTAGAATTGTCATCATTCCCCAAATACTCATAGAATTGGAAGAATGACATAAAGAGAGAAGAAAAAAGAAAAACCTTTCAGGTCAACATGGAAGAGACATGAATGTCTCAATGCCTTACATCATCCCCAAAATGAAAACACAAGACAAATAAAAAAGGTAAAGAAAAATCTTTTGGGTCAACAAGGAAGAGACATGAATGTCTCAAGTCTTGTGTCATCCACAAAAGGAAAAAAAAAGACAAATGAAAAAGATCAAGGAAAATATTTTGGGTCAAGATGGAAGAGACATGAATGTCTTGTCACTTTGCATCATCCCCAAAAGGTAAACACAAGACAAATGAAAAATATAAAAGGTGAAAAGTAAAATATTTATGACATAGAGAAGAATGAAGGTACAAATAGAGGAATGTCACAAAGAGAGAGGGATACATCAAAAGGAACATCATGGGGGATCACAATATGCACATGAAATCACACAAAAAGAAAAATAAATAATGTGAATGAAACTAGTAAGGCATGTGCAAGTCAACCTAAACCAGGTCATCCACATCCCAATCATGTTCATTGTATACGAAATCCAAAAAACTAGCCAAAGGGACAATAACAAGTTCCAAACTAGGGCCATCACTAGGTTGAACAATCTTCTTAGGATAATTTTCGTTTAAGCTCATAGAAGAGGAAAACAATGTATTCAATTCATTATGCACTTCCTCATCAATTTTAGTAATCTCGTCATCATCGTCTAAGTTAATCACAAGAGGAGGTTGAATGATAATGTCTAAAGAAGGGTTCAACACTTGTTGTGAATGAATTATAGGATCTTTTTGTTTTGGCGAAGGGGGAGGCTCGTCATGTATTTCTTTAGTCGAGTTTGGATTTGGATTTTCTTTGTTTAATTCTTCATTTAACTTTTGAGCAAGGACATGCCGTCTATGGCTACACTCTCTAAGACCTCTATTTCTTTTAGTTTTGTTTTCAAGTTATGTTTTTGTAGGAGTGGGTTAGTCAACCATAGGTTTCTTTTCTTCCCTAAGGGGAGGAACAAAAGGAACCATGAGAGGTTGTTTAACCACTTTCTCTTTGACTTTGTAAACTTTTTTTATTCTGGGAGGTGTGATGATATTTTTTTTGTTATCTCTTTGTCTTTTTTAGGAAGTAGGTGAAGTTTCTATCTTAGGTTGGTCTTGGTTGTTTGGAATTTCTTTAGGCTCAATCATGGTTTCATAAAGGATGGTAGGCTCGGTCATAGGTTGATGCATGTTTCAGAGGGATAATTCTGCTATTTTCTTTTCCTTGAACTTTTGATAGGTTCTATAGGCTCAGGTGGAAAGAAATCTAATGAATAATTTCCATGGGAGGACAATGGGTTAAAGCCACTATGATGGATGGTAAAGATTTCATTTTCAAAGGGAAACTTTAAGAATTTATGCACGATTGAAGGGAATGCATTCATGGATCAAATCCATGGATAGCCTAGCTTCACACTAAATTGGTCCAACTATGGGATGATGGAGAATGAGATTTCCAATGTTTTCGGTCCAATTTGTAAAGGAAGAGTTATCTATTCCATCGTAGGGCAAGCAAAACCATTATGCATCTTGATCCATTCTTTCAGTTTATCATATATATCTTGATAGAGCTCATGTACAAGTAAGAATTCCTTTGTGATCACATTTTCTCCATAGATGGGATCTATTAATATCCCATTGGTGGGCTTGTCATAGATTCAACCGGCTATGTAAAGAGGACCATCGGGTACATGTTTAAGTATATATTGTGAGGAGAAAGCAATGCCAAGAAGCTTTTTATTTCATCCCTTATGAGGAATGAAATCTATCACTCCTACCATATCATCCATAGGATCATTATCTATAGGATCGTGTTGAACAGTGTCATTGTTATCACCATTCATATCAAAATTCATCACATCATTCTCTGTAGTTTTGCTAGCTTTGAAAAATGTAGGGTTGTTAAAAATTTACAAATTTTGGTTAGGAGGGGCAATGGATTTATTTCTTTGATCACTAACACCTCCAATGGAAATATAGCCAAAATCAATGAGGTCTTGCACAAAATGTTTAAGACGCTAACAATTTTTTGTATCATGTCCATTTTGTTGGTGATAATGATAGTAGGAATTTCGTTTATAGTTTGGAGGTACTGGTTTATTAGGATTGGATTTTTTAATAGGAGGAAAGGTAATCATTTTCTATTCTAAGAGTTGTGGCATTGTATTGTGAAGGGTATCAGGTAAGGGAGTGAATTGTATTTTTGGGTCCCCATAGCTAAATGGTATTGCAACCTTAACAACAAATAATTGGTTATTGACATTTTGAGTTGTTTTTTGAAGGGGATTGAATTAAAGGAAAAAGAAAATATATTTTTTAAAATGTTGGGAATTGTTTTGGTTTGTGGACTTGGACTTATCAGTTAGGCTAGAAGTGGACTTTGCATCATGACTACTAACCAAAATTTGATAATCACAGAGGGTTGTACGCAAGTGCATGAAGGAGGGAAATTTCATAATGGTAAGCTTATCTTGTATCTTTGCAAATTTTCTATGAACATCTTTTGAATGTGAGGATTGGGAACCTTGACATCGATTTGGGAATAAAGCGATTGATAGCATGAGATAAAGTTGATTATCTTTTCTTCTTCTTTTTTCTTGCATCTCATCAAATAAGCCAAGGTCAGTTTAGGGGTCATATGCACTTTGAAATGGTTGAAAAATGCCTCAACAATTCATTGAATGAATGAATTGAGTTGTTTGATAACAAAGAGAACCATTCCAATGAAGTATCTTTTAGGGACCTAGCAAAAATCTTATCCAATAGTTTATCATCAAGGAAAAATTTAGTACATAAGGTGGTATAAGCATTAACATGGTTAGAAGGATCTACCTTTCCCCTGTATTTCTTGAATCTAGGCACCTCTACACCTTGTGGCATCGGTGTTCACAATATCTCCAAGCACAATGGGCTGATTTTTACATAATATGTAGGTGGGCCATTTTGATTTTGATTGATGGTGGAATTTTTTTTCAAGGGATGAAACAACTTAGAAGTGTTGCAAGTATGAGCAAGGTTGGTGGTGTTTTCATTAATGTTTTCATTGATGCCAACACATTTTAGATTATACATGTATAGTTGAGATACTTTTTAGATGTTGTGAGTACATGGATCTATCTTTATGGTGTTGCAGATGTGTTGGTTTGATGAGTTTGCAAGTGCTTATGAGAAAATTAATAAAGAAGAGAAGTCAAAGTGATGAATTTGTTTAGAGTGTGCTCTAGTATGTGCTCTGCGTTTCTCCTATGTTGATCCTATGCTTGTGTAGATCTGAAGGTTTGCTAATAATGATCTTCTAGTGATATATCCTGAGTTCTACCTTCTCATGTGATGGAATGTGAAAGTTATGTTCACCATTTCTAGCAGAGTTTGTCTTCTGTGGACTGGGAGAAATGTTTGTACTCCACAATCCTCCATTGTTCCATTTCAGATCTTTTAGATCTGGAATATGTCTTATAGTGGTTTTCTCTTGGTTCTTGCAAAGATGTGTGTGTTTTGGTGATCTGAAAGTCATGTTTTTGAGTTTTTCTATGTGTTCACACAGTCCAGATGGACTGATGGAAGAAGTTCAGTGTTCAAAGATGTTGAACTTGCCCAAATGTATCTGAAGGAATCTAAGATGTGTTCTCATGCATAATGAAGCATGTTGTGTTTTCCACATGTCATCTTCTCATTGGGAAGCATGCACATCAATGTCCATTTGTGTTTTCATTAAGTTTGGTTGACCTAGTGTTTACACTTTATTTGAAGAATTGAAATTTAATTAAGGAAGTATGTGGTTGATCTGAGACATTATTTTTGGAATTGGTTAAATATTTTTTAGTCCACTCTCATTCCTTTCCACTGTGGGAATGTTGAGTTTCCGACCTAATTCAAATTTTATGAAATGAAGTTTATGTGACCGACCTTGGAGAAAGTTTGTAAGGTTGAAGATGGTATAAATGCAAGTCGAATGGTGAAGATTTAAAAATGTGATATAAAGTTATGAAGTAAGCCACATATCATAAGATAAGAAGTGTGTGTGAGTTGAGGTGGAAGTACTTCATTGAGTTAGATTCCTGAAGGCACTGAACTGAAGGTTTATGTGATCTTCTAATCAAGGTTATGAATGTGTGTTAATTGTTGTGGTGGATCTTTTTTCTTCTTTTGTATCTGTAGGAAGTGAGCCTCCCTATTGGATAGTGAGTCCTTTCTGTAGGAAGTGATCCTTTGTATTTAGATAGTGAGTCCTCTTCTAGGTAGTGAGCCCTTGGCAGTGAGCCTCTGTATTTAGTTTTAAATCTCTTTATATTGTGAGTTAATCATCACCATGGTTTTCCCTTCATTGGGTTTTCCACCTAAAAATCTGGTGTTCATTGTGTTGATTTTACTTTCTATTATTTGTATTTCATGTTCATACTAAATAATAGAATAGTGTGGTTGTGGAATTGATAAGTGTTGAAGTTTTGAATTTGAATTTGTGTGAAAACTAATTCACCCCCCCTCTCTGTTGTCCTGCACCTTTTTAAAAATTGGTATCAGAGCTTTGGTTCACTTAACTACTTCAAGAAAATCTGATGGTGCATAGGTTGGTGATCCCTATGTTTGATGGATCTAATTACAGTGACTAGAAAGTGCATATGAGAGGATATACTATTTCTTTTGGTTACAAGACCTAGAAGGCTATTGAGATGAAGTATACTACTCCGGCGAATGGTCCTACTACTACAGATGAGGTTTCTGCTTATGAGGAGAATGAGAAAGTGAGGTATGCTATTTATAGTGCTTTATCTAAAACTGAGCAAACTAAGGTTCCTTCTTTAGATAATACTTATGATGTATGGAAGAAGTTGGAAGAACTGTATGAAGGAAATGAAGGAGTAAAGTTGACAAAGAAGCTGGTGGCAAAGTGAAAATTTGAGAATTTGAAGATGGAAGAAGATGAAGAGTTTACAAGCTATTTCTAGAGGGTTGAGATGATAGCGAATGAAGTTAAGAATCAAGGGGGAAATATAACCAATGGAGATATTGTTGGAAATATCTTGATCACCCTACCAGATTTCTACAGTGATGATATTTCAGTTGTTGAAGAGATGTATGATCCTACGAATTATACTAAAGAACAATTGTTCGACACCTTGCAAGCATTTGAGATGAGAAAGTTTAGGAAAGAAGAAAATAAATTGACAAAATTTAAGGTAATGAATATTGAAGATGATCCAAAGAGTGATGGTTCTGATGAGTTGGAAGAAAACTTCACTAGGAAGTTGAAGAAAGGTATCAAAAAGTATAAAGGTATGTTTCCATTTAAATGTTTCAATTGTGGTAATATTGGTCATTATGCTTCAAGATGTTTGAATAGACCTATACATAGGAAGAGAAAGGATTATAAAGATAAGGATAGAAAGGATAAGAAATACAAGAAGCTGTATTATGTTAAAGAAGAAGCTAGAATCTCTGATGATGAATCTAAAAATGAGGTTGATGATAGTGAATGCTTGTTTTTAGCTTTGGAAAATAAATCTGTATTTGCTAACCCTAAAAAATGTGCAAGAAAGAATGCCCCAGAGAAAAAAAGGAATAATATGGAAGGTACTTTGGTTATTTCCTTTCATGCAAGGCATGATGAAGACTATTGGGTGATTGAAAGTGGATGTTCTAATCACATGACTGGAGATAAGAGTAAGTTCACTAAACTTGAAAAGTATGATGGTGGTTTATTCATGTTTGGTGATGATTGAGGAGCAAAAATTTGTGGGAAAGGTTCAATTAGTTTTTATGGGGTACAAAACACTGATGATGTATATTATGTGAAGGGTTTGAGGAATAACCTTTTGAGTGTTGGATGAATGTGTAGCAATGGTTTTAAACTTGTGTTTCAGAATAATACCTGTGAAATCAAAAAAGGATCCAGAAATGGAGATATGGTTGTTGCTAGAAGGAGAACTCATGGAAACATCTATCAGCTTAAGGGAGTTGATGGTCAATGCCTTGTATCTCAAGTCAGTGAAATTTGGTTATGGCGCTAGAGAATGGGACATGTAAACTTTGATAATCTAGTCAAAATCAGTTCAAAAGAAATTTACCGAGGTTTTCCTAGAATCACAAGGCATGCTAATACTATTTGCAGAAGTTGTTAGTTGGGGAAATAGACAAGATGCAACTTTAAGGGAAAAGAGCACTCTACTACCAGAATGTTGGAGTTAATTAACACTGATCTCTGTAGTCTGACTAGAATAGGAAGCCTGAATGGTGATAGGTATTTCGTGCTTCTTATTGATTATTTTTCTCATATGGCATGGGTTGTTTTTCTTAGGGAAAAGACATAGGATCTAGATAGGTTTAAGATGTTCAAAGTAAGAGTGGAAAATGAAGTAAATATGAAAATCAAATGTTTGAGATCTGATAGAGGTGGATAATTCACTTCTAGTGAGTTTAATACATTTTGTGAGAAACATGGCATAAAGAGACAATTTTCTACTCTGAGAACCCCTCAATAGAATGGGGTAGTTGAGAAGAAAAATTGGACAGTACAGAAGCTACAAGAACCATGATGAAAGAATCAAATGTATTGGATGTGTACTAGAGAGAGGCAATACACACTACTATTTATGTTCTTAATAGAGTCTAGATTAGAGGTAACAACACAAAGACACCTTTTGAGTTATGTTCTGTTAAGACTCCTACTATGAAGTACTTCAATATATTTGGAAGCAAATGTTACATTAAAAGAAAGGATGAAAATATTGGAAAATTTGATGCTATATGTGATGAAGGAATTTTTCTTGGATACTCTACTACCAGCAAATCATATAGATGCTTCAATAAGAGATTGAGGAAGATTGTTGAAAGTGCTAATGTGAAAGTTGATGAAGACATACACATACCTATTGAGATAAATGAAGTTGAACCTGATGATACCATTTGTGGACAAGTACCTGAGGAGAATAAAGAGAAAGAAGAAAAGACTGAAGAAGAAGAACAAGAGAATGGACAAGAACTTGTTTTTAAGACTCCTAAGTATGTGCAGAAGAATCATCCTGAGGAACAAATAGTTGGAGATAAGAGTGAAGGTGTTAAGACAAGAAGAAAAGTTGCATTTGAGGTAAATCCATGTTTACTTTCTAAAATTGAACCCAAGTCTATGAGTGAAGCATGTGAAGATGAGAGTTGGATGAAAGCTATGAAAGAATATTTGCAGCAAATAGAAAAGAATTAGACATTGGAATTAGTCCCTAGACCTGTGAATAAGAATGCAATTGGTTCAAAATGGGTTTTCCAGAATAATCTGAATGAAAATAGAGAAGTTATAAGGAATAAGGAAAGACTTGTATGCAAGGGATATTCAAAAGTTGAAGGCATAAATTTTGAAGATACATTTGCCCCTGTAGCTAGAATGGAAGCTATTAGAATGTTTTTTGGCATTTTTTGACCACAAGGATTTCAAACTATATTAGATGGATGTCAATTTAGCATTTGTGAATGGTGAATTGGAGGAAGAAGTGTACATGGAACAACCTGAAGGATTTCAGTTATCTAATAAACTAGACATGGTTTGTAAGTTGAAGAAAACATTGCATGGCCTAAAGCAAGCTCCCAGAGCTTGGTATACAAGATTGGATAGATACTTGACAAAGCAAGGATTCAACAAAGGCTCTGTTGAATACAATATGTACTTCAAAGTGCAAGGTAACAAAATGTTGATAGTAGTTGTATATCTTGATGATATCATATTTGATGGAAATGAAGGCATGTGTAAAAAAATTGCTAAAGAAATGAAAAAAGAATTTGAGATGTCCATGATTAGTGAGTTGAATATATTTCTTGGTTTTCAAGTGAATCAAATTGATAAAGGGATATTCATTTCACAATCTAAGTATGTAAAGGAGCTATTGAAGAAGTTTGGAATGGATGACTCTAAACTGGTTAGTACTCCTATGGTAACTATATGTAAGCTGAGCAAAGATGATGAATCTACTAAAGTTGATCAGAGCAATATAGATCTATGATTGGTGGACTGTTGTATCTTACTACTACCAGAACAGATATTATGCATGTAGTATGTCTAGTTTCCAAATTTCAAGTAGATCCTAAAGAGGTACATATTACAGCTATAAAGAGGACATTTAGATATCTTCAAGGTACACTGGATTATGGCTTATGGTATCCTAAGGGTGCTAATTTCACCTTGAGTGCTTTTACTAATGCAGATTGGACTGGTTGTGTGGATGATCAGAAGAGTACCAGTGGAGGTGCTTTTGTTCTTGGCACGAGATTGGTTTCTTGGTTGATTAAGAAACAAGAATCGATTTCTTTATCCACTATAGAAGCAAAATATATTGCTGGAGCATCCTACTGCACATAGGTTTTGTGGATGAATTAGACTCTAAAAGATAATGGAATAATATGTGATGAGCCCATTCCTATCTTCTATGACAACACAAGGGCTATAAACATTTCAAAGAATTTGGTTATGCATTCAAAAACAAAACACATATCTATCAAATATCATTTCTTGAGAGAAAAGGTGTTGGACAATGAAGTCAATTTAGAGTATATGACTACAAAGGAACAAATTTCAGATATATTTACTAAGGCTCTTCTGAAGGATACTTTTGAGCATCTTAGGGAGAAGTTGGAGGTCATTGGCCTCCAAACTAGGTGCACATGAAGGTGCATCAATCTAGTGAATTGACAAATTGTTCATTTATCTGGACTGATGAATGAGTCTACTCCACAAGGGGAGTAGAAAAGGTTTTCATTGTTGTAGTATGAGTTGAATGGGTGCACTCCTAAGGGGGAGTGATCAGAGTTTTTGATCTTTTCCATTGATGTCAAAGGGGGAGAGAAAGTCATGTGAAAAAAAGTTGTAGAGGAAGAGAAGGTGTTCTCCTAGAATATTGTGTAAGATGTTGTCTTTGATGGCTTTTCACATCATGTGTTGCCATCAATGACAAATAGGGAGATTGTTGCAAGTATGAGCAAGGTTGGTGGTGTTGTCATTAATGTTCTCATTGATGACAACATAGTTTATATTGTACATGTATATTTGAGATTCTTCTCAGATGTTGTGAGTACATGGAGCTATCTTTATGGTGTTGTAGATGTGTTGGTTTGATGAGTTTCCAAGTGGTTTTGAGAAAATTAATAAAGAAGAAAGTCAAAGTGATGAATGTGTTCAGAGTGTGCTCTGGTATGTGCTCCACATTTCTCTTTTGTTGATCCTATGATTGTGAAAATTTGAAGCTTTTCTAATGGCGATCTTGTGGTGATATATCCTAAGTTCTAGCTTTTTTTGTGATGGTATGTGAAAGTTACATTAACCAGTGTGTGAACTATTCTGGAAGAGTTGGACTTCTGTGGACTGGGAGAAATTTTTCTACTCCGCAGTCCTCCACTTTTTTTTTTAGATCTTGCGGATCTAGAATATGTCTTATAGTGGTGTTCTCTTGGTTCTAGAAAAGATGTGTATGGTCTGGTGATCCAAAAGTTATGTTTCTGAGTTGTTGTATGTGTTCACACAGTCCTGATGGATTGATAGAAAAAGTTCAGTGTTCAAAGATTATTGAACTTTTTGCGGATGTATCTAAAGGAATTTGAGATGTGTTCTTGTGCATAATGAAGTGTGTTGTTTCATCCACGTGCCATCTTCTTGTTGGGAAGCATGTACATTTATTTTCATTTGTGTTTTCATTAGGTTTGGCTGACCTAGTGTTTACACCTCATTAGAAGAATTGAAATTTAATTAAGGAAGCGTGTGGTTGATTTGAGATATTATTTTTGGTCCACTCTAATTCCTTTCCTCTGCAGGAATGTTGAGTTGCCAACCTAATTTGAATTTTATGAAATGAATTTTATGCGGCTGACCTTGGATAAAGTTTCTAAGGTTGAAGATGGTATAAATGAAAGTTGAATGGTGAAGATTTAAAGTGTGATGCAAAGTGACGAATTAAGTCACATATCATAAGAGGAGAAGTGTGTGTGAGTTGAGGTAGCAGTACTTCATTGAGTTAGATTCCTGAAGGTAGTGAGCTGAAGGTTTTTGTGATCTTTTGATCAAGGCTGTGAATGTGTGTTAATTATTGTGGTGGATCTTTTGTTCTCTTTTGTATTTGTAGGAAGTGAGCCTCCCTATTGGACAGTGAGCCCTTTCTATAGGCAGTGAACCTTTGTATTTGGATAGTGAGTCCTCTTCTAGGCAGTGAGCCTCCCTGTTGGATAGTGAGTCCTTTCTATAGGTAGTGAGCCTTTTTATTTGGATAGTGAGTCCTCTTCTAGGAAGTGAGCCCTTGGCATTGAGCCTTTGTTTTCATTTTTATAATCTCTTTATATTGTGAGTTAATCCTCACCATGATTTTTTCCTCGTTGGGTTTTCCACGTAAAAATCTGGTGTTCATTGTGTTGATTTTACTTTCTGTTATTTGTGTTTCATGTTCATACCTAATAACAAAATAGTGTAGTGGAATTGATAAGTGTCAAATTTTTGAATTTGAATTTATGTGACAATTGATTCACCCCCCTTCTCATTTTTTCCACACCTTTTTAATAGGAAGAGTTGGTTTATGAGAGGGTCATTACTTGTGTTATTAGACAGAGGTGAAAATGGTGGAGGGGTATATGTGCTCGAGGTGCCCAAGTGAATGCAATGCTTATAGGTGGTAAAGTGGTAGGAGATATGGTATGTGATGCCACAAAGGTACTAGGGATGCTATCAGAAATACCTGAGGAAGGAATCACATTACTAGTCGATTGCATTGTTGTTGTGACTTGAGGGTTGGTATAGGTGGGAATTGAGGAAATTGTTGTGGGAGGAGTAATTTGAGTTCCTCCTTGGCTTGTGACATTGCTTGTAGGTAAAGGACAACTAGTGTTTGAGTTGAGGTGTTTCCCAAATATTTGAACTATTTTTTTCATAAGGCCAAGTCCATCTTCACTTTCAAGCATGCGATGAATGTTATCTATAGTAGGGATGGTGGTAGTTGAAATGTTGTCATTTTTCACTTGATGTTGTAGGTTTGCTAAGTCTTCATGGATTTGGATTATGTTTTCTTGTAGAACACTAGCAATCATTGTTTCAACATGCATCACACTACTTGAAGGTAAAGAGGTGTTAAGGGTATGATCCATACCTAGTGTACTAGTGTCAATACAAGGAGTGAAAGAGCTAGACAACCCAAGATCCACAATGATTTTACTATCATAGGATGACATGAGTCTTGAAATTCGTCTCACTATAGTATTAGTAATAGAACACCAAATACTCATGCAAGGGATACTAGATGAAAGGTGAATGAAAATGAAATATAAGCTAAGAACAATTAAATTATTATAACAGAAAACTCTATAACCTAAAACTAAAAGCTATAAACAACAAACAAGAGCATAAAAACAAAGATTTGAATTTTGAAAAATATAGTGCAAAATTTGTACTGGGACTGATTTTCCCAGAGGGGTGTATGAGTCCTAGTGAGGGTTTTTTTTAATTTTTTTAAAAAATCAATTCATTTAGATGCTTTTTATGTTGTATAATATGTAAACTAAGTGCAAATGCATATTTTGTATAAATTTCAATGATTTGAGATGCAAAAATGCAAGCTAAATGCACTTTCACTAATGCAATAATAGAAACCCTAGAATGCCAATTAACTAATGCAAAACCTAATGTAATGTTAATGCAAGAAAGATATAGGATGATGATGCACTCCAAATCAGAATTATAATGTTCTAAATGTAGGTTCACCAAAATGAAACAATGGAAAATGGAGTATGTAAGGTGCTTTCTTATGGCTTAGGACATAGAGCACACCCACTCTCCAATTATTTAATTGAAGGATAACCCTAGAGATCTCAATGCAATGGAGAAAGAGATCTTGCAATAGGGCTATCCTAGGGGTTGATTGTAAACTGAGGGGTTCACCACCTAGCTAGGGCTTGGAAAGACAAATAAAACACAAGATGTAATGCTAAACCCTAAGATGATGCAATGCTTCAATAAGTGACCTAGAAAAGTATGTAAAACAAAACATAAAGTAGCAAGATGGAATGTGTGCACCTAGAAATATGAAGGAGACTGAATGAGGCTTTGAAATGCTAGAAATTTTGGCTTTAATGTTGACTAGGAGTCATACACTAGGTTTGGAAAATCAGTCCTAAATCTGGGTTTCTATGCAGGAATAAGAATCTAGCCAATGGGTATTTGAATCAATAAAAACTTGAATTTTAACCTAAATTGAGACTCATACACTAGAATTGGTGAATCATTCTAGTTAGGGTTTTCCAGAACCTCAAGATTTGTATTTGGCCTTCAAGGTCTTTTCTATGCTTCCTAATTGATTTCTCAATCCAAAACCCTGATTTGCAGCTTGTAGAAGTCTTCCAAGTACCTCCAATGCAAGGTCACAACTTTGAAAACTTTAGGCACTTTGACAACTTTCTCCAAAATTTCTCTTCAATGTATCTTTAATCTAACCCTACAAATAACACACTAAAGAGAGGGAAAAATGTTTTTTTGTTAGTGGATAGGTGTTTTCCTTGGTCAAACCCCATTTTGGTAATCAAACCTTGAAATGAAATGAAATAGGAATGGAGAATGATGAATGAACAAAATATGATGTTGCAACTCACCAAACCCTAGTAATGAAGTGTTGCAAACATGTGTGAGATAGATCCAATGGATGAAGACCTTGACTCTTGCTTGAATGTGATAGATCTTGAGTGAAATGCTAGCTTGAATCATGAAACCCTACATCACATATGATAGCTCAAAAACAAACATCATGCATGAAGACTTTGAAATGATGCTTGATGCTTGAATAATTCTCTAAAATGCTTGATAATATGCTCTTTAAGACTATTGAATGCTCTTGGAAATGCTTGAATTCTCTTGTGAACTCAAACTTGCTATTATGAATGCTCTCACAAAAGTTTTAGGTGAAAATGAGTGAAAGAACCTTGTATTTATACTTAATTATGCAAGAATTCTTGAAATTACAACACTACAAGCCAACATCAAATCTAGGAGGATAAAATCCTACCAAAATTTTGAATTAATTTTGATTTTGAGCCACACGGGACTCATATTCCCAAGGTGGAAAATGAGTCCCTTTAGGCATAATTTATGGGACCAAATTTAAAAATGCTTAGAAAGGTGTGAAACCAAGTTCGGGACCCAAAATCCTAGGTGGGACTCATATGCCCAAGGTGGCGTATGAGTCCCAAATCACTAAATCTAGGCCACACATCCTGAAAACACTAAAATTATGATTAGATGTTGATTTGTGTCAGGATTTTCCTTGAAAAGATGTATTGAATGAGCCTTATGGATGCAAAATAGGGCCAATTAAAGCATAAAGAAGCCCAATTATTTATGAAAACCCTAGACAAGTGTGAAAGTGTGTTACAACACTTTACAACACTCTAAATAAGGCATGATTAAGGTTAAATAGAGATTTATTAGGTTTAGTTAATTAATAAAACCTTAGAAAAGTATGAAGATGTGTTACAACACTTTAACAAGGTACGATTTTAAGTTCATTACTTCACAAGGGCCCAAGACCTAATTTGAATGTTTCAAACACATTACAAGACTAAATCAAGGCACCATCAAGCTTAGTTAACAAGGAGGGCTCAAACAAGCAAGAAAAGGGAATACTTTTTCTGTTGCCACACATGTAATATCATTAATGGGTGTCGAGATAGATCCTTTAGAAAATACACTTAATAAAGCCTAAATTTGAATTAAAGGATCCAATTAAGCTCAATTAACTACAATTAATTAAAGAGACTCTAGATTAGTGTGAAAGTGCAATAAAACACTTTACAACACCCTAAATAAGGTATAATTAAGTATATTTTATTTAAAAGGTCCCTAGACTTGCTGTGAATGTGTAAAACACATTACAACACTAGAAGGTATGTGCAGGATCATGATGGGCTAAAAAGTGGCAATATGATGGGTCTATGTAGGGTATGTGCCTAACGACTTTTTTTTAACCCAAAATTGATGAAATGAAAAGGGTTTTTAAAGGAGATTCCCAACTTTCCACAAATATAAATTATGCTTTACCTTGAATTTAATAAATAATTATTATTCATTTTCTATTTGAATTATGACTAAAGTCCTAATTGATAGGTTGATTGAATAACATCTATAGATTTCAAACAGTATCACATTTTTTGAATCCAAAACATGTGTCACATTTTATGCTTCACATACTATAGGATTTAAAAAAAGAATTTCATGAAGTTTTGACCAAGTTAAGGTGGTTAGACATACGAGTTTTTATATTTTTTAAAATTTGTAATAAAAAATTCATAATTAATTATTTACTTTGAAAAAAATTACAAAAAATTATGCATCACATCTAGACATGAATCCTCTACTTATATCTAAAATCTTATAAAAAAATATTATCATTTTATTGTGGTTAGGGTGGTCAGAGAGAAACCTACTTATTTTTTCCTTAAATTTAAGTACTATTGCATTGAAATTTCAAAATTTCACTAAATAGATTTTTTATTTTTTTAAATAAACCTAGTAGTTTAGAAACTACATTCAATTTTCTGTAGATTCTATTCTTACATATTTTTGAAATAATATAGATAACTTATTCAAATTTTTACATCAACTTGCCTAACTCTGATTTTTTCTGAATTTTTTTGCCACTTAAGGGCCTATTTTTTCCATGATGATCCCACACATACCCTAGATTAGGGCATAATTAATTTCATTTGTTGTAATTATTTCCAAATGTAGGAAAAAGGGATATTTTTTCCATTAATAGAAAGTTGATTCACCTAAGGATTTTAAATTAATTCTTTGTGGGGATCTCATTTCCTAATGAAATAAAGGAAAATAGGTCTATCCATCAAATCATATACATATCATCATCCATATCTTATTTTTCTTCATTTCATTTTGGTGAACCTAACTTTTGAACATCAT
Source organism: Sequoia sempervirens (assembly GCA_007258455.2). Lineage (NCBI taxonomy): Eukaryota > Viridiplantae > Streptophyta > Pinopsida > Cupressales > Cupressaceae > Sequoia > Sequoia sempervirens. Next base: position 63,722,244 of record VDFB02358134.1, read on the forward strand.
AGTTTATGATTTGGAACCTTATATCTAGATTTGCATTCTTTTGCATTAGTTTGCATTTTTAGATCTCTAAAATTTGCATTAGTTTAATTTGCATTTTAGGGTGTTAAATTGTATTTTGGGCATTGTTTTTGATGAGTTAAGTAGCATTTATAGGGTGCTATACCCTTTACATGAAGATAAGCAGGGTTTTGAAAGGGCCCAAAACCTTGTACAGAGCAAAGAAAAGGAAACAACAAAACACGAAAGACTTAGAATTTTCTAACTAGCAGAAACACAACAAATTAATGGCCAACCCTGGCACCAAATACCAAGGGAAAAGAACAATTAGAACAACCAGTAGTCCTAAGTCAAAGAAATAGAAATATCAAAGGCCTTGAGCCAAAAAACTTAAACCCAAAACACAAGATTGAGGACCCAAAAAATTTCCTAGAGCAATCAAGCAACGAACCACCTACAACAGTTGGATTGTAGTAGACCTCTTGCTCAAATTTGGAAAAATTGAGCCTAACATATTCCCACCAAAAGAGGGAGAATAAGCACAAGTTTTTTTATAGAAACGTTCTTCAAATGACATCATCCAATCATACACCAACCCTAAAACCACCTCAAAAGGATAAGGCTCCCCTCTATAGGAGAGGAAGAAGTGGGGACAAAAACTACCAAAGACACCAACCAAGCATTGGCAATACAAGGGAAGACAACTAAGAGGGGGGAGGGAATCATTTGTCTCAGAAATTCAAAACTTATCCAACTTATTAACCATGAAAAAATAAATCATCAACACATTAGAAACACACATAACACCAAGATTTTTTAAATGGAAACCTTGTTAGGGGAAAAAACATGGTGGAGGTTAGTCCACAAGATTATACCCTATTAAAATTATAATGAAAATGAAATATGGGGAATGCACATGCATTCAGGAAAACTACCTAGAGCTCACTACTCAATAACAAAGGAAGACACATGGTCTTACAAAGAGATTCGGATTACAACCATCCAAATTTTGAATTGTGAAAATAGCATATGCTAATGCCTAATTACAGTTCCAATTAAGCACATGAACACTTCTCCACTCTTCTTCACTCTTCTTCACACTTCGTCACACTTTTCTCTACCTTCAAATGATTTAGAAAATTATTCACACACACATTTGACATCCTTTTCCACACTTAAATTCAAATAAAAAATCACTCTTATATATTTGCAACAAGAAATTTCATCGCTACAAGTCAGCCACAAAGAAATAATAAAATGAAAATAAACTATCAGCCCAAAACATTAAATATTATCAATGCAAATCAACAAAAGTCAGCCACAACTTAGTGAGGACCCAAATAAACATCTCCAACACAAAAATACTTCAATTAATTTCTCCTTAAAGATCCACAACACGCTACAAACACTATGTCGGCCAAGAACAAGAAAAACATGAACACACAAGAGAAAATCACCAACCATGAGCACAATGATCAATGCAGATGTGAAAAAAAGATAGAGATGATCTAGAAACATCCAAAATAATCACAAATCACAAGAGAAGCATCTACAACAACTAAACTAACTGAAATAGCATCATCTTTAATTAGGAACACCAACTGAAGAAACATAAAAAATGTTAGAATTAAAATCTTCATAACTCGATCAAATCTTCATGTGGATCTTTGAAACTCGACTTGGATAAAATAGATACACTCAGAAACAAACCCTTTAGTCCACAACCTTTGATCAACAATGTACAAAAATAACCACCATACTGAACTTCACTTCACCACTGACAACCTACAACTCATTTATTAAAAATTTCTCAATATCCTTGACATATACAACTTCAAATACATTTATGATAATAGTGTTGACATCAATTACAACCACAACATCCAAAAATATCCCCCTTTGGCATTGATGGCAACACATGATGTGAAAAACACCATCAACGCAACTAACTCCTGCTTAGGATTTGACTCATCTTCTGCTCAACATTTTCACATAATCTTTCTCCCCACAAGGCTCTTCTCCTTATATAATCACTAGTTTTTCACATGACTCTTCTCCCCCTTGACATTAATGACAAAGTTCTCTATGCTTTGAACCACATATCTAAATTTATGAACATTTGACTACTTTTCCTGAGTAGCAGCCACCACAACATCAATTTGAAGCAAGATATGATTGTGAAATGCACGAAATGATGCAATGCAATGCATCCTTAGTTATAATTAGAAGGGGTAATCACCCCTAACTTCCCTCTGAGATACTCAAAAGTATCCTTAGGCAACAACTTGGTAAAGATGTCTACAATCTGCTCCTTAGTAGGCACATACTCCAATTTGACTTCCTTTTCACTTACCGTCTCCCTGAAAAAGTGAAACTTGATAGATATATACTTTGTTTTTGAATGAAGGACCAAATTCTTGGAAATGTTAATAGCACTTGAGTTATCACAGAATATAGCAATAGGCTCATCATATACAACTTTGATATCCTTTAGCATCCGCTTCATCCATAGGACTTGAGTACAATTGTTAGCAGCAACAATGTATTTGGCCTCTATAGTAGACAAGGAAATGGCATTCTACTTCTTGCTTAACCATGAAATTAGCTTCTTACCCAATAAAAATGCTCCACCACTAGTAATTTTTTTGTCATTCACATCTCCTACCTAGTCAGCATCAGTGAAGGCACTCAAGGTAAAATCATCATCGTTAGGATACCATAGGCCAAGATCAGCAGTTCCCTTCAAGTATCTAAAAATTCTCTTCACAAAAGTCACATGAGATTCCTTCGGATTAGCTTGAAATATTGCAACAATACATACAACATTCATGATATCAGGCCTAGTTTGAGTTAAATACAACAATCCACCAATCATTGATTTGTATCTTGTCAGATTTTCTTTTGGAGAATCATCTTCTATTGTCAACTTGCATCCGGTCACCATGGTGTACCAACTAGCTTTGAATCTTCCATACCAAACTTCTTCAACAATTCATACACATACTTGGACTGAGATATACAAATTCCTTTATATAACCAAGTAATTTGCAATCCCCAAAAGAATTTCATCTCACCAATCATAGACATCTCAAATTCATTTTGCATCTCATTAGAAAACTTCATGCACAAACCATCATCTCCTCTAGAAATGATATCATCAACAAAGACTTCAACAATAAAATCTTTATTATGATCAATCTTGAAATAAAAATTACTATCAGAAATACCTTTGTTAAATCCAAGCTTCAACAAATACTTGTCCAATCTTGCATACCATGCTCTAGGGGCTTGTTTGAGTCCATAAAATGCTTTTTTTAACTGACACGCCATATCTTCCTTATCATTCAACTTGAATCCATCAGGTTGCTCAACATACACTTATTCTTCCAATTCACCATTTAGAAAAGTTGATTTTACATCCATCTAATAAACTTTGTAGTTCTTGTGAGCACCATAAGTAAGAAATAATCTTACAGCTTCAATTCTAGCAATAGGGGCAAAGGTATCTTCAAAATAAATTCCTTCCATCTATGAATATCCTTTACATAAGTTAGTCTTGCTTTGTTTCTAACCACTTCACCTTTCTCATTCAGTTTGTTTCTAAAGACCCATTTGGTTCCAATAACATTCTTATCCTTAGGTCTGGGAACAAGAATCCATGTATCATTCTTCTCAATCTTTTTCAACTCTTCTTTCATTTCTTCAACCCAATGCTCATCTTTACATGCTTCATTCACACTAGTGGGATCAATCTTTGAAATCAAGCAATACTCTTCTGCAATCTTTCTCCTATTCTGGACACCTTTGTTCTTATCACCTATAATCTGATCTTTTGAATGATTCAATCTTACATACCTCAAAGTCTTCTTAGGATGTTCTTCAACTTTAGGCTCTTTTGATATCTGTTGTGCTCTTTCACCAGTTTCTTCTTCTTTTTCATTTTCTTGATTTACCGAATTGATTTTCACTTGATTTGTAGTCTCAACTTGCTTTCCTTTGTTTGTACTTTCATCCTAATGATCAGAGTGATATCCATAGGTTTTGGTTAGTGTACCAAAGTCTTCATCAACCTTGACATTTGCACTTTCAACTATTTTCTTCAATCTTTTATTGTAACACCGGTAGGCCTTACTTTTAGTACCTTCATCACTCCTAGCATCAAACTTTCCTATGTCTTCATCTCTCTTAATATAACATCTACTTCCAAATATCTTGAAGTATTTAACAGTAGGATTTTGACTAGTCCATAAATCAAAAGGGGTCTTACTTGTATTACCTTTGATTTGTACCCAGTTGAGTGTGTACATAGTAGTACTCACAACTTCTCTCCAATAGATATGAGGGACATTTGCTTCCAACATCATAGTTCTAGCAACATCTTCAACAGTTATGTTCTTCCTTTCCACAACTCCATTTTGTTCAGGGGTTTGCGGTGCAAATAATTGTCTCTTTATTCCATGTTCTTCACAAAAAGTATTAAATTCACCAGAAGTGAATTCACCACCTCTATCTGATCTCAAACATTTAATCTTCAAACTTGTCTTTGTCTCAACCATAGCTTTAAAGATCTTGAACTTTTCCAGTGCTTCAAATTTCTCCCTTAAGAAAGTAACTCATACCATTCTAGAATAATCATCAATGAGTAACATGAAATACCTGTAACCTTGTAAACTTTTGACCTTAGAGGGACCACACAGATCAGTATGCACAAGCTCTAACAATTCATTTGAACAATTCTTTTTACTCCGAAATGAAATGATAGTTTGCTTTCCCAATTGACATTCCTTGCATATTGCATTAGTAGGTTTCACCAACTTAGGTAGATCTCTCACAGCCTTAGTGGAACTTATCTTGACAATATTATCAAAGTTAATGTTACAAATTTTCAATACAACTCAATTGGTAGAGCTAATTAGTTTGTTTCATCTTAAAGTGGAAGTTCAATTAATTTTTGCATGTGCTTAAATTGTTGTTTGCATCAAATTTATGAAGTTTTAGTTATGCAAATGTTTTTAGTAAACAAAATTTCAAAATTTGCTCAGTGCTTTGTAGCACAAATGAAGTACAAAGCAAAATACACAAATGATTAAAGTAGAATAATTGCTTTCATTTATTTCATAATGCTTATTCACATTACAATATTTCATTTGTTTGCAAATAAAAATGATTGTACAAGTTTTCATTTTGATGCATTTCTTTTTAGAATGGAAATGAAAAGAGAAATTACAAGATTCACACAAGTCATGGAGATAGACAAAATCATTCATTTCAAGAAATGAATTATACAACTGAAGGTTAAAGGAAAATAAATAAGCAAATAACATAAGACATATCCATCATTTCCTGTGTCTTGATCTTCAATTGATGTTCTTGTAGCTTGCTTCATTTTTCTTTCAATTCCAAGTGTACCTATAGAAGATTGGGAAAGTCCTGTTAGAGTTCTAGATATGAGTTACACTACATGCTCTACCAATAGAGATATAATTCATTCCTTGAAATGCATGGAATCAGCTAAGAATGAAGAGTGCAGTATGAGAGCCTGAAAATGAAATGTCACATCAAGTAACCTTTTAAACTTCATTATTTTATGCTAAAATTGTTTGCTTCCTATGCAGGTATAGGAAAAGTTATGTAGTTGATAATTTCATGAAGACATAACAACATGTGGGGTAAAACGGGCTGCCACAAGGGTAGAGCTTGACATGATACCCCTTAAACATACAAATGGGGCTGAGTAAAGAAATACAATCATCATGCTCATATGACCTAGTCAGGAAGGAGTGAAACAAATTTTAATTATCAAAATCATCAAGACCATTGTTTACTCATAACAATCAAATTTAAGAATAGCGAAGTGAAAATTATGAGTGAAAAATGAGCTCAATTCAGAAACAAAACCAAATGGATTCATAAAATTAGATATTGAAGAGCATTAAATACTGTCAAAAGAAGTGCATTTTGCTTCCTTCATTGATTGTTATTTTTAATGGGACTTAAAAAGGCATGAGAAGTACAATAAGCTACAGTTTCTATGAAGCATTGACTATAGATAGGGTGCAACAAACAACACATTGTTGTAGGAACATCAATGTTGCTATAGGAGGTGCAAAGTAAAAGAAGTAGTGTTGTTCTAGCTTTACCTCAGTGGAGGAGCAATGAAAGATAAATTCATAATCAAAATCAGGCTACAAATTTAATACAAATTGGTATTTGCATTACATTTGTATTTTTTAGAAAATAATATATGGAGTGCATAAATGGAAAATAGTCAACTATGCTAAACAATGTGCAATAATATATATAGTGGAAGTGAATGTTTTCCATGTAATGTGTTTTAGAGAATGTAAATCTACAAATAAAGGAATGTATGACTTTTTGAAATCATGTGCAACAGGCTCAAGTTTCAAGGTGAAACAAATGCTACAGAGCTCATTTCGAAATATAGAGAGAAACTTTCTTCATAAAGGGAAACAAAGAATTTCATATATGGTCACAGCTTGAAGAGCGGATTTCAACTCAAGATATAGAATTTCAAGCTTTTAAGCTCTTCAAAATGATGGATACAATAAGTGTTGGCCGTGGCTATGAAGCTCTAGAAGCCCCGTCTACTTAATCAACAATAGCCACTTTGGGGTTTTGTCAAAGGATACAAATGCTTAAGTTTTCTTCATGAGGTCCAAAACCCATTTGGGTTTTAAATACAAAATAGATATAAAAGCAAGAGGTTGAGTCCTTGATAACAGGAGAAGCTTTCAAAATGGAAAAAAAAAAGGGTAAATACATGCATAGCCACAACCTGCAATGAAGGAGATACACTAAAATTTTCACATGGTTACTTCCATACAAGAAAATAACCTTCAATATCATTCTTTTATCCAAACTCATTTGAGTTTTATTCAAACAAAGGATACAAAAAAAAATGCATAAGGAAGTAATGATAATGGTGCACCCAAGCAGATTCTTATACCTTACAAATTCTTTTCAAATGCTCGAAATGGAGATGATAATGTTTCATTTCAAGGAGGAGAGATCTTACCATTTTTTTCAGAGGCTGATCTATAGAGAATTGGTGAGGTTCGAGTTCAACATCCATTCCATAGCTCTCCCATGGTGGCTTCTCTTATAGAGAGCATTTTCTCAAAACCACAAAAAGAAATGAGGCCAAATTTTAAGGTTTTTGTTTTGATTTGGAGTTCCCTTAACCCTAATTCAAACTTAGGGATTTTTATCAATGTTTCAAAATATCAAATTCCCCAAGTCAAAAACCATGATGGCTGAATACATTGCTTAGGTCGACTATTTTTTTAAGGGTTCAATCACATATTTTGCCTATGTTTTTTAGGTTAGACATTGATTTGCATGTCATGGTTTAAAATACCTTAGGTATTTTATTTAATTAATGTCAAAGCCTTAGCTAAGATAAAAAGCCTTGGTAAGATTATTATTTTTATTGATTTTATAGAAATCAATTAAAAACTCAAATGATCAATATTTTCAAATATTTTTATGATTTTTTTTAGAAAAGAATCAATTGTGATAAGAGATATCAAAGTTGTTATTTTTTGCAAAGATTTTTCTTAAAATCTTAATTGCAAAAAAAATTGAATAAAGATAAGCCTTTATTGGTAAAATGTAAAAAATGTAAATCTTGTAAAGAAAGGATAAAGCAATGTTTCTATAAATTGCTTTTATCTTTCGCTATTTTTAGCAGTATTATGAAAGCTGAGTTGTTGATCTTTTCCTTGGGAGAATTTGAGAATCATGGGATGAAGATAAGGTGTTTTTTTTTCTTTTAAAGAAAATTAAGCTTATTTTTAGAAGCCTTTTGGATAGACATGCAAAAAGTGTGAGTTTTCAACTTTTATTACATAGTATGATGCATATTTGGATGCTTTTTTCTGGGCTTTTCTATAGAGCTCATATTAGCATTTGGAGGGATATATTTTGAAGAAAAACTTAGAGTTAAAAAAGGTTCAAATCATTGTTTCTTCCTCTCTTGTTCATGCAGAGAGTCTTGTAAGTAGTTTTGTACTCAGATTTTTGATAATTTCACTCCTTCATTCAATAAAATAGTAGAGTTTCCTTTCTCACTTTTTGTTTATGCTTTGCAAGTAGTAATTTGATGTGTCTATTGATTCAAATCTTTTGAATCCTTTTCTTGTTTTACTATTGTTAAGTGATTTTCAGGAGTTGCATGCTAATTCAAGTTGTGCCTTGTGTTTATTCTAAACCTTTGCACAAATCACTTTTAGGTTATATGTGTTGTGAGATTGTGAGAATAAAGTTTTAAAGAGGTGGTGAGAGTGAGTTATTATCAGAAATCTTCTTAATGTTGGTCAATAATTTTAGGTGATAGAATTTTAGTCAGAAGTTTAAAATCCAGTTTATCCTTCTAACTCTTTACATCAAAAAATCATTTAGAATAAGAATCATCATTCGAAGAACTAGCTCACTCTGGAGATTCCTTCTTCACTTAGATCACCCACATTTGAAGAAGGTTTCCATGTGTCAACAAATAGTTAAGTTTCCTACAAGCTTAGCATAGGGTGGATATTTGATTGATAACAGTTTTTGGCACGCCCGGTGGGACTCTAAAAGTTTGTTTCAGAGGAAATTTTTTCAAGATTTTAAGCTATTGTTTTGGTATGCACAATATACTTTATGGCTTTGGAGGTAGAAAACAACATACCTTACAACTATTTTCTCTTATTTTGAAGTAGATCTAGTGTGAACAACATGCAGTGCACATGTGACTCTGAGAAGCTTTTTCTAGTTTCATAATGATCAAGTGCTAGTATGCTCTTAAAAGATTCTAATTTTTGCTTTTTTTTTAGCCTTTGAATGAACAAGCATGTCAATGCTTCATGATAATATGTCTTACCATCCACCATATCATGAAAATACTACTTATACATCTCCATATCAACCATATTCGCATAATCATGCTATTGGTTTTGATTCCATAACTTCTCAAAACTAGCATACCCAATATAATTACCACCCATCTGCCTCTACTTAGCCATCATATACTCAAAGTCAGTTCCAAAATATGGAAGACCTAAGTTTCAGAGATATAAGGCTAAATTACGAAAAGAAAATGAGTGAAATAGAAAAACAAAGGAATCAGTTAAATCAGTAGGAGGAGATTGCAAGCCTAAAGAGCGAGTTGCTTGAATTCATGAAGCAAATGGAGGAGACCAAGAGACAACATGAATATAATCAACAATAGAAGGAGATGGATTCTTAGGCCTATCTCTATGAGAAAGATTTCGAGGCATAAAGGCACGAAGTTCAAGCAGCCCTTGCAGTTCTATATTAGATTGCTCAAGAGTAGACTCATGGGAATCAAGTTCCGAGTTCTAGACAAAGTGAACCTCTTTATACATCTAAAGTTGGGATCCTGAGTTTTAGGAAGTATAGAGTCTTAGGATTTTCAAGTCAACCTCTCAATCTTGAGGTACCAAGTTTTCAAAGTCTTAATCCTCCCTGAAATGAACCTATTTCTGAGAAATTTCAGCCCTCAATCCCTCAAGGGCAGTTTCTGCAAAAGCTTATTTGTTCCCCAATAGCTCAAAAATTTCCCCAAGTTTCCCCACCTGATGAACCCAAGGATGAACCCTTCAATCAAAATACCCTACTTCGCATGAAGGAACTTAGGAAGGTAAATCCATTGCATTAAGCTTTGGCAGTTTACTATTTGCAATAACAGAAGATTAAGCAAATAAAGGCCTCTCCTAATGTGTCTTTCCATGTTTTCACTAATGGGTATCTTTGTTGTGTTGAAGAGGAGGGAAATACTTCAGTGCTCATTTCAGAAGCTCAGTCAGGGCAGCCAGATGAGGAGCAAGAAGAGGTCAAAGAGTGTGATGAATTGCTGGTTGAGTAGAGTGACTATGATGTCGATGCCTTGGATCAACAAAAGGAGTGCAAGTGTGAACCTCCTAAAGAGTCAACTAGGCTAGACAAGAGCTATCATGAGGTAAAAGAAAGTCCTATTTTATTAAAAGGCCAAGAAGAATGTGATAAAGATTCATTTTTGGGTGGTCTTGATGCTTTGGTTGCAAATCTAGACAATGAAGAAGAAGTTTCAATTAATTTGTTTGATGAGTTTCCCACCTTCACGCTTGAAAGTGAAAATGGCATGACTGGGAAAAATTTTGGCCACCATAGTGATGGGGACCACTTAGATAATGTGCTGACCCAAGAATAAAAATGTGAAAGTAGCCTTGAATCAAATGACCAAGAGCTTAAGGAGGATTTTTTCCAAGCTGAAATTGAGCTTTTCTTATCACACTTAGAGGATATGCCAGTATCTTTGGAGGAAGGTTACCCTGAACATCAAAAGAAAGAGGTGGTGGTGGCTGAATTCTCAAATGCATCATTGGTTATGGGGCAGCCTAACCAATGAAATAATCTTGACTGGTCAGAGGAGCTGCCTTTTTGTTGCACAAAGGAGCTTGAAGTTGATGTGCCAAATGAGGGTCAATTGGAGGAAACTATCTCATTGTTTGAACTGTTGCCTTCATTGGAGAAAAGAGTCCTGATTAAGAAGGCCTCCCTTTGAATAATGGTGAGGGATTTGAGCCCATATCCAGTGCTTCTGAAATCCCTCCAAGAATGGATAGTTTTGATGAGTTATTAGACACTCTAACAGAGGATGGTCACAAGCAATCAAAGCATTATGTGTTGGTTAGAAGAGGGGGCTACTTTTCAAGACCAGTAAATGGTTATGTTTGAGTTCTATTTCATGGGTTAGTGTAGGATAGAGTTAGTATTTCTGCAAATAAGTTCTTTGCACACATTTTCATTTTAGTAGTTTTATTTCCCTAAGCATTGTTGCACATGTTTGGTTGGCCATCAGGGCCTGTTAGTTTTCTTTCAGTTCTATTTGGTTTTGTTTTGCTGTTGTTTGGAGTTTTACCGTTTGAGTTTCTAAGATTCATGAAGGGGGAAAATTGGACTTCGCGCCCAATGGAGTATTAAAGGCAACTGATCTAATGCTTAGCAGGCAAGAATTTAGTGGAAATCACCAAAATGTTACCAATTTTCACTATAGCTTAATTGGCAGAACTAATTAGTTTGTTTCATCTTAAAGTGGAAGTTCAGTTAATTTTTGCATGTGCTTAAATTGTTGTTTGCATCAGATTTATGAAGTTTTAGTTATGCAAATTTTTTCAGTAAACAAAATTTCAAAAGTTGCTTAGTGCTTTGCAACACAAATGAAGTACAAAGCAGAATACACAAATGATTAAAGCAAAATAATTTCTTTCATTTATTTCACAATGCCAATTCACATTATAGTATTTCATTTGTTTGCGAATACAAATGATTGTACAAGTTTTCATTTTGATGCATTTCTTTTCAGAATCAAAATGAAAAGAGAAATTATAGGATCCACACAAGCCATGGAGATATCCAAAACCATTCATTGCAAGAAATGAATTATACAATTGAAGGTTAAAGGAAAAGAAAGAAGCAAATAACATAAGACATATCCATCATTTCCTATGTCTTGATCTTTAGTTGATATTCTTATAGCTTGCTCCATTCTGCTTCTGATTCCAAGTGTACCTATAGAAGATTGGGAAAGTCTTGTTAGAGCTCCAGTTATGAGTTACACTACATGCTATACCAACAGAGACATAATTCATTCCTTGAAATGCATGGAATCAACTAAGAATGAAGAGTGCAGTATGAGATCCTGAAAATGAAATGTCACATCATGGAACCTTTTAAACTTCATTATTTTATGCTAACATTGTTTGCTTCCTATGTAGGTATAGGAAAAGTTATGTAGTTGATCATTTCATGAAGACATAACAACATGTGGGGTAAAACGGGCTCCCACAAGGGTAGAGCTTAGCATGCTACCCCTTAAACATACAAATTGGGATGAGTAGAGAAATACAATCATCATGGTCATATGAGCTAGTCAGGAAGGAGTGAAACAAATTTTAACTATCAAAATCATCAAGACCATTGTTCACTCATAACAATCAAATATGAGAACATAGAAAATGTCAAGGGTAAATACATGCAATAAGGGTAAATAACAAGGGTAAATCAGCAGGAGGAGATTGCAAGCCTAAAGAGCAAGTTGGTTGAATTCATGAAGCAAATGGAGGAGATCAAGAGACAACATGAATATAATCAACAACAGAAGGAGATGGCTTCTCAAGCCTATCTCTATGAGCAAGAGTTGGAGGTGCAAAGACATGAAGTTCAAGCAGCCACTATAGTTCTATATCAGCCTCCTCAAGAGGAGACTCATGAGAATCAAGTTTCGAGTTCCAGACAAAGTGAACCTCTTTATACATCTAAAGTTGGGATCTCGAGTTTTAGGTAGTATAGAGTCTTAAGCTTTTCAAGTCAACCTCTCAATCTTGAGGTACCAAGTTTTCAAAGTCTTCATCCTCCCTGAAATGAACCTATTCCTAAGCAATTTCAGCCCTCAATCCCTCAAGGGTAGTTTTTGGAAAAGCCTATTTGTTCCCTAATAGCTCAAAATTTTCACCAAGTTTCTCCACCTAATGAACCCAAGGATGAACCCTTCAATCAAAATACCCTACTTCGCATAGAGGAACTTAGGAAGGTAAATCCATTGTGTTCAACTTTGGAAGTTTACCATTTGCAACAATAGAAGATTAAGCAAATAAAGGCCTCTCCTAATGTGCCTTTCCATGTTTTCACTAATGGGTCTCCTTGTTGTGTTGAAGAGGAGGTAAATGCTTCAGTGCTCATTTCAGAAGCTCGGTTAGGGCAGCTAGATGAGGAGCAAGAAGAGGGAAAAGAGTGTGATGAATTGCTAGTTGAGCAGAGTGACTGTGATGTTGATGCCTTGGATCGGCAAAAGGAGTGTAAGTGTGAACCTCTTGAAGAGTCAACAAGGCTAGAAAAGAGCTATCATGAGGTAAAAGACAATCCTCTTTTATTAAAAGGCCAAGAATAAAGGAGATACACAAGGGTAAATACATGCATAGCCAATTTGTAGAGAATTGGTGAGGTTCAACTTCAACATCCATTCCATAGCTCTCCCATGGAAGCTACTCTTACAGAGAGAATTTTCTCAAAAACACAAAATGAAATGAGGCCAAATTTTAGGGGTTTTATTTTGATTTGGAGTTCCCTTAACCCTAATTCAAACAAGGGTAAATATATGCATAGTCGCAGCCTGCAATGAAGGAGATACACAAAATTTTTCACATGCTTACTTCCATACAAGAAAATAACCTTCAAGATGATGCTTTTATCCAAAATCATTTGAGTTTTATTCAAACAAAGGATGCAAAAAAAAATGCATAATGAAGCAATGATAATGGCACACCCAAGCAGATTCTTATACCTCAAAAATTCTTTTCAAATGCTCAAAATGGAGATGAGAATTTTTCATTTCAAGGAGGAGAGAGCTTACCATTTTTCTTAGAGGCCGATCTACAAAGAATTGGTGAGGTTCGAGTTCAACATCCATTCCATAGCTCGCCCATGGTGGATTCTCTTATAGAGAGCATTTTCTCAAAAAGACAAAATGAAATGAGGCCGAATTTTAGGGTTTTTGTTTTGATTTGGAGTTCCCTTAACCCTAATTCGAACTTAGGGATTTTTATCAATGTTTTAAAATATCAAATTCCCCAATTCAAAAACCATGGTGGTTGAATACATTCCTTAGCTCAACTATTTTTTTAAGGGTTCAATCACATATTTTGCCTATGTTTTTTAGGTTAGACATTGATTTGCATGTCATGGTTTAAAATACCTTAGGTATTTTATTTAATTAATGTCAAAGCCTTAGCTAAGATAAAAAGCCTTGGTAAGATTATTATTTTTATTGATTTTATAGAAATCCATTAAAAACTAAAATAATAAATATTTTCCAATATTTGTTATGAATTTTTTTAGAAAAAAATCAATTGTGATAAGAGATATCAAAGTTGTTATTTTTTGCAAAGATATTTCTTAAAATATTAATTGCAAAAAAATCAAAATAAAGATAAGCCTTTATTGGTAAAATGTAAAAACTGCAAATCTTGTAAAGCAAGGATTAAGCAATGTTTTTATAAATTACTTTTATCTTTTGCTATTTTTAGCAATATTATGAAAGCTGAGTTGTTGATATTTTCCTTGGGTGAATTTGAGAATCATGGGATGAAGATAAGGTGTTTTTTTTTCTCTTAAAGCAAATTAAGCCTATTTTTAGAAGCCTTTTGGATGGACATGCAAAAAGTGTGAAATTTCCATTTTTCTTACACAATATGATGCAGATTTGGATGCTTTTTTCTGGGCTTTTCTATAGAGCTCGTAGTAGGGTTTGTAGGGATATATTTTGAAGAAAAACTTAGAGTTAAAAAAGGTTCAGATCATTGTTTCTTCCTCTCTTGTTCATGCAGAGAATCTTGTAAGCAGTTTTGTACTCATATTTTTGATAATTTCACTCCATTCAATAAAATAGTAGAGTTTCCTTTCTCACTTCTTGTTTATGCTTTGCAAGTAGTAATTTGATGTGTCTTGTGATTAAAATCTATTGAATCCTTTTCTTGTCTTATTGTTGTTAAGTAATTTGTAGGAGTTGCATGCTAATTCAAGTTGTGCCTTGTGTTTATTCTAAACCTTTGCACAAATCACTTTTGGGTTATATGTGTTGTGAGATTGTGAGAATCAAGTTTTAAAGAGGTGGTGAGAGTGAGTTATTATCAGAAATCTTCTTAATGTTGCTCAATAATTTTAGGTGATAGAATTTTAGTCATAAATTTTAAATCCAATTTATCCTTCTAACTCTTTACCTCAAAAAATCATTTAGAATAGGAATTATCATTCAGAGAACCAACTCACTCTAGAGATTCCTTCTTCACTCAGATCACCCACATCTGAAGAAGGTTTCCATGTGTTAACAAATAGTTAAGTTTCCTGCAAGCTTAGTATAGGGTGCATATCTGATTGATAATAGTTAACATGACACAACCTCCTATTCCATAACCAACTTTCATCAATTTGATAAATCAAACAACTTTTACTAGCAACACTCAAGTGAAAGATATTACCTTTTGTTTTTGTAACTAATGCAATTTCATTTTCAAAACTCAATATTTTGCACTTTCCATCCTTGAACTCAAGATTGTATCCCTTATCAACCATTTTCCCAACACTCAAAATATTATGCTTCAAGCCTTCCCCATAGAGAACATCATTAGTATTATGCTTACCATCAGGAGAAATGCAACCTCTTCCATGGATCACACCAGTTGTATTATCACCAAATCTCACAACACCACCATCATACTTTTCCAAGCTTACAAACTTACTTTTGTCTCTTGTCATATGATGTGAACATCCATTGTCAATTACCCATTCATCTTTTTCTTCAACTCGAGCAGCCAAGGGTTTTTCCACATTTGTACAACCAGCAGATTCAGTAGATATAGGATTATTTTCCTTGAGAGCAATAAATACCCATTCATCATCACTTCTATTTCCTTTATTAGATTCCTCATCTGCCACACCTTCATCAGCAACATAGTAACACTTCTTCTGAAATTTAGGTTTGTTATGTCTTGGTTTAGGGGCTCTTTGTGGACACCTTGATGCAAAATGATCTATCTTATTGCAAGAAAAACATTGAAGATGCAATTTTCCTTCGTACTTACCTCTTCCTCTTGATACTCTTTTGACAATAAGTGCTTCCAGCTCTTCTAGCTCTCTTTCTTCTTCTTCATTCTGTCCGATTTCATCCTCATACTTGAATGTCTTTCTAGATGAACTTTCACCTAGATCACATCTCTATCTCTTCCGAAAATAGTAGCCTTAAATGTAGATTCAACCTTAGGAAGGGCATCACCAAATTCACTCAACTCAAAAGCAATCAGCTTACCAACCAATGTATCTCTAGTTATGTTTGTTACGGTCTGGATCTCTTCAATAGCACTAGATTTGACTTTGTAAGAATCAGGCAGGGATCTAAGCACCTTAGCAACAATCTTAGATTCATCTATCTTTCCACCAACACATATAATACCACACACAAGTTCATTCACTCTTTGGATGAAAGTATTAATATTCTCATCATCACCCATTCTCAACCTTTCATATTTCCATTTCAAACTCTGCAACTTAGCAATATTCACATTAGCATAACCTTCATACAAGGTTTCCAACCTTTTTTATATCTCATAAGTAGTTTTCAGATCCATAACATTTGTCATCTTAGAATCAATCAAAGCACTCAACAAATCTTCCTTAGCCCAGATATTATACTAAGCATCTCTGATCTCAGTAGAAATAGTAGGACCATTCTTTGGAATAATATACATATTACTTGTAATGATCCAATAGGGTTCAATAATGCATCTTAGATGGCACTCCATTCGAGTCTTCCACAAAGAATAATTTGTTCCATCAAATCTCAAACTATCCTTCTTATAACTTGCCATCTCAGATCACCTTAAGTTGTTAAACTTCTTCCAAGGAACCTGCTCTGATACCAATTGTTGGAAATACAAGGGAAAATAACTAATAGGAGGGGATGAATTGGTTTTCATAGAGACTTAAAAATTATCCAACTTATTAACCATGAAAACATAGATCATCAACACATCAGAAACACACATAACACCAAGATTTTTTACGTGGAAACACTGTTAGGGGAAAAAACACGGTGGAGGTTAGTCCACAAGATTATACCCTATTAAAAGTATAATGAAAATAAAATATGGGGAATGCACATGCATTCAGACACACTGCCTAAAGCTCACTACTCAATAACAAAGGAAGACACATTGTCTTACAAAGAGATTTGTATTATAGCCATCTGGATTTTGAACTGAGAAAATAGCATCTGCTAATGTTTGATTACAATTCCAATTAAGCACATGAACACTTATCCACTCTTCTTCACTCTTCTTCACATTTCTTCACACTCTACTTTGCCTTCGAATGATTTAGAATATTATTTACACACACACACATTCAACATTCCTTTCCACACTTAAATTCGAATAAACAATCACTCTTATATATCCACAACAAGAAATTTCATCGCTACAAGTCAGCCATAAAGAAATAATAAAATGAATATAAATTGTTGGCCCAAAACATTAAATATTATCAATGCGAATAAACCAAATTTGGCCACAACTTAGTGAGGACCCAAATAAACATCTCCAACACAAAAATAATTCAATTAATTTCTCCTTGAAGATCCAAAACATGCTACAAAAACTATGTCGGCCAAGAACAAGAAAAACATGAACACGCAAGAGAAAATCACCAATCACAAGCACAACAATCAATGCCAATGTGCAAAAAAGATAGAGCATGATCTAGAAACATCCACAAGCATCACGAATCACAAGAGAAGTATCCAAAAAAAATTGATCTAATTGAAATAGTATCATCTTTAATCAGGAACACCAACTGAAGAAATATAAAAACTATTAGAATGAAAATCTTCATAGATCAATCAAATCTTCATGTGGATCTCTAAAACTTGACATGGATAAACTAGATGCATTCTGATAGGCAAAATTTTGAAAATTTCATGGCCGCACATACCTGTTAGTTCCCAAAAATTTGCTTACCATATGCACATGAATCCGCTTTGCATAACAAATTCGCCCATATTTTTTCATTTTGTCCCATAGAATTCACCTATCCTTGGAGTATTTCAATGTGTAAACCATATTGGTGTAACATGATGCAGGTTTCACCGATCCAAGAAGCATTTTATACTAACATGTGTCTTTTGCAGTCTATCGGCAAGACATCGGGAGAGTCTTACCAATGTTATTTCATTTGGTAATACACATCGGCATGATGCAATTTGTAGTCTCAGCGACACAGGGGTCCTATCGACAAAATAGTGGTCATCAGAATAAGTCATAGCGATCACATTTGTTTCTCACCGATCGAAGATATAGGGACATATTGGTGAGAAAATCTTCATCGGAATGAGTCATAGCGAGCATATATGTGTCTTAACGATGAAACAAAGAGTTATGTTGCCGAGACAAGAGTCATTGGATTAACATCCTCCAGCATTTGTTTGGTCTTTTCGACAAAGTAATGATAGATTATGTCGTTGTCATTGATATGAAGTCTTGCAGTTCCGCCGACCCCCAGAGTCACAATGATATGTTTGATTATCGGTGAGATAGGATTTGTCGGAGAGAGATAGGAAGCTCATGCCGAATGAAGTTCCATCGGCAAGAAAACCACTATGTCTCAGTGATCAGAGTTGACAAAGGATAAGTCTCAGAAGAACACAATGTAAGCAGAGGAACATCTGCCCGACCTTCAATGTCATAGCGATGCACTCGTGATTGAAGGGATAGCTATTGGTGAGACTCAACACATCGATGAAACTACATGATATCAAAGTGATATAAAATATGTGGTAGTCGGGGAGACTCAGAACATCGGTAGGACTACAAGATAACTTGGTGATGGTAGTAAAGGTACTGATAGGCTATCGGGGAGACTTAGAATATCGATGAGACTATGGGACACCAAAGCGATATGTGATCTGTGGTGGTCAGAGTAACATTGAACGTTGGCGAAATTGCAGGACGTCTCAGCGGATGTTTAACAAACATGGAAAAGGCCCGAATGAAATAACTGCCCAGATGTGAATGCAAATGGATGCAACTTTTCATGTGACCGATATATAAAACCCATTTTTGAGCAGAGAGAAGGGGGACAGAATAAAAAATACAGTAGGATACATATTGTAAAGAATTTTGAGACTATGATGCATGATTGAAAAACAATGGAGATTTCAATTGAATTTATGATGTGATGACATTTTTCTAGTTTCAGTTGTTTGTTGTGTTAATTAAAAGTATTGTTGAAGTTGTCTCCAAGGTTGACATTTTCTAATTATTTAAACTGATATATCAAGGATATTTTTTAGTTTATCAGTGCACACTTGTTGTATCTGTATGATTGGATTAATCGATTCTTTCAAGGAAAGATGAAATCCTTTGAATCAATTATAGTAATTAGGGAATCTCAATTGGATCATTAAGAAGAACTTAGTAGTCACATTCTTGCATGTTTATACCAGCTATAAACTTAAACCTATATGCCAAACAATTTGAGTTTCTTCCAGAAAGAAGTTATTTGTTTAGATTTTCATTTGACTCTGTGCACCCAATAAGGCACTAGTCTCTACCATTTCACTGTTTAGTTTCATTCAATTTTTCATATGAACATATTAGATTTTTGCCTTGATATTGTTTATACAATTTATACCAAATTAAAACTCATTTGTCTATTCTTATTTTCCAATGTGGGTAAATTGCTTTAGGAAATAAACAAAGGTCAATTCTGCTTCATTGCTATAGGTATACCTGCCTAGGTTTGGTAGCACCTGAAGAGAAGAAGGTTCAATTCATTTGGCCTTGTCTATTACCTTGAAACGTTGTGAAAGCTTGGCAACCTTTCATGGTTCAAACCTACATTTTTGAGAGGTAACAAATTGGTGACTCTATTGGGGACTTATTGTAGGATATCCAGTTGAAGATCATCATACAGAGTCATTGAAGAAAAAATAATAATTTGAGAAGTTTCTGAAAAGGTGATTCCACTGGGGGATAAAATCAAGAATAGTTTCATTTTTCTCACTTTTCACAAAGTGAGTGGTGACTCTGACAAAGACATTGCATCAATTCAACATGAATGGTAGAAGATCCCAATACAAAGGAGATCCTACTGGAGGTCCTACTGGTAACAATAAGTGGACACATAAGGGTGATAAGGATGATAAGGGTAAGAAGAAAGAGGATGACATGTGCATAACAAACAAAGACAAAGCATCAAGACCAAATTGTGAGACATATGACCATTATGATACTTGGAGAGATAATTCAAGTGCAGAACCTTGTACCCCTGAAGAACAAAGAAATTATTTTTATAATCCTCAGAAATAGGCAGAGTTTGATGCTAAACTCGAAGCTGAATGAATCAGATATCAACATGAATATGATCAAAGAATGGAGGGTAATCAAAGTGAGCCTATTGATCATGTAATTCCTCAAGAAAATTATGAGTTCTCAACTCATGAAGAAGTAGAAGCATAGTTTGAGTTTCATAAACAAGAAGTAGAAAGAGAAAAAGTTGAACAGGAAAATATCCAAATGATAAAAGCAATCCAAAACTTGAAATTGCAGAAAGCCCAAATTGATGCTCAGATAGCTAGTTTTTCAAAGTATATACCACCTCATAGGTAGGGAAATGATAATACAGGGCCTTCAAACCCATCAAAGGCTCCTCAGAATCATATAATAAATCAATACAATCAACCAAACCATCCACCGTATATTGCATCACAACATACAAATCTATAACCACCTCATGGTCAACAATATGTGCCATATCTTCATACACAATACAATAATCCAATGTACTAGTATCAGCACGTGCATAATCCTCCCCCTCAACAATATACAACAATGATCAGATAATTTGACTTGATAGGGTTTCAATTATACCCTTACCCTATGGATAGTAGTTGGAGAAATCTTGTTCCTAAGTTTACAGGGAGGAGTGCAATTACTGTTGAAGATCATTTGAGGAATTTTAATGCTTTTGTCCAAGACTTGGATATATCATATGAAGATTTACATATGAGGTTGTTCATGATGTCACTCACTGAAGAAGCTAGGGATTGGTTCAATACCCTTCCAACAACCTTTGTTGATTCTATCCAAGAATTTGAGGATCGATTTCTTAAACAATACAGAAATCCATGTGCACTAGATGTTGCTTTACATGAACTAGTACGAATTCAAAAAAATCAAAATGAGTCAATTTATGATTTTAACCGAAGATTCAACAAATTGCAGAATAAGATACCACTTGGGTCAAAGTTGCCAGACTCTACAGCATTGAGTATTTATTTGAATGCATTTGATCCAAAAATAGGGTATGAACTAAGAAACAAGTTTCCAAGAGATTTGGTTGAAGCCCAAAAGATAACACTAACCATTGAAAACAATAGGAAAGCTACTAGGATGATCAATAAGAGAGAAAATCCTAGGGTTCCTCAACAAGTCAATAATTACCAGTAAAAATAGGAGAACACATACAGAAATGAGAGGCCTCGGTTACATGATATGCCCTATAATACAAATTGGAAGGATGGAAACCTGTAATGGATAGACCTAGGAACAAAGAAACACCTGATCCATTAAGGAAGAAGGGGGAGTATATGGTCAATAATAATCTTTGGTGTGAAGGTTGTGATGGGCCACATTCCCCAGACCACTGTGTTGTAGCCCAAGAAATGCAAGAAGAAGGGATGCTAGCGAGTGGCAGTGGAGGAGATCACTCAGTGTTTTTGACTTCAAATACTATTCACCTCATTGAGGAGGAATATTTATCTTTAGAAGATGAAGGTTGTGAGTACGATGTTTCAAATCAAAGGTGCAATGTCCACATGGCTGAACAACAAGTTTTTTTTATTCTGAAGAAGATTATGCAAAACAATACTCTGTTGAGGTGCCTACTCAATGCGATATAAGGAGACCCATGAAGAAGAAATAAAGAGGTTAACCATTTTTGTGGTTGAACAAGTGAAGAGCTAGTATTGGTTAATAAATAGGACAATGAATGAAAAGGAAGGTGCTCCCAGGGAAACATTCATGAAAGATAGAGAAGTAACACCAAGAGTTTTGAAGAGAACAGAAAGTAAGCAACCTGACAAGAATGAACAAAGGCTTGTTTAGAAAGAAGAGAACAAAGAGTTATACAAAGAAAAGTAGAAACATGTCCAAAAGGAAGAATTCAAAGGGGAAACATTAGAGAAAAAGAAAACGGTTAAGGTAGAGGGTTCTTCATTTGACTTCTCTCAGGATTTATCTCAGGTAAAAATGTTTGTCCCATTGCTTGAGATGATGAGAATTAAGGAGTATAGGGATAATGCAATTCAATTGATATCAAATGGAAATGAAAAAATAACGAGTTCTGAAAATCAGATGGCCACTAAAATGGCTAACAAGCAAGAGAAAGTGATTGTCCCTGAAGTGTGCTTAAATGATGTATTGGTAAGTTCCCCACAAGTTGAACCTTTTTTCACCACACTGCTTATAAATAACAAACTGTTGAGGAATTGCATGATAGACTCTGGTGTTGCAATCAATATCATGCCAGTTGGAGTTATGAAACAACTTGGTATGTGGGTAGATACTAATGAAGGGAAGTGCTATGCAATGGATAGTAGGCCTATTCCAGTGGTAGGTGTTATGAAAGATGTTGAAGTAAAACTAGCTACTTATCCTCAGGTATCCTATAATATAGATATAACTGTAATGGATACCCCTCCTCAGTTTGGGATGCTTTTATCAAGACAGTGGACAACAGCAGTTGGGGGAAACGTCCAATTTGATTTATCTTATGCAACAATTCCAGTGAATGGCTAGGAAGTTAAGTTGTACAGGGATTCGAGTATGAACCAAATTGTAGATTGTGTGCCTCAAGATCAAGTCAATTGCTTTTGTGATGTGGATCTTGGAAGTTTTAAGATAGAACCAGCCCAGCTAGAGTTAGTCAATGGTGATCCAATTGATAAACATGTTGCAAAAGACTGTGATGGCATGTGGAAAATGTACTTTGATGGAGCTTGCAGCCAAGAAGGTAATGAAGCAGGAATAGTGTTTGTTTCACTTGAAGGAGTCACATTTAAATATTCATTTTTTCTAGCATTTGAATGCACAAACAATATAGCAGAATGTGAAGCTTTACTAACTGGATTGAATATGGTTGTAAAACATAAAATCAAGTTGCTAGCTATTCTAGGGGATTTTGAGCTAGTTGTTTCTCAAATTAAATCAAAATATGCAGCAAAGCACAAGAGGTTGAAGCAATATAGGAATGTTGTATGGGACATAATTGAGTTATTTGATGCTTTCTCCATTGAATGGATTGAGAGATTGAAGAACATAATGGTAGACTTTTTAGCCAATGTAGCACTAAGGAGAGATGACATCACATTGGCTGGAGTATCTCAAATCGAGTTTAAAACAAGACCTGCTGTGCTTGACAATATATATAGTTGGTAGGTTTTTAATGATGATACTGACCTCTTGAAATTTCTTCATTGTATAGATCAGTATGAAGCTTAAGAAGTTGATTTCAATGCCTTTGTTGAAGAAGTAGACGGAAAGCATACAGTATTTGGGAAAGAGGTCTTACAGCTTAAAACTAATAAGCTTCCCAAAGGGATAGTAGCATTGGAAAGGGTATATGATGGAAATGATTGGTCCCTCATGAAACATATACCAGTCAAGATAGAGGATATTGAAGAGGTCAATTTTGGGACTGAACTAGCACCAAAAAAGGTATACATTGGAAATAAAATAAGCCCGACAATTCAAAGAATGTTGATTGCATTATTAAGAAAATATAAACATGTGTTTGCATGGTCTTATGAAGATCTCAAAGCATATAGGGAAGATTTTTTTCAACATGAAATCCCATTGAAGCCAGATGAAAAGCCATTTAGGCAAAGGAAAAGACCTATCAACCCAACATTGGAACCAAAAATGCAAGAGGAATTGGTAAAGCTTAGAGATGGGGGTATCATCAAACCAATCAGGCATTTAACATGGTTTTTTAACTTGGTTCCTATGAGGAAGAAGAATGGGGATATCAGATTATGTGTGGACTTTAGAAATCTAAACGTGTCATCTCTCAAGGATAATTATCCTCTACCTAATATGGAAGTTGTACTACATAAAGTAATAGGGTGTGACTTGTTATCTATGATGGATGGGTTCTCTAGTTACAACCAGGTCAAAGTTATAGAATCTAAGCAGTACAATACAACCTTTACAACTCCATGGGGAACGTATGTTTATGTGAGAATGCCATTCGGTCTCACAAATGCAGGTACAACCTTTCAAAGAGCTATGGACGTAGCATTTACAGACTTGATTAATGCTATCATGGTGGTGTATCAAGATGACCTTACTGCTTATTCAAAAAGGGCTGATGACCATGTAGAACATCTGGAAAAGGTATTTATTAAAGCTTTAGAATATGGTATTAGTCTGAACCCTAAAAAATGTCATTTTGCAGTCACAGAAGGTAAACTCTTAGGACATATTGTGTCAAAGGATGGGATTAGAATAGATCCTGAAAGGGTTGAAGCCATTGATAAATTTCCAATTCCTAAGACCATCAAGGTCATCCAGTCATTTTTTGGATAGATCAATTTTGTTAAGAGATTTGTCTCTAATTTTTCTGAAATTATTAAGCCCATATCAAAGATGTTAAGAAAGGGACAAAAGATAGAATGGACTGCAGAGGCATTCAAAGCTTTCATATCCATCAAAAGGGCCATCAAGGAAGCTCCTATCCTTAAATCTCCATATTTTTCAAAACCATTTCAAATAGTTTCACTTGCTTCATTGCATACTATAGTTGTTGTCATGTTATAGAAAAATGAGGAAGGTCATGAACAACTTGTGTCTTTTTTCAAGTCATTGTAGGGGTCGGAATTGAAATATGATATAATTCATTTGCATTGGTAAAAGCCACAAAGGCTTTCAAGACGTATCTTGTTGGAGTTGTCATGTTATAGAAAAATGAGGAAGGTCATGAACAACTTGTGTCTTTTTTCAGCAAGTCATTGTAGGGGTCGGAATTGAAATATGATATAATGGAAAAATAAGCATTTGCATTGGTAAAAGCCACAAAGGCTTTCAAGACGTATCTTGTTGGAGCTAAGGTGATTGCATATGTCCCTCATGTAGTTGTTAAAGATATCTTGACACAGTCAGAGGTAATAGGAAAGAGATGCAGGTGGATTAATAAAATCCAAGAGCTTGATATGGAAATATAAATCACTAAATTGGTGAGAGGTCAAGGTTTGGCTAGGCTAATGGCAGAAGCAAATATCGAAGCAAATCAAATTTGTAATAAAGAAGAGGAGGAGAATGCAATTGCAAGTATTGAGCATACTCCTTGGTATACAAACATCATGCATTACCTCAGATACATGAAGTTTCCGGAAGGACTAAGTGATAGTCAGAGAAGAACTTTAAAGCTGCAAGCATCTAAGTATGTGTTCATGGAAGGTGATTTTTTTAGAAAAATAGGGACATGATATTGTTGTTATGTCTAGATGAATCACAAGTTGAGCATGTCTTAAGATAAATGCATGAAGGGGTCTATGGAGGCCATTATTCTACGAAGACAACTGCACATAAGATTCTCAGGGCAGGTTATTACTGGCCAAAAGTTTTTAATGACTCTTTTTCATATGTAAGATGTGAAGCATGCCAGAAATTCTCTGGGAAAATGAAGTATCAGGGAGCTTTACAACTTAGATCTATGCAAACTAAAGCCCCTTTCCATCAGTGGGGGATTGATTTTACTGGGGAGATACAAGAGAAATCGAGTGGAGGACATAAGTGGATACTAGTAGCTACTGATTATTTCACCAAATGGGTAGAAGCAATCCCAACCAAGCAAGCTAAAAGTAAAGTTGTGACCAATTTTTTAATGGATAACATCATTACCAGATTCAATACACCACTAAGATTGATTATAGATAACGGGATGTGTTTTAGATCTGATGAATTCAAATATTTTTGCAGCACATATGGCATTACTATTTTCTTATGCAGCTCCCTACCATCCTCAATCTAATGGTCAGGCAGAGTCCAACAACAAAATCCTTCTTAAAATCATAAGGAGAATGCTAGGTAAAAATAAGAAGGCTTGGGATTCAAAATTGAAAATGGCTGTGTGGGCTGATAGGATCACTATAAAAAGGTTGTTGGAAAATCCCCATTTGAATTAGTATATGGAACACAAGCTAGGATGCCTCTACAAAATTTGTTACCAGTTTACAAATTTACCCTTCAAGAAGATATATACATTCCTGAACCAGTGGAGGAAAGAATGGAGCAGCTAGTAGAGCTTGATGAGATAAGAAGATTAGCTCAAAACTAGAATGTGAAGTTGCAAGCACAAATGAAGTATTTATTTGATAGAAGAGAAAAAGATAGGAAATTTGAAGAAAATGATCTGGTGCTAATGTGGAATGTAAGGTGTCAAGAGAAGGGAAAACATGGGAAATTTGAAGCTTTGTGGCTAGGACCCTTTGTTAATGTTGGCAAGAAAGGTGAAGATTCATATTATTTGCAAAACATGACTGGTGAAGAATAGGAGTTTCCTGTACATGGGAAATTCTTGAAGCATTTTTTCTCTTGAGCAATAAAGAGGATTAACGGTTGCCAGTGCATGGAAAACTTTTGAAAATCCTCTCAAAAAATTATTTTCCATGCACAGTAGTTTAGGAAATAAAAGGAACAGGAATTGCCAGTACATGGACAATCCTGACATTCCTTCTTTTTAATAAATCTTTCCATGTACAGTAGTATAGGGTCATGTTCATCTCCATTTCCATTCATTCCATCTTGCTTTCTAGTCCATCACCTTGAGTTTGGTCTGCTCATCTAGAGATTTGGATCCTTGCAATGATCTCACAATCATTCATCCCTAGATGGAGCCACTATTAGAACTGCAAAATTTTGAAAATTTCATGGCCGCACATACCCATTAGTTCCCAAAAATGTCCTTACCATATGCACATGAATCCACTTTGCATAAATTTTTTTCCCATATTTTATCATTTGGTCACATAGAATTCACTTGTCCTTGGAGTATTTCAATGTGTAAACCATATCAGCGTAACATGATGCAGGTTTCACCGATCCAAGAATCATTTTATACTAACGTGTGTCTTTTGCAGTCTATCGGCAAGACATCGGGAGAGTCTTACCAATGTTATTTCATTTGGTAATAAACATCGGCATGATGCAGTTTGCAGTCTCAGCAACGTAGGGGCCCTATCAACAAAACAATGGTCATCAGAATAAGTCATAGCGATCACATTTGTTTCTCATTGATCGAAGACATAGGGACATATCGGTGAGAAAATCTTCATCAGAATGAGTCATAGCGAGCATATATCTGTCTTACCGGTGAAACAAAGAGTTATTTCACCAAGACAAGAGTCATCAGATTAACATCATGCAGCGTTTGTTTGGTCTTGCTGACAAAGTAATGATAGATTCTATTGTTGTCATCGATATGAAGTCTTGCAGTTCTGCCGACCCCCAGAGTCACAGCGATATGTTTGATTATCAACGAGATAGGCTTTGTCAGAGAGAGCTACGAAGCTCATGCCAAATGAAGTTCCATCAACAGGAAAACCACTGTGTCTCGGTGATCAGAGTTGACAAAGGATAAGTCTCAAAAAAACATAATGTAAGTAGAGGAACATCTACCAGACCTTCAATGTCACAGTGATGCACTCGTGATTGAAGGGATAGCTATCGATGAGACTCAACACATCGATGAAATTGCATGATATCAAAGCGATATAAAATTTGTGGTAGTCGGGGAGACTCGAAACATCGATAGGACTATAAGATAACTTGGTGATGGAAGTAAAGGTACTGATAGGCTACCAGGGAGACTCAGAATATCGATGAGACTATGGGACACCAAAGTAATATGTGATCTGTGGTGGTCGAAGTAACATTGAACGTTGGTGGAACTGTAGGATGTCTCAGTGGATGTTTAACAAACATGGAAAAGGCCCGAATGAAATAACTACCTAGATGTGAATGTGAATGGACACAACTTTTCATGTGACCAATATATAAAACCCATTTTTGAGCAGAGAGAAGGGGGACAGAATAAAAAATACAGTAGGATACATAATGTAAAAAATTTTGAGACTATGATGCATGATTGAAAAACAATGGAGATTTCAATTGAATTTCTGATGTGATGACATTTTTCTAGTTTCAGTTGTTTGTTGTGTTAATTAAAAGTATTGTTGAAGTTGTCTCCAAGGTTGACATTTTCTAATTGTTTAAACTGATATATCAAGGATATTTTTCAGTTTATCAGTACACACTTGTTGTATCTATATGATTGGATTAATCGGTTATTTCAAGGAAAGATTAAATCCTTTGAATCAATCATAGTAATTATGGAATCTCATTTGGATCATTAAGAAGAACTTAGTAGTCACATTCTTGCATGTTTATACCAGCTATAAACTTAAACCTATATGCCAAAAAATTTGAGTTTCTGCCAGAAAGAAGTTATTCGTTTAGATTTTCATTTGACTCTGTGCACCCAATAAGGCACTAGTCTCTATCATTTCACTATTTAGTTTCATTCAATTTTTCATATGAACATGTTAGATTTTTTCCTTGATATTGCTTATACAATTTATACCAAATTAAAACTCATTTGTCCATTCTTATTTTCCAATGTGGGTAAATTTCTTTAGGAAATAAACAAAGGTTAAGTCTGCTTCATTGCTATAGGTATACCTGCCTAGGTCTGGCAGCACCTAAAGAGAAGAAGGTTCAATTCATTTGGCCTTGTTTGTTACCCTGAAATGTTGTGAAAGATTGGCAACCTTTCGTGGTTCAAACCTGCATTTTTGAGAGCTAACACACTCAACAACAAACCCTTTAGTCCATAACCTCTGATCAACAATGTACAAAAATAACCACCATGTTGAACTTCACTTCACCACTGACAACCTGCAACTCATTTATTATAATTTTCTCAATACCCTCAACATATACAACTTCAAATACATTTATGTTAATAGTGTTGACATCAATGACAACCACAACATCCAACAACAAGTACCTTCCAACTTGATAGGAATCAACAATGGAAAGAAGTACTTCCCAGCATTTCTATAACCTCTAGCTCCACCTAAATAGGAAAGGGCTCCACCTTAATATGAGCAATATTCACCTCTATTGAATAAAACGTTAGTATAACATGGTAGCAAGAAAGAAATCCAATAGAAAAGGAAAGCACCTCATTCTTTGGAATCCAAAAGGATAGAAACAAAAGGAAGGAAAATAACAAACTCCCAGCTAACATAATTGACCTAATCCACCATAAATCCAACAAATCCTTCATCAAATAAAGGACCATTCACCACAAGGGGCAACCAACTAATCGAGAACCTAGAACCATCCACCAGAGAATGAAATTCATCATTGAAACAACCACCAACCAAGCACAATCCTTGGCCTAGAACCAGTCCACACCCTTGCACAAGCTAGCCAACAAGGAAAGTAGGGCATCCTTCACAAGACAATACCAAAAAAGATGGGCCTTAACCAAAAATAATATAAAATTATCATTAAAAACTAAGCCCAAATCAATCCCCCAACACTGCCCCATGCCGAAGCAAAAGAATGACATATCCAACACTCTGCAATAGAAGACTATGTAGCTAACCATGTCATGAAAGGAAATAGAAACTTCCACATCCTAGAACAAAGAAGCAACACCCGAAGGCTAGTACATCCCATAGCCAACCAAAACCCTCCAAACCAACCAAGCACCACAAAGCACAGTGGTGGATTAAACAACCCTTAGCACCAAATAAACCACCCAATACACCCATCGCAACCCCCAAGACATAGGATCAAAGCAAGGTAGAAGCAATGTAGGGTAGGAAGAAGCACCTAAGAAAAATTCATCAGAAGCAACAAATATAAGGAAATCATACCAAAGGCTCACACAATAAGAGGATGAAAAATACAAAATCAAACTAGTCCCTAAACCCACAACAACACCACCCCCACTGACTCGATCAAGAGAACGAAGCAAGACAAGAGTAAAATCAGCATAGGGCATAGTAATGACAAAACCACCATTGACAAAGCATGGGGAGAGCCAAAATCTCCCCCAAACACCTAGGTGGAAGAACCCCATCTAAAGGCCCACACCAATGTAGAGATCAACAACATCTTCAACCGAGACGGAACCTGCATCACCATTTCCATTAGAAATTTTAGAAATATTAGACCAACTCCCAAACCCAAAAGCCACATCAAGAAGAAGCCCTAGTCCATCGAAAGTCAAACATAGCACCCAAGGGAGAAAATTTTTAAGCAAAAAAATGCACAGAGGCATCTAAGAATACTAGTGACCCACACCAGAATAGACACACCTGGATAGCATGTGAGAGAAAAACATGATGAGTTTGCATAGACCAATCCTCCCCATGTAGAAAATAGCCAACACAAGCTGGGAAATAAACATCCATCCACCATATTCACCATTCTCAAAATCTTCAACCCCGTCCTCTACAAATCTCAAAACTTTGTCCCCTCTCTTTCTCCCGCCTAGTGCTTCTATCTTCATTCTAGCTGTCTCGAAGTGGATTTTTTGGCATTGTTGAAAATATGAAAAATTCACAAAAATTGGCATATTGTCAGACTTATTTTCCCTAGTGCTTACATAACATTGCATGATTAGTCATTTAAATCAGAAAATTTAATCAAAATTGCATCTAAAATTTAGCATTATTTCACACTTGCATTTAGATGTGATTTACCAATACTCTGAAACTGTAACTACTTTTCTGCAACTAGAATTTGAAAACACAAACATCAACTCATAAATTTATAATTTATAAAAACTCTCCTAGAAGACCCATTCACCCTTGGGAAAATGAGCCCCTAATTAGGTATGTTTTTGAATTTCTGGGCACTAAAAAATCTCTATCTACATTTTGTGTTTTTGCATTTACATTTCAGTTTTAGTTTTAAAAAATTATATTTTCTACAATCATCTTTTGCATTAGTTTTAATTGGCCAAAGTGAGTGCATTGTTTCAAAATAAAAATTGGAATTACAAGACATCATGTTCATGTTTTTGCATAGTATAATAAAAAAATATCTTGTTTAAAATATGGAAATTGTTCTCTTTTTACATATTTGCATTGCACTTCCTATTGTTGATTATTAGTTACCTATTATCCCCTTTGGGCACACCTTAGTTTTGGTGAGACTTGTATGACTTTCACAACTTGGTGTCCTATTTCCAATACTCTAGTGAGATGTAGCTCTAGACTCATGCCATCCTACACTAGCACATCCATCATGGATCTTGAGTTTTCTAGCTCTTTCACTCATAGTATTGACACTAGTCAACTTGTCATGGACCATACCCTTGAAACCTCACTTCCTATGACCTATTTACCAACAACCAAGGTTACTAATGGTTGCTAATGTCCCTCAAGAAGAACTAAGACAAATGGATGAAAATTTAGATAAATTACAAAACTTTGTGAGTTCTGAATACATTATTGGTACTGTGATTCATTTCATAGATAGCATAAGGAAAATGCTTGATAATGAACACGAAATAGAGATTCTATGTAGCCTAGCCCACATTACTGATAAGAATGTTCCTCTAATAGCTAGTTGTGCTCAAGCTTTGGGGTACACTGAAAGTCAAGGTAGAAGTCAAAATCCTCCTTCCATCACTATTACCTCTATTCCTACATACACCAATCCTCATGTTACTACAACCATACAACCCACTGTTGGAAGAATGAAGAAGGTTCCCTTTGGGTTTGTTGCCATTGATGCCAACATTGGTTGGTAACTAACTAAGTAAACTGTGCATCCATGTTGATCTAATATTCTAGTCCGGAAACCTTCTTAGTAAAAAAGAACTCTATGAGTTTTTGATATGTTGTTCAGGAATGTCAGTTATAGGTACAAATGAGTTCTCAACATGTTTGTGTGATCCGGTTGAGCCATCCAGGTGACAGAGGTTTGGTATTCTTTTGGCCAACAAGGTTTATCTTTTGTGTGTTCCTCTTTAGGTCTGACCTAATGTTTGGATAAGAAGTTTTTTTTTGTGCACCAAAATTAATTTTGTATTAAGCCAACAAGACTCTTTGAATTTTTGGTCTTCTCTCAATTAGGCTGACCTAATTCATAAAGGATGTTATGGTTGTGTATATATTTATGATGGAAAAGTGGTGAATAAATATATAGAGAATGATATGCGAATGATGCGGCAAGAATAATAGTGTGAAGTTACTAATAGTAATTATACACCAAAAAATGAAGCAAAAGTTTGATATTTCTAGTGCATAACTAGAACTATTTCAACACTTTGTAGGTGCACCTCTCTAGTTCATTTTGGCAGTGTGCCAAACCTTTTGTATCTTGGCAATAAGCCATATTTTGTATTCAAGCAATGAGCCTTTTTTTAAGGATAGTGAGTCTTGGTAGTGAGCCATGTAATGTCTTATAACCAGTTATAATATATTGTGAGCTAATCCTCACCATGGTTTTTCCCACTTTGGGTTTTCCATATAAAAATCTTGGATTTAATGTGTTATGATCTCTTTTATGTTTTTGTTCACTATTGCAATTAGATGTGGGTTGATAATTAATTTTACTAGTAGAATATTGATTCACCCCCCCCCTCTTAGTATTCGGTGTATTGAACATCCACTAGCAATGTCAATACTACCTTAGGTATTTCCACTGGGAATTCCTTTAGCTTTGTGCATTCTAATCTCATATCTCCTAATTTATCTCCCCTCAAAAACTTGCAATTCACTTTTCCACCAAACACATATACACCTCCATCTCAAACCACAACCAATGATTTTGTCCTTAACAAGCTTTTGCAAAATGTTTCATCCCTCTAACAAAAATTCTCTACATTGAACCAAAGTCAAAATGGCCAACCTTCACAATATGTCAAAAGAAACCCATTATCCTTGGTGATATTGAGAACACAAATTCCATGAGGAACAAATATTCCTATACTTGAGAAATATAGTGGAAAAGGAGATCTTATTAGCCATGTTTTTACATACACAACCTTATGTAATGATTTCATTTTGGGGATAAACTCTTAGGTGAACTCTTCCCTAGATCCTTGAAAGATACCACTTTAGAATGGTTTTTCTCCTTACTGAATAATTAAATATGTTCATTCAATGAAATTTTTGATGCCTTTCCTAATCATTTCTGAGTGCACATGGGTCCCAAGATGACCTTAGCAGATTTAATGAAATGTAAGAAAAAGGATGATGAAAAGGTCACTGAATTTATCTTCCATTTTCAATTGCTTTAATCACAAATTAAAATGAGGATTCCCAAACCTAATCTCCAATGGATGTTCATTGAGAATATGTAACATAAGATTCAAGATAAGATTGGGATGATGAAATTTCCCTCCTTCTCACACTTCTATACTGCCCTTCATGATTACCAACAATTAGTAGTCGTGAAGTGAAAACTCCCTCTAACCATCTTGAAAAATTTGAATCCATTCCTAAAACTAACTTTCAGTCATTCAAGAAACCAAATAATGGATTTATACAACTCAATGTTTCTTAAAAAAATCAACATGTTAACTCCCAAGTGGCTTCCATAAAGATGAAAAATACGTATTCATTTAGGGAAAAGCTTAGACACTTTACCCCATTACCCAATACCCTTCATTCCATCATTTTGCAACTCTTAAACAAGAACTTAATTTCCCTACCTCCTATTAGATCTCTTGATCCTACTAAGCCTTTACCCCAAAATATAACAAAAATACCTTTTTTTCATTTTCATCATCAAAATGGACATGATATGGAACATTTTAAGCATCTTCAACATGTTGTGCAAGACCTCATTGATTCTAATCACATACAAATTTGTGGTGTTAATGATCAAGGTAATAAATTTGTTGCCCCTCCCAACCAAAATTTACAAATATTTACCAATCCTATGTCAAATCATAACATCTCCTTTGTCAAAGCTAGTTAAACCAAGAATGATGTGATGAATGTTGACATGAATATGACAAGATGAATGATAATGAGGAAAATCCTGTGGATACTATAATTGGAATCATTGAAGTTCTAAATCATAAGGGCAAAACCAATATGTCTCTTGAAATTTATTGCTCATCAAATGACATAATTAATCATGCACCTGATTTCCCCCTTTACATTGTTGGAAGAATCAATGACAAGCCTACTAATGGGATACTAATTGATCCTATCT
Source organism: Sequoia sempervirens (assembly GCA_007258455.2). Taxonomy (NCBI): domain Eukaryota; kingdom Viridiplantae; phylum Streptophyta; class Pinopsida; order Cupressales; family Cupressaceae; genus Sequoia; species Sequoia sempervirens. The sequence continues at coordinate 63,756,098 of VDFB02358134.1, forward strand.
GTTTAGAGAATATGATCACCAAAGAATTCATCTTTGTGCATGAACTTTATCAAGATACTTATGAACAACTGAAAGCATGGATCAAAACACATAATGGTTTTTCTTTCCCTACAATAGGTTTGATCACTCTTCCTCTAAAAGTTGGAAAAAAATAATTGAATGTCTCATTCTCCATCATCCCAACATTGGATCAATTTCATGTGATGTTAGGCTACCCATGGCTTCAATCCATGAAATTTGTTCCATTGGTAGTGCACAAATGCTTGAAGTTTCCCTTTAATAATCAAATATTTAATATGCATCATAGTGGTTTTAATCTCATATCTTCTTGTGGGAATTTCTCATTGGATTTCTTTTGGCCCGAACCCATGGAACCTATTAAGCCCCATCAGGACTTCTTTTTCAAATCTTATCAAAATTTTAAAGAAAAGCGCATAGAAAAATTATCCATTAGCAACTCCTAAACCAATGATTGAGCCTCCTATCATTGATGAGACTATGATTGAACAAAAGCCCTTCCAATTAACCAAGACCAAACCATATAAATTCCTTCACCCATTTCCTATAAGAGACCAAGAGATAACCAAATAAATCTTTTTGTGCCTCATAAAACCAAAAAAATTTATAAAATAAAAGAGAAAGTGGTTGAAAAACCTCCCATGGTTCCTTTTATTCCTCCATTATAGGAATAAAAGACACCAATGCTTGATAAACCTGCTCCTACACAATCATAACTTGAAAACCATATTAAAAAAACCAAAATTATAGAGAATGTAGGAGTAGACATCATGCTATTTATCATTAGTTACAAGCAAAAGATGAATAAAAAACTCAAGATAAAACAACAACTCAAGAAATGCATCATGTTTCTCCACCTTCACTGCAACAAGAAAATCCTATATCTCCACCATAACAAGAATAAGTACCTTCCATAGATATTATCATTAGATCTCCTATTGTGATTAACTTGGATGATGATGATGAGACTACTAAAATTGATGATGTGAATGGTGAATTAACTTTTTTATTTTCCACTTCCTTGACTTTGGATGAGAGAAACTATGATGATCCTCCTAAAAGAGTGACTCAATACTTGTTGAGCCTAGTGATGCTCCTAGTACGATCCTTGTCATTGTCCCTTTGGATAGTTATCTGCCTTTCGTATATGATGAACAAGATTAGAATGTGGACAACTTGCTATAGGTTTACTCACATGTGCCATATTGGTCATTTATTTATCTTCTTTTCATGTTACTTGTGTGATTGCATTTGCATAATGTGGTCCCCTGTATCATTCCATTTGACATGTCTTTATGTTCATTCCTCTATTTGTACCTACATTCTTATTTATGCCATAACCCTTTTTCCTTTTCTCTTGTCTTATGTTATCCTTTTGGGGATGACCCAAGGCGTTGAGACATTTAGGTCTCTTCCATGTTTCATTCTTCTAGTTCTACGAGTATTTGGGGAATGATGACATTTCTAAGCTCTTTAATAACATTGTAGAAAATACATACGCTAACCCGAAATCCATGGATCCCTTAAGTATTTGGGATTTCATTTGGGGGAAAGCCCTCTTCAAGATGTAGCTTCATTTGGAAACAAATTGCCATATCTCAATTTCATTACTTACATTAAATAATATTGAGTAAATTGAAATATTTGAAAAATATAATTTATCTTTTATTATTTATGGATTTGATAGAATGCAATGACATAATTGAAAATGAATATCTTCCAATTTTGTGATTTAAGAAAATTATTCCATAAGATTATTGGTTAAAGGTGAGTAATAAGTGGGAAAGTGTAAGAATGTGTGTGTAGATAGGTTGAAGGATGAGAACTTGATTGAGGTAGGAACATTTAGTTAGATGACAATGATAAGCAAGAATAGAATCTAGAATCTCACACACCACAATAGATCATGATATCTACATTTCTTTGTAATTGAAAAATATCATTTTATATTGTGTGAAATCATAATTGATGAAAGAAGAAATCTTATGAAAGAAACAAATTTAGTGCATTGTTGTCTAACCTTGTCTATTTCAAATTTGATATTGAATGATATTGGAAATACATTCTATCATATATACAATTATCATATGAAAAACGATTGTATTGTCTATTCTTTTGATGAACTTGAAAATAGGCTTTTGAATAAGATATGGAATAAATAAAATAAAATTATGTATGCTTTTGGATCCCTTCATAGAAATAAAGACATGTATATATATATACATGAATATATGTATGTACATATATATACATATATGAGCAAAATCATATATATATAAGTATATAAATATATATACATATACAAATGTATTACCATGGGTTTTATTTTTTATGAATTCATGCTTAAATTGCAACTCCCATAATGAATGGGATAGGGGTCAACCCCCCTTGCATGTTAGAAAGTAGTAGATAGTTCCCAAAAAATAGAGGGGAGTGGGCAACCATGTAAAAGAATATGAAAACCAAAAAGTAAAGGCCACTATCCCCAAATATAGCAAGGAGATATTCATGGTCAGAAGGGGATTTGAGAAAATAATTTAGCAAGAAAAAGAGTAGGATATCAAGGTAGAAGATCGACGGAGGAGGAAAAAGCAAAGGGTTGAGAAGTTGTTAAAACCATAAGGGGAAAACCACCAGAATCATAAAAATAGAGGTAATTTGAAATCCTCACTGATGCTTCCTTTTGAGTTGAATGAGTACTCTTTCATATACATTATTTTGGAAAATATCATGTTATTCATGAGGCTATGTTATGCATTTTTGTGGTTTCATATTCATGTATTTGCCTCTATTAGTTGACCCATGTCGACCCATGTTATCTCTGTTGGGGCTGAGCCACCATAGTGAGCTTGTTATTTGTTATACTTAGCATGCATGGGTATCGGCTTGATCCTTGTGATAGGTTCTCACCTATATTTTTTTCTTTCTAGAAGTCATGGTTGTTCAGCCTCACTAGTGTTAATGTGTTTCATTTATCACAAAACTCTACTAATGTTGCATTGTTTGGGACTACACCTGTATGATGTTCAACATATAATGTTTCCACGTTGCTTTGTGGGAACCCAACTTACGCTAGACAAGTGAATTACATCACTTTGATACTTTTACAAATGATGAACAACATGCATCATTCATCTATATTTAAGCATGCCACACCTAACATCTTGGTGTGGTAAGATGTGGAAACATTGAACCTCATTAATGCAAGGCCAAACTAAGATTCTCATTGTTCCTTATATTTGTACACTTTCATCATACTTTGCAAGAGATATAAAGGTAGGAACGATGTTATCATTCTATGGAAACCCACAACTGAATGATGTTATCATTAGGTGGAAACTCTCAAATGAAAATTGCTATCGTTTGATGCATGTTATAAATGTTGATATTATTCTATGAAAATAATATTTTTCTATCTCTGGCCACAGGTATGTAAACCATTTGAATCATCATATGAGTGCTTAAATGCATGTGTATATATATACATACATACATACATACATACATATATATATATATACACACACACACATATGTATAATCACTATAAAAAATTCTAGTGTTATAATTAGAGTTAAAGGATGACTATATATATGTATATACACATATGCATAGTCACTATAAAAAATTCCATTGTTATAATTAGAGTCAAAGGATGATTATGCTTTGTTCTCTTATAAAAGTATTTGAAGGGTGCTTTCATTTTATTATGGGTTCAACTGTGGCACATATCTTTTGGGTAAAATGAAGAATCTATACGAAAACAAATATCATGTTATCAATTTCATGATAACATGCCTATCAGCAACCTTATGTGAAATCTCATTACTGATGGAGCAGAGCATCCATTTCATAGTGTTATGATTTTATTTTAAAATAAATATATATGTGATGAACCTAAACAAAACAACAAATGGACATAATGGCCAAAAATAGAATGAATATGGAAACTGAATTGTGTTCGACAAAAGGATACATAGATTCTATTTAATAGGCTATTTCTCTAAAATTGATTACTCTGGATTTTGTAAATCAATTATGTTTCATTTGAGCTATTATTAGTCCTTATGAAAGACAAGTGACTGTGGAATAAATGTTTCATTTGTATCTTAATTGAGATTAGATGTTATAGATAAATTAAATGGAGCATTGAATGAAGTGATGTTTTCTTTTCTAAATATGAAAAACCTGTATGTAAGGAAGATTTTATTTATTATTCAAAATGTATACGCATATTTTAATTATGTTCATTTCCAGGCATATATTTGTACATAAGTAAATGTCCTATTTATGCATGTGCACATACATGTGGTATTCATTTTGATTCATCTTGATTTATTCATTGATTAAGATTATTAAACTTTGTTTTTAAATGGAACAAACTATAGAAATGGAACAATGTTGAATTACAATATGAGACTAAATAGAAGATAGACATATGATGAATAGATGAATGGATATACAAGATTTAAATAGAATATTGGTTGATAATATTGAAATGAAATGATATAAGAATTCAATAGTAGACTGCAACACACTGGAATATGATGCTAATAGATGGTCTAAAAGAGAGGGATACCCCTTTAATATGATGATATTTTCTTTTGGGAATGGGTGACATCTGAGTGTAGATTTTCTTTTCCAAATCTAACCTGAGTTATATTTTATACAGCATGAGCTTGGCCAAGCTTTGCAGTCATTTTATTTATGGAGCATACTATTATTATTTATCCTCTCTTTGTTGTAATTTCTTACTTACTTAACATGGAACTTGCATATTCTAGCTATATATAGAAATGTATGTAGTTAGGCACTCATAGATTCCACCTTGCAAAGTGTATCTCTTGCTAAGTGTTCCATGCAAGTTTGAGTATTCTTTGAATGACTGAAGAATTTTGCATAATAATTGCTTCATGGTTGGGTGGAGAATCACATCAACCATGTTCTTGTCCATTAGTGTAGGCGAGCTGTTATAAAGGAATCATATTAGAATTTTTTTTATGTAAAGGTATCATTGATGTAACTAATGAGATTACTATAATAGATGCAATTGATGTATTTGGTGTATTGACTTGAGGAATTGAGTGCCAAGTAAAATTTTTAAATTGAATATTGAAATTTGTAAATGAATATATATTTAGTTTTATTTTGTTTATTTATGGAAATTAAATTGTTAAATGGAAATAGCTATGGATTTATGTCATAATTTTTGTATTCATAATGCCAATTTTTAATTTAATTGAGGAAAATATAGTTGTACATGCTACATTTGGTATCAAAGCCCAAGGTTCAACTCTAGGCCTATGAGCCCATGATGGTTGAACTAGGGAATAGTATACCCTTAACTAGATTTGAATGAGGATCCAAAGGAATTTCCTCTTTCTTTTCTTAGAGTAATTGAGGATTAGTGAATATGAAAGTTCTTGAATGATTTTCTTGATTGCAATGTGTAGTTCTAGATTACCAACTTGTGTTTATAATGGGTATTAGTGATGCAAAATTTCTAAAAGAAAAGAAAGATACCTTTGCTTTATGTTGATGACTTTCTTTTTTCTTGACATCTGCGAATATTTTCTTTTGTTTGCTGAGATATACAGCATGCTTTGTGTTATGTACTTACTTATGGGATGCAATGTAGTTTCATAGACATGCAAAATCTCTTGCTAAGTGTTTGTTTGAGTTGAATGATTTTGCATAATAATTGCTTCATGGTTGGGTGGAGAATCACATCAACCATGTTCTTGTCCATTAGTGTAGGCGAGCTGTTATAAAGGAATCATATTAGAATTTTTTTTATGTAAAGGTATCATTGATGTAACTAATGAGATTACTATAATAGATGCAATTGATGTATTTGGTGTATTGACTTGAGGAATTGAGTGCCAAGTAAAATTTTTAAATTGAATATTGAAATTTGTAAATGAATATATACTTAGTTTTATTTTGTTTATTTATGGAAATTAAATTGTTAAATGGAAATAGCTATGGATTTATGTCATAATTTTTGTATTCATAATGCCAATTTTTAATTTAATTGAGGAAAATATAGTTGTACATGCTACATTTGGTATCAAAGCCCAAGGTTCAACTCTAGGCCTATGAGCCCATGATGGTTGAACTAGGGAATAGTATACCCTTAACTAGATTTGAATGAGGATCCAAAGGAATTTCCTCTTTCTAATTTTGAGGGAACTTCTTAGAGTGGAAAAAAACCTTTTGTAAATAAGGATTAGTGTAAATCCAAAATTTAATATAAGAAAAGAAAGTCCTTTTTGTTGTTCAAGAGCACAAACTTGAATGATTTTCTTGATGTGAATGCGAATGAATGTGTATGTTTGTTCTAGATTACATGTTGTGTTATGTATTATATGGATGGAATAGTTTAAACATAAAAACTTGTGTTAAGATATGCTAACGTGACTGTAATGTAGGTTGAGTGTGAATCACTATAGTGACCACTAGATAAGAAGTAGGTAGTAGAAAATAGGACAATGGGCCAAGTGAGAGGCTACACCAAATGTTAGAACTCTTGAATTGGCAAGAAACCTGGATGGACTATTTGTAACAAGAGGTTCGAGGGGTGCGGGAGGATTAGAATATTAGGAATGAGGTACCTAACCAAGGAGAAAGGGCCCAAGGAAATCCTAATGAGGGTCGAATTGAGGATGAACTGGGGAAGGATCTTAAGAAGGTAGAACCAAAAAAAAAATGATCACAAGGCCATCAAAGATGGGGTTGAGGCCTAGATCATAGAGATGAAAAAATACTTTGTGCTCTACAAATTGTTAGACCAAGCCAAGGTTTCTTGGGTTGCATATCAATTGTTTGGAAAGGCAACTACTTGGTGTAACAATGAGAAGGAAGAGGGGATACCTCAACAAGAGGAGATCACTTGGGAGTTTTTTCTCAAATATTTAAGGAAGAGATGGATGCCACAACTTTTCTTTGACAAGAAGATGATTGAATTTCAAAATCTAACCTAGGGTGGCCTGACAATAGTTTAGTATTGGGAGAATTTTACCAACTTTCTCAAGTATGTGCCACAATATCAATCTGATGAACATTTCCATATTTGAAAGTTTATATTGGGATTGAGACCCCACATTGGAGGTGAAGTGGATCTTGACAGTCCTCTTATGATGGCAGAAGCTTTTGAGACATTAAGCAAGAATAGAAGCTGCAATAGTTGTCCAATATTCGCAAAGGTTCAAACTCAAAGATTCAGCTCAGAAACAAAAGGTTTCAAAAGGGTGATGTAAAAAGGGAAATAAGTACGATTAGATTAGAAATTTGAAAAGGGAAGGTGACCCTCTAAAAAAGGAAGAAGGAAACCAAGGTAGAAGGAATAAAAGGGCTAGCAAGAGTAATGGAAACTATAATAGTAATAAGGGGTACTCAAAAGAAGATAGACCTAGAGGTCTAAAAGGACCATGTGATGGGTGTTACATGTGTGGCGAAGACCATTATGGATCTAATTTTCCTTAAAAATTTGAAGTCATGGAAGGAAGGAAACTAGCAACAGACCCTGCAACACAAGATCCATGTGGTGGTGGATAACAAGAAAGAAGAGTACCAAGCTTCTCCTATATGATTGATGTGTAATCTTTATGGCCAAACTATTTCTATTTTAATAGATACTAGAGCTACTGAGTGTTTCATAGATCCTAGAATGATTTATAATCTTCCCATTCAACTAGGATATCTAGAAAATCCATGGTCTTTTCAATATAGGAATCGAGCAAATAGGGAAGTAGATTCATGTTTCTTTTGAAATGAGTTAGAACTTCCCAACTTACTAACCCAAGTTGACCTTTACACTACACCATTAGAGTCCTATGATGTAATCTTGGAAATGAACTGGTTAACTGAGCACAAAGTTAATGTAAATTGCGAGGATAAGATGGTGAGTTGTATGGATGACTATGGGTACTCGATTCAGATACATGGGATACAATGACCCCTAGAGGTTAGGCAGATCTCAGCTATGTAGGTCAAGAGAGCTTAGATGAAGGATTGTGGTCATATATGTTGTGTATGTCAGTGAACTTTACAATAAGAAACCATACCTAGATGATTATCCAATCCTTAAGGAATTTTGAGATGTGTTTCCCAAAGATCTCAGTGAGATGCCTCCAAAGCAAGAATTTGATTTCTCCATTAACCTAGTGCTAGGATTCAAGTCTTAGTCTAAGTCCCCATACAAGATGGCCACCACATAGCTTTATGAATTGAAAGCTTTGCTATAGGATTTTCTACACAAGGAGCTTATTAGACCCAATGTGTCACATTGGGGAGCACTGATTATCTTTGTGAAAAAAAAGGATCGAACCTTGCATCTATGTATTGACTATTGGATATTGAATAATGCAACCATCAAGAATCACTACCATCTTCCAATGATCAATGAATTATTTGATCAGATGAAGGGACCAACAATATTCCCAAAAATAGATCTCAAATTTGGATACCATTAGTTGAGGATAAGGGAAGAAAATATTCCAAAAATAGATTTTAGAACTCAACATGGATATTACAAGTTCACCATTGTACCATTTGGGTTGACCAACACACCCACAACCTTCATGAATCTTATGAACAGTGTGTTCTTAGATTGTTTGGATGATTTCATCCTAATATTTATTCATGACATTTTTGTTTATTCCAAGTCTATTGAGGAACATGATTGGCACTTGAGAATAGTCTTATAGTGTCTGAGGGAAAATGTTTTTTTGGAATGCTATCCAAGTGCTTGTTTTATCAAGACAGAGTGCACCACTTAGGTCACATTATCTCAATTGAGTGAGTCTCTATGGACCCTAAGAAGATAAAAGAAATTGTAGAATGGCTGACACTTGAGAGTGTGATGGAGGTGCAAAACTTTATGGGCTTTTTCAGATATTATATAATTTTTTTTGCAAGGGTTTTCTAAAATTGTATCTCTGATAACATCTCTCCAAAAGAAAGGAAAAAGGTTTGAGTGCAATGAGAAGTGTGAACAATATTTCAAACTTCTAAAGGAGAAACTCACAATAACACCAATGCTAATTATTCTAGATCCCAATGGTCAATTTTTAGTGATCACGGATGTTTCGGGAGATAAATTAGGAGCACTTTTAATGCAAGAAGGGAAAGTAATGGTGTATGAGTCAAGGAAGCTAAAGAAACATGGAGTAAATTACATGCCACGTGATTTGGAATTAGGAAGTATAGTGCATGCCTTATAGATGTGGAGGCACTATATTTTTGGAAATCCATTTGAGCTACAAAAGGATCATTTGGGATTGAGATACATCTTCACTCAACTAAACCTCAATGCAAGATAGAGGAGATGGATAGAATTCCTTAGTGAGTATGATTTTTGAATTGAGTATATAAAATGAAAGGAAAATCGAGTGGTAGATGCTCTTAACAAAATAAAACATTTGGCGGTCATGACTACTACAAGATCTAATTTGAGGTAGTAAGTGATGCAACACTTGTAAGGTGATGAGAATTATGAAAGAGTGCAAAAGTCTCTAGAATAATTTTTTGTAGACAATCAATTTGATGGGTATGAGTTTGAATTGGATGGTATCTTGAGCTATTAGAGGCGGATGTATATTCTAGATTTAGGATAGCTTAGGAATCTTGTCCTAGAAGAAGTCCACAATGCACCATATTTAGGACACCCTCGAGTTACAAAGATGATTGTAGAATTGAAAACCTTGTATTATTGGCCAAAACTCAAGAAGGATGTAGTGGAATACGTATCCAAATACTTGGAGTGTCAGTGAATCAAGGCTAAGCACGTGCATCTAGTAGGGCTTCTTTACCCTCATGATATATATGAGTACAAATGGCAAGTTATCAACATCAACTTTGTGTAGGGGTTACCTCTAAGCAAGAACAAACATGTCATTTTGGTAGTAGGCGATAAGTTGACTAAGGTGGAACACTTTATTACAAGGAACCTTAAGTATGAATTGTTTAATTTGGCCAAGAAATTTTTCTAAGAGATCTTTCATTTACATGGAGTTCTAGAGACTATTATATTCAATAGAGATACAAGGATGACATCAAGGTTCTAGACAACCTTGAATGCAACATTGGGGACTAAGATAAACTCCATTTTATCCTACCATCCTCAGATTGATGAGAAAATTGAGAGAGTGAACCAGGTAGTAGAAGATCTCCTTCAGATGTACTGGATAGATCAACAATACAATTTGGAAGAGTATCTACCACTAGTAGAATTTTCTTATAAAAAATCCCATCATGCATCCTTAGGTATGGAAACTTTCAAGGCTCTGTATGGGTGAAAGTGTCATACTCCCATCAGTTGGGATAGATTTGAAGACAAGATCATAGTGGGTCCTGAAATGCTAAAAGAGATGGAAGAGCATATGAGACTCATCAAGAGCATAATGAAGGAGGTGGTAGATAGAAAAAAGAGCTATGCTGACAGGAATAGAACCGTTAGATAATTTGCAGTCGGTGACAAGGTATTTTTAAGAGTCTTTTTGTATAAGAGCTCTATTACCTTTGGAAAATCATCCAAGTTGGCTCTGAGATATGTGGGCCCATTTGATATGTTGGAAGTATTCAACCCAATTGCATATAGACTTGCTCTACCACCTACTCTAGCTTGACTCCATAATGTGTTTCATGTTTCTTTATTTAAACTATACCACCCAGATGCATCTCATATACTTTATTGGCATTCTTTATAGGTGGAGAAACCAGGAGTGGTGCTTGTGGAGCCCATTAGAATTCTAGATAGATGCAACGTCAAGTTTCCAAACAAAGACATTGTTCAATATAAGGTCCAATGGGATTAGTATTATGAGAGTGGTACATGGGAGGATGCAGATGAAATAAAACACTCCTTCCCTCATTTTATTTCTTAGAAAGAATATAGATGGTTTACTATATATTGTTGCTTATAATTTTGATTAGTATGTTATGATTTTTTGGATTGAAACCAAAATGACTTAATGAACATATGTGAATCAATTGTTTTTGATCAGACATTGAGATGATGTCTCTTTCTAGTGGGGAAGGATTTCATATCTCAATTTCATTTCTTTCATTAAATAACATTGAGTTAATTGAAATATTTGAAAGATGGAATTTATCATTTATTATTTATGGATTTGATAGAATGCAATGACAATTGAAAATGAATATCTTGTAGTTTTGGGATTTAAGAAAATTATTCCATAAGATTATCAATTAAAGGTTAATGATAAGTGGAAAAGTGTAAGAATTTTTGTTTAGGTAGGTTGAAGGATGAGAAATTGATTGAGGTAGGAATGCTTAGTCAGATGACCATGGTAAGCAAGAATGGAATTTGGAATGTCGCACACCATAGTACACCATGATATTTGCATTTTTTTGTAATTACAAAATATCATTTTATATTGTGAGAAATCATAATTGATGAAATAAGCAATCTTGTGAAAGAAAAAAATTTAGTGCATTCTTTTCTTAAGCTATCTATTTCAAAGCTGATATTGAATGATATTGGAAATGCATTCTATCATATATACAAGTATCATATGAAAAATGATTGTATTTTCTATTATTTTGATGAACTTGAAAATAGGCTTTTGAATAAGGAAATGAGATCAATAAAATAAAGTAATACATACATTTGTGAATCCCTTCATATAAATAAAGACATGTATATATACATGAATATACATATGTACATATATATACATATATGGGTGAAATCATATATATATATATATATATATATATAAATGTATTATCATGGGTTTTAATTTTTATGAATTCATGCTTAAATTGCAACTCCCATAATGAATGGGATAGGGGTTGACCCCACTTGCATGTTATAAAGTAGCATACAACACCCAAAAAAAAGAGGGGAATGGGTTGCCAAGTAAAAGAATATGAAAGTTGAAAATTAAAGACCACCATCCCTAAATATAGCAAGGAGATATTTGTGGTTAGAAGGGAATTTGAGCAGATAACTTAGCAAAAGAAAGAGTAGGAGATCAAGGTAGAAGATTGACAAAGGAGGAAAAAGCAAAGGGTTGAGAAGTTGTTGCTAAAACTATCATGGCAAAACCACCAGAATAAAAAAAAGAGAGGTAATTTGAAAGCCTCATTGATGTTTCCTTTTGATTTGAATGAGTACTCTTTCATATGCGTTAGTTTGGAAAATATCATGTTATTCATGAGCTTGTGTTATGAATTTTTCATGGTTTGGTATTCATGTATGGGTATGTGGCTGACAACTTTTTTTTTACCCAAAATTGATGAAATGAAAAGGGTTTTTAAAGGAGATTCTCAGTTTTCCACCAGTATAAATTATGCTTTACTTTAAATTTAATAAATAATTATTATTCATTTTCTATTTGAATTATGACTAAAGTCTTGATTGATAGGTTGATTGGAAAAAATCTATTGCTTTCAAACGGTATCATATTTTTTGAATCAAAAACATGTGTCACATTCTATTCTTCACATACTATAGGATTAAAAAAAAAAAAGAATTTCATGAAGTTTTGACCAAGTTAAGGTGGTCATACATACGAGTTTTTATATTTTTTTAAAGTTGTAATAAAAAAATCATAATTAATTATTTACTTGGAAAAAAATTACAAAAAAATATGCATCACATCGATACATGAGTCCTCTACTTATATATAAAATCTTAGAAAAAAATATTATCCTTTTATTGTGCTTAGGGTGGTCAAACAGAGACCTAATTCTTATTTTTTCCCTGAAATTTAAGTACTACTGCATTGAAATTTCAATTTTTCACCAAATAGATTTTTCTTTTTTTTTAATAAACCTAGTAGTTTAGAAACTACATTCAATTTTCTATAAATTCTATTCTTGCATATTTTTGAAATAATATAGATAACTTATTCAAATTTTTACGTCAAGTTTCCTAACTTTTATTTTTCTGAATTTTTTGCCACTTAAGGGTTTGTTTTTGCCATGATGATCTTGCACATACCTGTATCTGCCTTTGTTAGTCGACCCATGTTAGCTCTATTTAGGTCGAGCCACCACAGTGAGATTTTTATTTGTTATACTTAGCATGCATGGATATTTGTTAGATCCTTGTGATGGGTTCTCACCCATGTGTTTTTCATTCTAGAAGTTTGTGGTCATTTAGCCTGACCAATGCTAATGTGTTTCCTTTTTCACAAAACTCTATTGATGTTGCATTGTTTGGGATGACATCTTTATGGTGTTTGACGTATATTGTTTCAACATTTCCCTTTGGGTGTTGATCTTAAGCTAGCTGAGTGAATTACATCACTTTGATACTTTTCTAAACAATGATTGAAATGCATCATTCATCTGGATTTATACATGTTGCACCCACCATCTTGGTGTCGTAAGATGTGGCAACATGAAACCCTATTAATGTAAGGTCGAATTAAGATCTGCATCATTCATTATATTTATACACTTTCATCATACTCTGTAAGAGATAGAAAGGTAAGAACCATGCTATCGTTCTATGGAAACCCATGGCCGAATGGTGTTATCATTCGATGAAAACTCTCAGATGAATGATGCTATCATTCAATGCATGTTATAAATGTTGATGAACTATTTTATGAAAAAAGTACCATTTGAATCATTGTGTGCAAGTGCTTAAATCCATGCATATATATACACAAATTATATATATCTGTGTGTGTGTGTGTTGTAGAAAAATGGCCCCTTGTCATTTTCATGGCCTTTCAGGTCTTGTTTGATGGTGTTGGAACTATGTTGCTCTGAATTTATTTTGTAACATGGCTTGAACATGCTTATTTAGGTACTAAAATTCAAAGAACAACATCTTGTGAAGGTGTTGTGAAGTTTTGTAACAAATTTCTACACTCTTCTAGACTCTATTTATTATAATTCAACTAAAAACCACCTTTTCACCACTAAAAAGGTCCTATTTTGAAGTGTTGTAAAGTCTTGAAAAAAGATTTCATGCTTTTCTAGGCATATTTTTACTATTTATCCCATTCTCATGCTTTATTTGGTCCCTTTATACCCTCATATGACTTAATTAAGTGTATTTTTGAATATTATCCTAACAAACAACCTTAAATACAACATATTTCCTGACACATATTTTCAGGTCCTATAGTGAATGGGTGGCGAATGAGTCCCCCTTGGCCCTAAATTCAAAATGTTTTTAATTTCCTTTCGGGTTTTTATTCAAAAACATTTAATGTCAGCTTGTGATGAGGTATGAATGAATACCAAGGCACAAGATTGTATAAATAAGTGATTTTCGCCTCATTTCAACCCCCATTCATCAAGTTCACTCATCCACCTATTTACTCAAGCATTCAAGCATCTTGCAACATCTTCTCAAGCACTATTCAAGCACTTTGAAGCATCCATTGACATTACTTCATACTTACATCATCAAGGGTTAGGTAAGTTGATAGCAATTACATGTTATTAGTTTATCTTTCTCTTGCATTTCATTATTTTATTAAGGGTTCGATTATCGAAAGTGGGGTTTGACCAAGGAAAACCCCTATTCACTAACCCTCAACCATTTTTCCCCTATTACATGTTTGTTTGTAGCCTTTTGTGTGTAGATTTGACAAGATTTTTGGTGTTGAAGATTGGTTTACAAGTCAACTAGGTTCTTCAAGTCAACTCAAGTCCATTTCAAGCTTGGAGAAGGTTTCCTATCCGTTTCCTACAAAATTGACTTCGACAACCTAACAATTAGTGATTTCCAAATCTAGTATTGCAGAGTTATGTCTTGATTTTTCAAAAATTTGGGAGAGGACTGATTCATTACCAATGGTGAATTAGTCCCACCTTAGGATTGAAAATCTAAATTTTGTCAGATTCCAAATCCCGACAATCAGAAACTAGCTCTCAACACTTTTTCACTAGAAGGATGACTGATTCACCACCCTGGGCGAATGAGTCCCACTGTGAAAATTTAGTGATTTTAGCCAACATCCACAACATTCCAAATTCATCATACTTCACTCAGGTGCATTCTGATTTAACTCATTCCTTTATGTTCTGCATATTTTCTTCATTTACTTCATTGTTTGCATATCATAATGTGTTTTCAAACATAGCTTTAATTTCACTTTTTCATTCATTTTCATCCATTTAGATCAGTCAATTGCATTTTGTTAACATCAATTAGCCTATAACACATCACATACAACATAATTTGAGTGAATCATTAGTATTTTTGGCCCCAATTCTCTCCTTCTAGGTGAAAAACCCTAGAAGTGCAAGAGAAGCCTTAGGGTACCAAAAATCTATGTTTCATTTTGGTAAACCTGACTCTTGAACACTTTGCATTTTTGATTTCATTTACATATTGCATCTTAGTTTACATTTTCATTAACATTTAATTAGGACATTATTTTGTTATTGTATTCTAGGACTTTTCATCTTGCATTAGTGAAAACTTCATCTAGGTTTCATTGTGCATTGCATCTTATTCAAAAAAGTAAAAATATACATTTTGAATCTTTGATTGCATACTGTAGAGCATTAAAATCATCCTTAAATTTCTCAAAAACATAAAAATACATCATACTGGGACTCATTCGCCACCTAGGGCGAATCAGTCCCTCTGCACTTTTTAAACAGTATTTCTAGCAGCTTTTTGACATTTTTCTACCTTATTGTTTTCTATTCTTGCATTCTATTTTAATTCCCAACATCTCCATTTTTAATCATTTCTTGCATCTTAGTTTATTTGCATAATGGCATTTTCCTTCAATAAGTTTTGGAATTCATTAAAATCATTGGTAGATATGTCTAATTGTGCCTTTAGTTGTGACCCCAATGACCTTGAACTCACCCATGCTCTTTCAACTCCTCATGATTGTCCTCCTCGTTAGGTAGACATCATTGGAAAAAAATGATGATAGCATGAAAAAGTTCTACAATGATTTCCTTGATAACCTAGAAGCCAATGTAGCCTTTTATCCATCCATGAAGTCACACGATCTTCCCACTATTGCACCTCCTGATCACTTTGCATATTTACATCCTAAAATCAATCAAGGACCTAATTTTCCTTCCTCAAGTGGACCTAGTTCCTCTAAACCACCACAATATCAACCCTTTTACAATCATAAAGTCACAAACACTTCTATCAATCTTGAAGAAACATATGGTAAAGGATTCACTATCTTAAGTAAACAAGGTTGTGACACAAAACATGAACATTACATTCATCAACTTCTTAAACAAAAACCAATTGAAGAAAACACCATGGGTCTAGGATATCATGATCCTCCTCATCCTGATGGAAAAAAATTTAAATATTAGAAGCTCTGGGGTGATGGCATAGTGATCGTTGATGCTCCTCTTGACTTAAACATTCTTCTTCCATGTGAACAACCATTATCTCCTTCTAATGATAAGGATGTTAGGATCCCCATGGGTCCTTATCCTCCTTCTATTCATGAACAAGGAAAATCTAGCAAACAAAAATGACCTTACAAATTGAAGAAGCTCAAGTTTCCTACACATCCTCCACCTGAATGCAAAAGGAGATTCCAACTGCTTTTAAACAAAGGTCTTATACTTTTACCACCTATGAATAGGTTGGTTATTCACCTTAAATATTCTAACATACCATTTTGCAAATATCATCGTATTCTTAGACATCAAACAAAAGAATGTTGGACATTGAAGGACATACTGGATAAGTATCACTTCACTGATACCAACTATTTCCCCATCACACCTTGAAACAATCTAAACCCCTTCATCATGTCATAGTTGTAGAATCCCCTATTCTCACTATTGCATGATCCTTTTCACATCACCTACCTCAGCTCATTCTTTCCTTTACACTTTGTGGGAGGTGATACATTCTTAGCCTTGTCCTTGTAATGCATTTTCCTTTGTCTCTTAACTATGTTATTCCTTTTTTGCTTAACCATTTAAGATTGAGAAACCAATAACTTAGTTAATGGTTGACTTACATTTGCATTAATTGTCCCTTTTTCTTTTTTTATTTTCATGTGTGTATTGTGTTCCCCTGTATTGTGTGTTTGATGTTTTCTCTCCTTGTATATTTCTTCTATTTTTCATTCATTTTCTTTTTCATTTTTTTTTTGTGTTCTCCTTTTGGGGATGACGCA
Organism: Sequoia sempervirens; assembly: GCA_007258455.2. Lineage (NCBI taxonomy): Eukaryota > Viridiplantae > Streptophyta > Pinopsida > Cupressales > Cupressaceae > Sequoia > Sequoia sempervirens. Next base: position 63,773,224 of record VDFB02358134.1, read on the forward strand.
AAGCACAGAGATTCCCTATGTCTATTCCATGTTGACCCAAAAGGTCCTTGTCTTTTTCATTTTTGTTCTCCTTTTGGGGATGATGCAAGGCATTGAGACCAAAATGTCTCCTTCATGTTGACCCAAAAAAAAATTCATTTTCTTCCACCTTTTCATTTTCATTCTTTACGCTTGTGTTTTCCTTTTGGGGATGATGCAAAGCGTCAAGATCGCAATGTCTCTTCCATGTTGACCCAAAATGAACTTTCTTTTTCTTTTTTTTTCACTCTCTTTGTGTCATTCTTCCAGTTCTATGTGCTTTGGCAAATGATGATAGTTCTGATCTCTTTCATAAAAACATTGCAACAACAAACATACTAACCCCAAATCCATAAATCCCTTATATATTTGGTGTGTTTTCTTTTCTGGGGGGAAACTCCCTTTTTTTTTTCATTTTCCTTGACATTACACAACTGAACTTTGAAGCATATGACTTGGCATAGGGCTTTCCAAGTTGGCTCTCATGTCTCATTTTTTCTTTTGCATTTATCTTTCTACTTTAAAGTAATTGCTCACAGAATGATGTGTAGAAATTCCTTTAAAGTGGGGGGCATACATTACCATAATTCATTTTCATTCTTGGTTCCTAGTGCAGCCTTGTCATTTATGTGATGCATTTGCTACTTTGTGCGTGATATTTGGTGTGATATCCTTCATAAGTGTGATCTATCTCAGCATATTACATTCCTCTTGGTGGCCTGATGCGACACACTTCATCCCTAAGATTTTGAATATACTATTCTTTGATTGGTCCTCTCTTGGAGACATTAGACACAATGTTCCCTAAGTGACTAACCTTGCATGAACTGAACAAGACTCCTTTGAACATCTTTTACATTTTTACATTTTACATTTTGCATTTTTACCACCTTGCATAACATAACTTGCATGATTGTAGTACCCTTCTTTTTGTTCATGACATTTTTCCTTGTGGAACCTTATTAAAGTTATAACTTTGATATGGTTGAGTGGGAAGCCCACCTAGTGGCATGAATTTTCCCCATAGCCACCTTTGTTTTTGTGAGTGCATACCAACTAGCATATGTATCTTACCCTTTTGGGCTTTCTCACCTCGCAGACAATTATTTCTATGGCCCTAGAGTGAGTACATTTGGGCCTTCTCACTTGACGGATTGTCATGTGTTCTGTCGCCCCAGAGTGAGTACACATTCTCTTTTTCAAATAATCATCCTAGATCTAATCCACAACTAGTTGGATTGACGATTGAAGCTTAATCTGATTCTTATCATCACTTGTGTGTTCATTTGTCCTTATGCTTAGTTTTCCATGGGATCTTCATCCATGGGGCTTGATCATCCCTCTTGATCGTTGTTATTCCATCTTGCTAACGTAAGTACATTTGAACCCTCCTCTCGATGTTCATGGCTACTTTAGTGTGAGTTTGAAGCAAGTTCATCCTCTCACTAAAGTGGGGGCTAAATGTGCCGTAGAAAAATGGACCCTTGTCATTTTCTTGGCCTTTCAGGTCTTGTTTCATGGTGTTGGACTATGTTTCTCTGATTTTATGTTGTAACATGGCTTGAACATGCTTATTTAGGTACTAAAATTCAAAGAATGATGTCTTGTGAAGGTGTTTTGAAGTGTTGTAACACATTTCTACACTCTTCTAGACTCTATTCATTATAATTCACCTAAAAACAAACTTTTCATCACTAAACAAGTCCTATTTTGAAGTGTTGTAAAGTCTTGTAACAATATTTCATGCTTTTCTAGGCATATTTTCACTATTTATCCCTTTCTCATGCTTTATTTGGTCCCTTTATGCCCTCATATGACTTAATTAAGTGTAGTTTTGAATATTATCTTGACAAACAACATTAAATACAACATATTTCCTGACACATATTTTTAGGTCCTAGGTGGGACCCATTCGCAATGGGTGACAAATGAGTCCCCCTTGGCCCCAAATTCAAAATATTTTAAATTTTCTTTCAAGTTTTTATTCAAAAAATAGTTGATGTCAAACTGTGATGAGATATGAAGGGATACTAAGGCACAAAATTGTATAAATAAGTGATTTTCACCTCATTTCAACCCACATTCATCAAGTTCACTCATCCACCTATTTACTGAAGAATTCAAGCATCTTGCAACATCTTCTCAAGCACTTTTTAAGCACTTTGAAGCATCCATTGACATTACTCCATACTTACATCATCAAGGGTTAGGTAAGTTGATAGCAATTACATGTTATTAGTTTATCTTTCTCTTGCATTTCATTATTTTATTAAGGGTTTGATTACTGAAAGTTTGGTTTGACCAAGGAAAACCCCTATTCACCAACCCTCAACCATTTTCCCCCTATTACATGTTTTTTTGTATCCTTTTGTGTGCAGATTTGACAAGCTTTTTGGTGTTGAAGATTGGTTTACAAGTCAACTCAAGTCCATTTCAAGCTTGGAGAAGGTTTCCTATCTATTTCCTGCAGAATTGACTTTGGCAACCTGACAATCAGTGATTTCCATATTTGGTGTTGTAGAGTTGCCTCTTGTTTTTTCAAAAATTTGGGAGAGGACTAATTCACCACTAGTGGCGAATGAGTCCTACCTTAGGATTGAAAATCTGAATTTTGTTAGATTCCGGATCCCGACAGTCAAAAACCAGTTTCTGACACTTTTTCACCAGGAGGAGGACTAATTCACCACCCTGGGTGAATGAGTCCCACTATGAAAATTTAGTGATTTCAGCTAGCATCTACAACATTCCAGATTCATCATAATTCACCCAGGTGCACTTTGATTTAACTCATTCCTTTATGTTCTGCATGTTTTCTTCATTTACTTAATTATTTGCATACCACAATGTGTTTTCAAACATAGCTTTAATTTCACTTTTGCATTCATTTTCATCCATTTAGATCAGTCAATTGCATTTTTTTAACTTCAATTAGCCTATAACACATCACATACAACATAATTTGAGTGAATCATTAGTATTTTTGGCCCCAATTCTCTCCTTCTAGGTGAAAAACCTTAGAAGTGCGATAGAAGCCTTAGGGTACCAAAAATCTATGTTTCAGTAGATGTATGTATGTATGTATGTATGTATATACACATATGTAGTCACTATTAAAAATTCTAGTGTTATAATCAAATTTGAAGTATGACTATACTCTATTCTCTTATAAAAGTATTTGAAGGGTGATTTCATTTTATTGTGGGTCGAATCATGGAACATAGCTATCAGGTAAAATGAAGAATCTATTAGAAAACTGATAGCATGTTATCAATTTCATGATAACATACCTATTGGCATCCTTATGTGAAATATCATTGTTGATGGAGTAGAGCATCCATTTCATGGTATTATGATTTTCTTTCAAAATAAATATATATGTGATGAACCTTAATAGAACAACAAATGGACATAATGGCCAGAAATAGAACAAATATGGAAACTAAATTGTATTAGATAGAAGGATACATAGATTTTGTTTAACATGTTATTTCTATGAAATCGATTACTCTAGATGTTTTAAATCAACTATGTTTCATTTGAGTTGTTCTTAGTCCTTATGAAAGACAAGTGATTGTGGAATAAATGTTTCATTTGTATGTTAATTGAGATTATATATTATAGATAAATTAAATGGAGCATCTGAATGAAGTGACGTTTTCATTTTCAAATATGAAAAACTTGTATGTAAGGAAGATTTTCTTTTATTATTTAGAATGTGTACACATATTCAATTATGTTCATTTCCAGGCATTTATGCGTACATGCATAAATGTTCCATTTATGCATGTGCACATACATGTAGTATACCTTCTGATTCATCTTGATTTATTCATTGATTAATATTATCAAAATTTGTTTGCAAATGGATCAAAATTTAGAAATGGAATAGTGCTGAATTGCAATACGAGACTAAATAGAAGATAGATGTATGATGAATAGATGAATGGATATATAGTTAGATTTAACTGAAATCTTGTTTGATAATATTGAAATGGAATGATACAAGAATTTAAAGGTAGATTGTAGCACACTAGAATATGATTCTAATAGATGGTCTAAAAGGGAGCGATACCCCTTTGATATGATAAGATTTTCTTCTAGAAATGGGTTCTAGAGAGTGTAGATTTTCTTTCCAAATCTAACCTGAGTTGGATTTTATGCAACATGAGCTTGACCAAGCTTTACAGTCATTTTATTTACCAAACAAACTGTTAAGATTTATCCTCTTTCTATTTTACTTTCTTACTTACCTTACATGGAACTTGCATATTATAGTTGTAGATACAAAATGCATGTATTTAGGCATGCATAGATTCCACCTTGCAAACTATATCTCTTACTAAGTGTTTTGTGCAGGGTTGGGTATTCTTTGACTAACTAAAGAATTATGGGGAAGCATTGCTTCATGGTTAGGTGGGAAATCACCTCAACCATGTTCTCATCCACGAGTGGAGCTAAGTTGTTATAAAGGAATCATATTAGAATTCTATTTATATAAATGTATCACTAATGTAACTGATGAGATTGTTGTAATAGATGCAATTGATGTATTTGATGTATTGACTTTAGGCATTGAGTGTCAATTCAAATTTGTAAATTGACTATTGACATTTGGAAATTAATATATATTCAGTTTTTTTTATGGATGTGAAATTGCTTAATGGAAATAGCTATGAGATTTATGTCATAAAATTTATATTCATAATGTCAATTTTTAATTTAATTAAGGAAAAACTCATTGGACATGTTACACATATGCTTGAAATAGGGATTTCCAAATAAGCTCTGATTTCCTCTTTATTGTTTAACATTTATCATTTTCTACTTTAAAGTAATTGCTCATAGCATGGTGTTTAGAAATTTCTTTAAAGTGGGGGCATACATTGGCATTATTATTTTCACACTTTTGACTATAACTCATGTTTTTTAGTGTGGTCTTCTTGATTCAAATTTTGTGTCTTCTTCTTGGTGACATTGGAATTGATGTTCTTCAAGAGTGTGACCTTTCTTAGCATATGGCATTCTTCTTAGTGGTAATTATATGCCTTGCATTCCCAAAGTTATGAATCTTTTATCCTATAGTGTTGAAAAATGTTGTTGGTGATATTTTCACACTTGTTTGAGCCCTCCTTGTAAAATTGAGCTTAATGATGCCTTGACTTAGTGTTGTAATGTGTATAACACATTCAAATTATGTCTTGGGCCCTTGTAAACTAAATGAACTTAATTTTACCTTATTTAGAGTGTTGTAAAGTGTTGTAACACATTTTCACACTTTTTCTAGGGTTTTATTAAATAATTGAACTTCTTTATGCTTTAATTGGCCTTATTTTGCATCCAATAGCCTCATTTAATGCATCTTTTTTAGGATAATCCTAACACAAATAAATATCCAATCATAATTCAAGTTTTTTTAGGTTGTGTGGCCCAAATTTAGTGATATGGGACTCATACAACACATTACGAATATGAGTCCCACCTAAGGTTTTGGGTCTCGATAATGATTTTAGACCTTTCTAAGAATTTTTTAATTTGGTCCCATAAATTATGCTTAATGGGACTAATTTTCCACCTTTGGTGTATGAGTCCCATGTGGCCTAAAATCAAAATTAATTCAAATTATTGGTGGGATTTTATTGTCCTAGATCTGACATTTGCTTGTAATGTTGTAATTTCGGGAAATTAGGCATAATCAAGTATAAATACAAGATTATTTCACTAATTTTCATCTAAGAATTCAAGAGATCACCTAGCAAGTTGAATGAGCATCCTCATACCAAATTGGAGTTCACAAGAGCATTCAAGAGCATTCAAGGGCAAATTATCAATCACTTTGGAGCATTATTCAAGCATCAAGCATCATGTAATTTTTTTCATGCATCATGTTTGTTTTTGAGCTAATAATTTTGATGTAGAGTTTTATGATTCAAGATAGCATTCAAATCAAAATCTATCCTATTCAAGCAAGAGTCAAGATCTACATCCACTAGAGCCACCTCATACATGTTTATAGCCTCTTATTGCTAGGGTTTGTTGAGTTGTAACATCATATTTTCTCATTCATCATTCTCCATTCCTATTTTATTTCATTTCAATGTTTGATTACCAAAGCAGGGTTTTAACTAGGCAAACCCATTTCTACTAACAAAACAACATTTTTCCCTCTCTTTAGTGTGTGATTTGCAGGTTTAGATTAAATACATATTGAAGAGAAAGTTTGGAGAAACTTGTCAATGTGTTCAAAGTTTTCAAAGTTGTCACCTTGAATTGAAGATCATGGGAAGGCTTCTACAGGTTGCAAATAATGGTTTTAGATCCAAAAATCAATTAGAAAGGATAAAGCAGACATTGAACAACAAATTCAAACTATGAAGCTTTCGAAAACCATAACTGGACTGATACACCAATTTTGGCATATGAGTCCCAATTTAGGTCATTTTTCAAGTTTTTGTAGTTTCAGACACCCATTTTCTAGATTCCAATTTTTGCATAGAAACCTAGATCTGGGACTTGAACCATCAATTTTACGGTGTTCTAAAGACTTGTCTTGCACTCTTAGTGTTTTTCACCTAAAAGGAGAGAGATAGAACACTAAAATTGAGGTGATTCACTCAAACTAAGGTATGCAAAATGGAATTGAGATTAAATGCAATGATCTAAGTACAACTAAGTTATGAAATTGATTGATTATGAATGCAAAAATAATGAAATATGCAATGTTTGAAAACATAGTGAGGTATGCAAAAATGAACTAAAAACATAAACTAATGAAAACATAATTAAATTAGGTTTAACAGAGTGCACCGGGAAGTTGAATGCTCATCCTGGAAGGTTATGGAAACTAGCATAAATCACTATTGTTATCTAGTGGGACTCATTCGCCACTGATGGCAAATCAGTCCTCCTACTAGTAAAAACACTTGAAACTGCTTTCCAACTATTGGGAACTGGATTCTGAAAAAATCAAGTTTTCTAGCCTATAGGTGAGACTCATTCACCATAGATGGTGAATCATTCCTCCAAAATTTTGTAAATTCAAATTTCAATCTTGTAGGTATAGATCTGCACTTGTCTTCTTGTCGGGTTAACAAAGTCAAATCTACAGAAAACAGGTTGTACGTTTTCTCCAAGCTTGACTTAGGGTTTGGTTAACTTGAAACAATTTGATGACTTATTGACCACTTTTCAACACCTATTTTCTTGAAAAATCTGCATATTAAGTCTGCAAACACACATGAAAAAGGGGAAAAATGGTTAAGGGTTTGAGTATAGGGATTTTCCTTGGTCAAATCCCACTTTGGTAATCAAACCCTTGATAAAGAAATGAAATGAAATAAAGAAGGAAATGGGGAATTAACAATATGCAAATGTCCTAAACTCCCCAAAACCTTATTGTTGAAGTCTGAAGATATGTCAATGGCTACTCCAAGATGCTTGATGATTGCTTGATTGAATGATGCTTGAATGTAATTGAATGAGATGAATGCTTGGATGAATTAGTGAATGAATTAGGTGTAAAATGGATGGAAAAACACTTATTTATAAACATTTATGCCCTAATAACCCAATAATACAACATCACAGGCTGACATAAGATCTTTTTGAATAGAAACCCAAAAGTAATTTTGAATTATTTTAAATTTGGAGCAAAGAGGTACTCATTCACCACCCATGGTGAATGGGTCCCACTCTAGGCCTATAAGTGGGTGCCGAGAATTAAGTTGCATTTAATGTTGTTTTTCGAGTTTACATTCAAAAATATAGTTAATTATGACTCATGAGTGCATAAAGGGGTTAAATAAAGCATAAGAAAGGTGTAAATAGTGATAACAAGCCTATAAAGATGTGAAATCTGTTTACAAGACTTTACAACACTTTAAAATAGGAATTGATAAGGGATGAAAAGGTGATTTTTAGATGAATTATAATAAAAAGAGTCTAGAAAAGTGTAGAAATGTGTTACAACACTTCACAACACCTTTTACAAGACATCATAATTTGAATATTTAGGACCTAATTTGAATGCATAAGTTACATTGCAACATTAAATCAAAGAAAAATAGGTCAAGCATCACAAGAGGAAGACCGAAAAGACCATGAAAATATCAATGATCTATTTTTCTAATGTACATTTAGCCCCCACTTTAGTGAGAGGATGAACTTGCTTCAAACTCACACTAAAGTAGCCATGCATATCAAGAAGGATCCAAATGCACTTATGTTAGCAAGATGGAATGGCAATGGTCAAGAGGGATGATTAAGCCTCCAAGACAAAGATCCCATGACAAAATAAACATAAGAACAAAGGAACACACATATTAAAGAGAAAGAGAGAAGGGAGAGGGAAAAGGAAAAGTCAGATCAAGCTTCAATTGTTTATTCAACTAGTTGTGAATCAGATCTATGTTGTTTATCCAAAAAAGGAAATGCATACTCACTCTCGGGCGATGGAACTCACGGTGGTCCAGTGGGTGAGAAGGCCCAAAAGGTGAGAAACATGAGTTCAGGTGGTATGTACTAACAAACACATAGGTGGCTATGGGGAAGTTCATGCCACGGAATGGGCTTCCCACTCAACCATATCAAATTTATACCTCCTGATAACTTTAACAAGGCACCACAAGGGAAAATTTTGCTTCGTGCTTTATGAGACAAGCAAAGATTTGTATGCTTAGAACTCATGAAAAAATAGGATGATACCATAGGCATGCAAGTTGTGTTATGCACGGTGGCCATTTAAATGCAAAAATATAAAATGTAAATGAAATTTTCAAATGAGTCTTGTTAAGTTCATGTGAAGTCTATTACTTAGGGAACATTGTGTCTAATGTCTCCAAGAGAGGACCAATCAAAGAATAGAATATTCACAACTTAGGGGATGCAGTGTGTCACATCAGGCCACTACGAGCAATTTAATATGCTCAGATAGATCCCACTTATGAAGGACATCACACCCAATGTCATCCACAAAGTGACAAACACATCATATGAAGTAACAAGGTTGCACTAAGAACCAAGCATGCAAATGAATAATGCTAATGTATGCCCTAGGCACTTTAAAGGAATTTCTACACACTGTTCTGTGAGAAATTACTTTCAAGTAGAAAATGAAAAATGCAACCAAAAAATAAGACATGAGAGCCAACTTGGAAAGCCCCAATGCCAAGTCATATGTTTCCAAGTAAGGCTGCTTCATGTAAATGAAAAAGAAAACAAAAGAAAGGGGGGTTTCCCCCCAGAAATGAACACACCAAACACATAAGGGATCTATGGATTTTTGGTCAATATGTTCGTTGCTGCAATATTTTGATTAAAGAGCTCAAAACTATCATCATTCCCCAAAACACATAGAACTGGAAGAATGACACAAAGAGAACAAAAAAAAAAAGAAAAAAAAAATCCATTTTGGGTCAACATGGAAGAGACATTGTAGTCTTAATGCTTTGCATCATCCCCAAAAGGAAAAAAAAATCAAAAAGAAAAAAAAGTCAAAAGAAAAGGAAAAGCTTTTGGGTCAACATGAAGGAGACATTTTGGTCACAATGCCTTGCATCATCCCCAAAAGGACAAACACAAGAAAATATTTAAAAAAAAAGGAAAAGAAAAAGGGACCTTTTGGGTCAACATGGAAGAGACCTATAGTGTCTCAATGCTTTGCATCATCCTCAAAAGGAAAACACAAAACTTAAGCAAAAAAGAAAGGGTAAAAGGTACGACATATCGAAGAATAGAGCTACAAATAGAAGAAGTGCACAAAGAAAGAGAACATCAAATGCACATTAGGGGGGAACATGATACACACATGCAATCACACCAAAGAAAAGAAAAAGAAAAAGGAAAATGTTTGAAAGTGTCCTAGGGGATGATAGGATAACAATCAATGTTAGTCAAGTGATACTTGTTCAGTATGTCCTTCAATGTCCCACATTCACTAGGTCGGTGTCCAGGAACACTATGATATTTGCAATATGGCATGTTAGAATCTTTATTATGGATGACAAACCTATTTGAAGGTGGTAAGAGTATAAGACCTCTATTTAGAAGAATTTACAATTTCCTTTGACATTTAGGTTGTGGATGGAGAGGAAACTTTAATTTTTTAGTTTGTAAGGTCATTTGCATTTACTAGATTCACCTTTTTCATGAATTAAAGGAGGAAGAGGACCTAAGGGGATCCAAGCATCCTTGTCATTTGAATCAGGTAATGGTTGTTCATGTGGAAGGAGAATGTTCAAGTCAGGAGGAGAATCAAATATCACTGTACCATCATCTCAAAGTCTCCAATATTCAAAAGGAGGCTTGTTGTTATGACTAGGATCTTGATATCCTTATCCTATTGTGTTTTCATCTGCTGTCCTTTGTTCTAAAATTTGGTGAATGTTATGCTCAGATGTTGTGTCATGACCTTGTTTTCTTAAAATGGTAAAGCCTTTTTCATATGTTTCTTCAAGGTTGATTGGTGTGTTTGTAACTTTGTTATTATAAAATGGTTAAGGATGTGGTTGTTTAGAGGAACTAGGTCTACCCGATGGACGGAACTTAGGTCCTTCAGTCATTTCTGGATGTAAATAACTAAACATGTTAGGAGGTGAGATAGTAGGGAGATCTTGTGACTTCATGGATGGGTAAAAGGTTGCATTGGCTTCAAGGTTATCAAGACATGAATATAATAACTTGTTCATGCTATCATCATCTTCTCCAATGATGTCTACAGCATGAGGAGGACATTCATTTGGAGTTGAAGGACCATGAGGAAGCTCAAGATCACTAGGATCACAACCAAAGGCATAATTAGACATGTCTACTAAGGATTTCAATGAATTCCAAAACTTATTAAAGAAAACATCGATGATTACAATGAATAAAAGTAAACTAATATGCAAGAAAGTGTATAAAACAAAAAATTTGGAAAGTATGATAGAAAGTAATAACAACAAACTGTGATGCAGAAAATACCTAGAAAATGCTTGAAAACGTAGTTCAAAATGTGCAGGTGGATTGATTCACCCAGGTTGGCGAATGAGTCCAAGTATGAGATTTTTTTGTGTTTTTCAAAATAATTAAAGTGATTTTTATACTTTTCAGATGCAGAATGAAGATGCAAATGCATATTTTCAACTTTTTAATGATTTGATATGCAGAAATGAAGTCTATATTATTCTTTCACTAATGTAGTCTTAGAAACCCTAGAATGCAAAAACAAAACAAAACCTAATTGCATGTTGATGCAAAACTAATGAAATATACAATGTTTGAAAACATAGTGGGGTGTGCAAAAATGAACTAAAAACATGAAATAATGCAAACAAAATTGAATGAGGTTTAACAGAGTGCACCTAAAAGTTGAATGATGATCCTAGAAGGTTATGGAAATTGGAAAAAATCAATGTTGATCTCTAGTGGGACTCATTCGCCACTGATGGCGAATCAGTCCTCCTACTAATAAAAAGACCTAAAACTGCTTTCTGACTATTGGGAACTGGATTCTAAAAAAATAAATTTTTCCAACCTATAGGTGGGACTCATTCACCACTAGTGGCGAATCAGTCCTCCTCCAAAATTTTGTAAATTCAAATGTCAATCCTATAAGTCCAGATCTGCACTTGTCTTCTTCTTGGGTTGACAGAGTCAAATCTACAAAAAATAGGTTGTAGGTTGTCTCCAAGCTTGAATTAGTTTTTGGTTAACTTGAAACACTTTGATGACTTATTGACCCCTTTTAAACACCTATTTTCTTGAAAAATCTACATATAAAGTCTACAAACACACATGCAAAAGGGAAAAAATGGTTAAGGGTAAGAGTATAGGGATTTTCCCTTGTCAAATCCCACTTTGGTAATCAAACCATTGATAAAGAAATAAAATGAAATAAAGAAGGAAATGATGAATAAACAACATGCAAATGTCCTAAACTCACCAAAACCTTGTTGTTGAAGTCTGAAGACATGTCAATGGCTACTCCAAGATGCTTGATGATTGCTTGATTGAATGATGCTTGAATGTAATTGAATGGTTGAATGAACTATTGAATGAGATGAATGCTTGGATGAATTAGTGAATGAATTAGGTGTAAAATGGATGGAAAAACACTTATTTATACACACTTATTCCCTAATAACCCAATAATACATCACAGGCTAACATAAGGTCTTTTTGAATAAAGAATCAAAAGGAATTTTGAATTATTTTGAATTTGGAGCTAAGAGGGACTCATTCACTACCCATGGCAAATGGGTCCCACTCTAGGCTAGTAAGTGGGTGTCAGGAATTAAGTTGCATTTAATTTTTTTTGTTGGGTTTACATTAAAAAATACACTTAATTATGACTTATGAGTGCATAAAGGGGTCAAATAAAGTATAAGAAAGGTGTAAATAGTGATAAAATGCCTAGAAAAGCATGAAAACTTGTTATAAGACTTTACAACACTTTAAAATAGGACTTGATAAGGGATAAAAAGGTGATTTTTAGATGAATTATAATAAGAAGAGTCTAGAAAAGTGTAGAAATGTGCTACAACACTTCACAACACCTTCACAAGACATCATAATTTGAAGATTTAGGACCTAATGTGAATGCATAAGTTACATTGCAACATTAAATCTAAGAAAAATAGGTCAAGCATCACAAGAGAAAGACCTAAAGGACCATGAAAATGTCAATGATCCATTTTTCTATGGTACAGGACTTTAATTTTTCCAGTATCATGTATGAGTCCCAATCAGCATTGAAATTAGTGTTTTCAACATTTCAAAGCTTCATTCAGTCATCTTCAAATTTCTAGGTGCACACATTTTTTCTTAAAACTTTATTTTCTATTTTGCAAGCATTTTTACGTCATTTAGTGAAAGATTGCATCATACTAGGTTTAAGCATTTTTATTTACATTGATTTTTTCTTTCCAATCCATATCTTGGTGGTGAACCCCTCATTATTTTACAATCATCCCCTAGGACATCCCTATTGCAAGATATCTTTCTCCTTTGCATACCTAGGATTGAGATCTCTAGGGTTATTCATGAATGAGAGTGTCATAGTTTTGTTATTCTATCTCCCAAGCATATAATTCCAACAAGACTCTACCTTTCATTTTGGTGAACCTGCATTTAGAACATCATAATTCTAATTTGGGCTACATCATCATCCTAGATCTTTCTTGCATTAACATTGCATTAGGGTTTGCACTAGTTAATTGGCATTCTAGGGTTTCTAAATTTTGCATTAGTGAAAGTGCCTATAGGTTGCATTTTTTCATCTCAAATCATCTCAAATCATATAAAATTTGAATTTGCATTTATTTTATAGATCATACAACATAAAAAGAAAAAAAATCACTTGAAATTTTTTTAATTTTTTGAAAAAAGTCCTCATTGGGACTAATACGCCCATCTGGGTGATTTAGTCCTATTGTTGATTCTAAACTACATTTTCTAGCATTTAAAACTCTGCTTTTGTGCTCCTGTTTGTTGTTTATAACTTTTTGTTTCAATTTAAAGAATTTCTATTATAGTCATTTCATTGTACTTATCTTAATTTGTATTTGCATTCATCTTGCATTTAGTATCCTTCACATGAGTATTTGGTGTCCTATTGCTAATACTATAGTGAGATGAAGTTCGAGACTCATGTCATCCCATGATAGCACAATCATCATGGATCTTGGGTTGTCTAGCATTTTCACTCCTAGAATTGACACTAGTACACTAGGTATGGACCATACCCTTAACAACTATTTTCCTTCAAGTAGTGTGATGCATTTTGAAACAAGGATTAATAGTGTTCTATAAGAAAAAATAATTCAAATTCATGAAAAATTAGCAATCCTACAACATAAAGTGAAAAATGGCAACATTTCAATCATTGGCATCCCTACCATAGATACCATTCATCACATGCTTGAAAGTGAAGATGGACTTGACTTGATGCATAACACAGTTCACATTTTTGGAAAACACCTCACCTCAACCACTAGTATTCCTTTACCTCCAAACAATGCAACAAGCTAAGGAGGAATTCAAATTCCTCCTCCCACAATAGTTTCCTCTATTCCTGCCTATACCAACCCTCAAATTACAACAACAATGCAACTGACTACTAACGTGATTCCTTCCTTGGGTATTTCCACTAGCATCCCTGGTACCTTTGTGGCATCGCTCATCATATCTCCTACCACCTTACCACCTATAAGCATTCCATTCACTTGTACCTCAAACAAATAGACCCTTTCACCCTTTTCATCTCAATCTCATAATACAAGTAATGACCCTCTCATAAATCAACATTTGCAAGCCATTTCATCCCTTCAAAAGAAAGTTTCCACCATCAATCAAAATCAAAATGGTCCACCTACATATTATGTTAAAAGCAATCCATTTTACATGGAGACATTGTGAACATTGATGCCAAAAGGTGTGAAGGTGCCTATATTCAAGAAATATGGGTGAAAGGGAGATCCTTCTAACCATTTTTTTGTCTATATTTCCTTATGTAGTGACTTTTTCCTTGATGATAAACTCTTCACTAAGCTTTTCCCTAGGTCCTTGAAAGATACTGCCTTAGAATGGTTTTCTTAATTACTAAACAACTCAATTCGTTCATTCAATGGACTTGTTGAGGTATTTATAAATCATTTCCAATTTCATATGACCCCTAAGATGACCTTGGCTGATTTGATGAGATGTAAGCAAAAAGAAGAAGAAAATATCATTGACTTTATTTCATTCTATCAATCACTTTATTCCCAAATTTATGTAAAGGTTCCCAACCCCCACCTTCAAAATATGTTCATAGAAAATTTGCAAAGAAAGATACAAGATAAGCTTACCATGATTAAATTTCCCTCCTTTATGCACTTGTGTATTGCCCTCCGTGATTATCAAAAAAAATTTAACAGTTGTGATGCAAATTCCACTTCTAGCCAAACTAAGACATTTCATTCCATGAACCAAAACAATTACCAACCTTTTAGAAAGTATAATAAAGGCTTTCTTTAACTTAATACCCCTCAAAAAACAAGTCAAAATACCAATACTCAAGTAGCTATCGTAAAATCAATGATACCCTTCAACTATGGGGACATAAAAAGATAATTCACTCCCTTGCCTGATACCCTTCATAACACAATGTCTCAACTTTTAGAACAAAAAATGATCACCTTTCCTCTCGTTAAAACACTCTATCCTAATAAACCTCTACCTCTAAACTATAGACCAAATTCTTATTGCCATTATCACTGAAAAAATGGACACAATATAGAACATTGTGAGCATCTTAAACATCTTGTACAAGACCTCATTGATTTTAGCCAGCTTTCCATTGCAGGTGTTAATGATCAAGGAAATAATTATGTTTCCCCTCCTAACCAAAACTTGCAAATATTTACCAACCACATGCCAAAACATAATATTTCATTTGTCAAAGCTAGTGAAACTACAAAGACTGATGTGATGAATGTTGGCACAAATGATAAGAACATAGATACAATTCAATAAAGTCTTATGGATACTGATCAACAAGAAAAAAAACATATTGATGGTTTGGTTGCATTGGTCGAAACTCAACATTGTAAGGGCTGAACTAAAAAGCCTCTTGAGATTGTTTTCTCCTCATAAGATATACTTAAACATGCACCTGATGGTCCTCTTTACATAGTTGATTGAATCTATGATAAGCCCACTAATGGGATATTAATAGATCCTGTCTATGGAGAGAATGTGATCACCGAGGAATTATTACTTCCGCATGAGCTTTATCAAGATATATATGATAAATAAAAATCATGGATCAAGATGCATAACAACTTCACTTGCCTTATGATGGGAACAATCACCTTACCTTTACAAATAGGACCAAAAACATTAGATATCGCATTCTCCAGCATCTTGTAGTCAGACCAATTTCATGTGAAGCTAGGCTATCCATCACTTCGCTCCATGAATTTCATCCCATCAATGGTACATCAATGCTTAAATTTTCCCTACGATAATGAAATTCTCACTATGCATCATAGTGGTTTTAACCCTTTGTCTTCCCGTGGAAAATTTTCATTAGATTTATTTGGCCCAAGCCTATGAAACCTATAAAATCATGAGAAGAATTCTTTTTTAAGTCCTATCAAAAGTTCAAGGAAAATAAAATAGAAAAATTATCCCTCCCAAACATGCCTCCATCCACCATCAAGCCTACCATCCTTGATGAAACCATGATTGAACCTAATTTAATTCCAAATAACCAAGACCAACCTAAGACATAACCTTCACCTACTTCCTACAAAAGACCAAGATAAAATGAAAAAAATCCTATCACACCTCCTAGAATAAAAAAAGTTTACAAAGTCAAAGACAAAGTGGTTGAACAACCTCCTATGGTTCCTTTCATTCCTCCCCTTCCGGAAGAAAAGAAACCTATGGTTGATCAACCCACTCCTACAAAAATGCAACTTGAAAAAAGAACTAAAACAAACAGAGGTGCTAGAGAGCGTAAGTTTAGACGTCATTCCCTTACTCATAGGTTAAACAAAGAAATAAACAAAGAAAAGGAAGATCCAAACTTGACTAAAGCAATGCATAATGAGTCTCCCCCTTCGTTGAAACAAAAAGATCGTATACCACAACCGCAACAAGATCTAAACTCTTCTTTGGAAATTATCATTCAACCTCCTCTTGTGATTAATTTAGATGATGATGATGAGATTGCAAAGATTGATGAACAAGTGCATAATGAATTGAACTCGTTATTTTCCTCTTCCATGACCTTAAACGATAATTCTCCTAAGAAGAGTGTTAAACTTGGTGATAGACCTAGTTTGGAACTTGCTATTATCCCTTTGGCTAGTTTTCCACCTTATGTATATGATGAAAACGATTGGGATGCAGATGACCTACTCATAGGTTGACTCACATGTTCCTTACTAGTCCTTTACATTATTTATTTTTCTTTTGTGTGATTGCATGTGTGAAAAGTGATCCCCTCTACTATTTTGTTTGATTTATATCTCTCTCTCTTTGTTGCATTCCTCTATTTGTACCTACATTCTTCTCTATGTCATAAAAAAATTATCTTTTCCTTTATAATTTCATTTGTCTTTTGCTTTCCCTTTTGGGGATGATGCAAGGTGTCGAGACATTCATTTCTCTTCCATGTTGACCCAAAATCATTTTCACTTATCTTTTTCATTGGTCTTGTGTTTTCCTTTCGGGGATGATGCAAGGCGTCGAGGCATTCATGTCTCTTCCATGTTGACCCAAAATCTTTTTCTCTTCTCTTTTCCATTGGTCTTGTGTTTTACTTTAGGGGATGACACAAGGCATCAATACATTCATCTTTCTTCCATGTTGACCTAAAAGGATTTTCCTTTGTTTTCACTCTCTTTGTGTCATTCTTCCAATTCTAAGTATTTGGGGAATTATGGTAGTTCTAAGATCTATAAAAACATTGTAGCAAGAACATACTGACCCCAAATCCATAGATCCCTTATGTGTGTTTGGAGTTTAGTTTAGGGGCAACCCCTCTTTTTTCCTTTCTTTTTTCCATGACGTATATTACTTGGAAACATATGACTTGGCATACAACTTTCCAAGTTGGCTCTCATGTCTTCTTTATTGTTGGCTTTTATAATTTTTTACTTTAAAGTAATTGCTCACAACATGGTGTTTAGCAATTTCTTTAAAGTGGGGGCATATATTGGCATTTTTATTTTTCATGGTTCATGGTGTAGTCTTCTTATTTCATGCGATGCATTTTTTGCTTTGTGATTGACAATGGGTGTGATGTACCTCAAGAGAATGATCTACCTTAGCATATTATATTCCTCTTAGTGGCTTGATGTGACACACTACATCCCTAAGTTATGAATCTTTGATTGGTCCTCTCTTGGAGACATTAGGCACAATGTCTCGTAAGTTAAGACCTCACATGAGGCAACCAAGACTCCTTTGAATATTCTCTACACTTTGTGTTTACAAAATTTTAGTTATATGGCCACCTTGCATAATACACCTTCCATGCCTATCGATCCATCTTGTTTGTTCATGGGTTCTAGGCATATGAAGCTTTTCTTGTCTCATGAAGCTTGAAGTTAATTTTTCATGAGCTCCAAGCATATGAAGTTTTGCTTGCCTCATGAAGCTCGAAGGTCATTTTTGTGTGGCGCCTTATCAAAGTTATTAGGAGGTATAACTTTGGTATGGTTTTGATGTGAAGCCCAACCAAGGCATGACTTTCCCCATAGCCACTTGTCTGAGTGTGAGCTCATATCAGTCGTGTGTGTATGTGTCTCACCTCTTTCTGATCCTCACCTAGAGGATGGCCTAAAGTTATGTTGCCTCAAAGTGAACGTGCAATTTTTTGGACAAACAATTTGGATCTGATCCACATCACAATGGACAAATGGTCGAAGCTTGATCCACCCCTTTTATTTTCTTCTTTCCATCTTTGGCAGTGTATGCTTGTGACTTTATGATGCTCTTTATATCATTTTCATGTGTGTTCTTTTGTGCCTATATTGGTTTGTCATGGGATCTTGATCCTAGGGTCTTGATCACCCCTCTTGATTGTTACCCTATCTTATTGGCATTGGTACACTTGGACCCCTCTTGAAGTTATTTTGTTTACTTTAGTGTGAGTTTGAAGCAAGTTCATCCTCTCGCTAAAGTGGGGGCTAATTGTCGTGTCCAAAAATGTCGTTGGTGACATTTTCACACTTGTTTGGGCCCTCCTTGTAAAATTGAGCTTAATGATGCCTTGACTTAGTGTTGTAATGTGTTTAACATACTCACATTAGGTCTTGGGCCCTTCTAAACTAAATGAACTTAATTTTACCTTATTTAGAGTGTTGTAACACATTTTCACATTTTTCTAGGGTTTTATTAAATAATTGAACTTCTTTATGCTTTAATTGGCCTTATTTTGCATCCACAAGCCTCATTTAATGCATCTTTTTTAGGATAATCCTCGCACAAATAAATATCCAATCATAATTCAAGTGTTTTTAGGTTGTGTGACCCAAATTTAGTGATATGGGACTAATACGCCACCTTGCGCATATGACTCCCACCTAGGGTTTTGGGTCCCGATATTGATTTTACACCTTTCTAAGAATTTTTTAATTTGGTCCCATAAATTATGCCTAATGGGACTCCTTTTCCACCTTTTTCATATGAGTCCCATGTGGCCTAAAATCAAAATTAATTGAAATTATTGTTGGGATTTTATTTTCCTAGATCTAACATCAGCTTGTAATGTTGTAATTTAGGGAAATTAGGCATAATCAAGTATAAATACAAGGTTATTTCACTCATTTTCATCTAAGCATTCAAGAGATCACCTAGCAAGTTGAATGAGCATCCTCATAGCAAATTGGAGTGCAAAAGAGTATTCAAGTGTTTACAACAACATTCAAGGGAAGATTATAAAGCATTTTAGAGCGTTATTCAACCATCAAGAATCATGTCAATTTTTTCATGCATCATGTTTCTTTTCGAGCTAATAATTGTGATGTAGGATTTTATGATTCAAGATAGCATTCAAATCACAATATATCCTATTCAAGCAAGAGTCAAGATCTACATCCATTGGAGCCACCTCATACATGTTTGTAGCCTCTTATTGCTAAGGTTTTTTGAGTTGTAACATCATATTTGTTCATTCGTCATTCTCCATTCCTATTTTATTTCATTTCAATGTTTGATTACCAAAGTAGGGTTTTACCTAGGCAAAACCATTTCTACTAACAAAACAACATTTTCCCCTCTCTTTAGTGTGTGATTTGCAGGTTTAGATTAAAGACACATTGAAGAGAAAGTTTGGAGAAACTTGTCAATGTGTTCAAAGTTTTCAAAGTTGCCACCTCGCATTGAAGATCATGGGAAGGCTTCTATAGGTTACAAATAAGGGTTTTAGATACAAAAATCAATTAGAAAGGATAAAGCAGACATTGAACACCAAATTCAAACTATGAAGCTTTCGAAAACCATAACTAGACTGATACACCAATTTTGGCATATGAGTCCCAATTTAGGTCATTTCGCAAGTTTTTGTAGTTTCAAACACCCATTTTATAGATTCCAATTTCTGCATAGAAACCTAGATCTAGGACTTGAACCATCAATTTTGTGGTGTTCTAAAGACTTGTCTTGCACTCTTAGTGTTTTTCACCTAAAAGGAGAGAGATATAACACTAAAATTGAGGTGGTTCACTCAAACTAAGGTATCCAAGATGGAATTGAGATTAAATGCAATGATCTAAGTACAACTAAGTTATGAAATTGATTGATTATGAATGCAAAACTAATGAAATATGCAATGTTTGAAAACATAGTGAGGTATGCAAAAATGAACTAAAAACATGAACTAATGAAAATAGAATTGAATTAGGTTTAACAAAGTGCACCTGAAAGTTGAATTATGATCCTGGAAGGTTCTAGAAACTAGCATAAACCACTATTGATCTCCAGTGGGACTCATTCACCACTGATGACGAATCAATCCTCCTACTAGTAAAAAGACTTGAAATTACTTTCTAACTGTCAGGAATTGGATTCTGACAAAATAAACTTTTCCAGCCTATAGGTGGGACTCATTCACAATAGATGGTGAATCACTCCTCCAGAATTTTGTAAATTCAAATTTCAATCTTGTAGGTACAGTTCTGCACTTATCTTCTTGTTAGGTTGACAGAGTCAAATCTGCAAAAAATGGGTTGTAGGTTGTCTCCAAGCTTTGATTAGGGTTTGGTTAACTTGAAACACTTTGATGAATTATTGACCACTTTTCAACACCTATTTACTTGAAAAATCTGCATATAAAGTCCACAAACACACATGCAAAAGGGGAAAAATGGTTAAGGGTTAAAGTATAGGGATTTTCCTTGGTCAAATCCCACTTTGGTAATCAAACCCTTGATAAAGAAATGAAATGAAATAAAGAAGGAAATGATGAATAAACAACATGTAAATGTACTAAACTCACAAAAACCTCATTGTTGAAGTATGAAGATATGTCAATGGCTACTCCAAGATGCTTGATGATTGCTTGATTAAATGATGCTTGAATGTAATTAAATGAGATGAATTCTTGGATGAATTAGTGAATGAATTAGGTATAAAATGGATGGAAAAACACTTATTTATACACACTTCTACCCTAATAACCCAATAACACAACATTGCAGGCTGACATAAGGTCTTTTCGAATAAAAACCCAAAAGGAATTTTGAATTATTTTGAATTTGGAGCCAAGAGGTACTCATTCGCCACCCATGCCAAATGGGTCCTACTCTAGGCTTGTAAGTGGGTGTCAGGAATTAAGTTGCATTTAATTTTTTTTGTTGGGTTTACATTAAAAAATACACTTAATTAGGACTTATGAGTGCATAAAGGTGTCAAATAAAGCATAAGAAAGGTGTAAATAGTGATAACACACCTAGAAAAGTGTGAAATCTTGTTACAAGACTTTACAACACTTTAAAATAGGACTTGATAGGGGATAAAAAGGTGATTTTTAGATGAATTATAATAAGAAGAGTCTAGAAAAGTGTAGAAATGTGTTACAACACTTCACAACACCTTCACAAGACATCATAATTTGAATATTTAGGACCTAATGTGAATGCATAAGTTACATTGCAACATTAAATCAAAGAAAAATAGGTCAAGCATCACATGGTATCAGTGATCTAAAGATATGGCCTCTCTGTGAGTTTCAAGTGCAAGGGTTTCCATAGGCAATTGTTTGATTGAATCTGGGGGTAGCCTAATTTTCTGGGCATTTTGGGACAAAACGGACCTCGCTATTGAGTCCGCAATGCCCAAAAAGCCCCATTTTCATATAAAATTTGTCGATTTTGGTGCAAGTTGATCTGTGAGGCAAAAAAAAATTGTCTGGGAGGCCGTATGGCCTCCCAGCACGCAGATCGAGGCATGGATTTCAAAAAACATGTTTTTTAGTGAATAGTGCCGGTGGCTCCAGTTCTAATGAAGATCTGCCACCGGGCGGCCACCGGGAAGCCACCGGACTGCTGCCACCGCCCATTTTCACCGCCACCGCTCCGCCACCACTAGCGGCCCCCAACAACCTTCGCCACCGCCGCCGTTCCTCCGCCGGCCCCTGAGAGCTTTAGATCCTATGGCCCTGGTCATATGGAGGACCGGGGGCCCTCTGCCCAGCCCACCGATGGAAATACTACCCTTAAATCCGGTTACGGAATCTTTAGATTCCACATAATATTTTGTGGATTCCAGCACCGATTCTGGAATATTTCGACCATTTTTCAGCATATTTCGGCAACCGCAAATTTTTTTCGGCAAGGGGGCAATTTTTTTCCCTGACGGCCAGATGGCCGTCAATTTTAAGCTTGGATTTTGCTGATGTCAGCATGACGTCATCCATCCGGCCGGCCCCTCTTTGCCCCTCCTAGCCCTGATTTGCCCTAAAAGAGCAGTTTTTTTCTTTTGGTCATAACTTGCGCATACGGTATCAAAATCGGGCAAACGAGATATCACTGGAAAGTTGGTTCCGAGCACTTTAATTTGGTGTAGTTTATTTTATAGTATTTTTTTTGTTTTACTGCATTTATTTCTGTTTGAATTCAGATGTTGTTTTTGGACTTCCGAGCTCATAACTTTTTGCCACGATGTCCAATTTTCACCTCGTTTGCGGCGTTGGAAAGGTATTAAGGAGCTCTATGTTGTTGTCCATGCACTTTTTCTGTATCTATCCCAGTTGATCACTTAGTCCAGATTTTTCCCGATGGGTTGTTTGGAGATTACTTAGATATTTTGGCAGTTGGGAGGGTGCATCTTGCATCTTTGCACTTCATTTTTAGTAATACATCTTTCAATAATTGCTTGCTGCTTCATAGATTCCAGGGTTGTTCCCGTTTGGAGTTTTTGAGTGTTCTGTGGGATCGGGTCTGCTGTCACATTATTTTGATTCCGGTTTTGGTTTCAGTTGTAGACAGAGATATCTTTCCTTGCTTGTTAGATTGCGGTTCCAGTGTTACTCTATAGAGTTCTTCCAGTGCTTCTTTGCAGCATGTCATCACATTGTAGGGGGGTTTTATCCCACTGGGTTTTTCCTTCTCTATCTCATTCTTGCATTTGTAAATGGGTACCTGATCAGGCCTAGTTGTCGGGACCCATCTTTGCTTTCATGCATCTTATTCTAGTGTTTTAGCTTCTTCCTAAGTTCATCTTAAAGGGGGGTGTTAGAGTAATAAGTTATTATGCTTAATTAATTACATCATATTGATTAATAGTTAAGTCACTTATTCCTCTTTATTACTTAAGCTAAACTTAGGCACATTAATAATTAAATAATTATTAATTATTAAGTGTGCACACTAGGGTTTCATTTAGGGTTTCTTGATCTCCTTCATAGGATTGATCTCTATGTAATCATTGATTCTCTTAATGCATTTTTACTGAGAGGTTTACAGAACATCATTTTTGGTTCTTCATGTCTTTTGCATATGATAGGTGATTGCATGCAGGTGATCTTGGTTTTCTAACAAGAGGAAGACCTAAAAGACCATGAAAATATCAATGATCTATTTTTCTACAGTACATTTAGCCCCCACTTTAGTGAGAGGATAAACTTGCTTCAAACTCACACTAAAGTAGCCATGCATATCAAGAAGGATCCAAATCCACTTATGTTAGCAAGATGGAATGACAATGGTCAAGAGGGATGATCAAGCCCCCAAGATGAAGATCCCATGAAAAAATAAACATAAGAACAAAGGAAAACACATATGAAAGAGAAAGAGAGAAGGGAGAGGGAAAAGGAAAAGTCAGATCAAGCTTCGATTGTTTGTTCAACTAGTTGTGAATCAAATCTAGGTTGTTTGTTTGAAAAATGGAATGCATACTCACTCTGGGGTGACGAAACTCATGGCAGTTTGTTGGGTGAGAAGTCCCAAAAGGTGAGAAACATACGCTTGGGTGGTATGTAATCACAAACACATAGGTGGCTATGGGGAAAGTCATGCCGCAGAATGGTGTTCACGCTCAACCATATCAAAGTTATACCTCCTGATAACTTTAACAAGGTGCCACAAGGGAAAATTTCAGTTCGTGCTTCATGAGACAACCAAAGCTTTGTATGCTTATAACTCATGAACAAACAAGATGATACCACATGCATGCAAGTTGTGTTATGCAAGGTGGCCATGTAAATGAAAAAATGTAAAATGTAAAAGAAATGTTCAAACGAGTCTTGTTAACTTCATGTGAGGTCTATTTCTTAGGGAACATTGTGTCTAATGTATCAAAGAGAGGACCAATCAAAGAATAGAATATTCACAACTTAGGGGATGCAATGTGTCATGTCAAGCCACTAAGAGGAATGTAATATGCTAAGATAGATCACACTTCTGAAGGAAATCACACCCAATGTCATCCACAAAGTGAAAAACACATCATATGAAGTAACAAGGCTGCACTAAGAACCAAGAATTCAAATGAATAATGCCAATGTATTTCCCCCCTCTCTAAAGGAATTTCTACACACCATTTTGTGAGAAATTACTTTAAAGTAGCAGATAAAAAATGATAAAATAAAACAAGGCATGAGAGCCAACTTGGAAAGCCCCTATGCCAAGTCATGTGTTTCCAAGTAAGGCCGCTTCATGTAAACAAAAAAGAAAAAAAAAGAAATGGGAGTTTCCCCCTAGAAAGGAACACACCAAACACATAAGGGATCTATGGATTTGGGGTCAGTATGTTCGTTGCTGCAATTTTTTGATTAAAGAGCTCAGAACTATCATCATTCCCCAAAACACATAAAATCTGAAGAATGACACAAAGAGAGCAAAAAGAAAAGAAAAAAAAATTCCATTTTGGGTCAACATGGAAGAGACATTGCGGTCTCAACGCTTTGCATCATCCCCAAAAGGAAAACAAAAGTGAAAAGAAAAGAAAGGGAAAAAGAAAAGGAAAATCTTTTGTGTCAACATGAAGGAAACATTTCGGTCACAATGCCTTGCGTCATCCCCAAAAGGAAAAACACAAGAAATGATAAAAAAAAAAGGAAAAGAAAAAGGGACCTTTTGGGTCAACATGGAAGAGACCTAGGGTGTCTCAATGCTTTGCATCATCCCCAAAAGGAAAACACAAAACAAAAGCAAAAAAGAAAGGGTAAAAGGTACAACATATAGAAGAATAGAGCTACAAATAGAAGAAGTGCACAAAGAGAGACAACATCTAATGAACATTATGGGGAACATGATATGCACGTGCAATCACACCAAAGAAAAGAAAAGGAAAAAGGAAAATGTTTGAAAGTGTATTATGGGATGATAGGATAGCAGTCAGTGTTAGTGAGGTGATACTTGTTTAGTATGTCCTTCAATGTCCGACATTCATTAGTTCAGTGTCCAAGAACACAATGATATTTGCAATATGGTATGTTAAAATCTTTATTATGGATGAACAACCTATTCAAAGGTGGTAAGAGTATAAAACCTCTATTTAGAAGAATTTGTAGTTTCATTTGACATTCAGGTTGTGGATGGAGAGGAAACTTTAATTTTTTCAGTTTGTAAGTTCATTTGCATTTACTAGATTCACCTTTTTCATGAATTAAAGGAGGAAGAGGACCCAAGGGGATCCAAGAATCCTTTTCATTGGAATTAGGTAATGGTTTTTCATGTGGAAGGAGAATGTTCAAGTCAAGAGGAGAATCAAAGATCACTATAACATCATCTTGAAGTCTCCAATATTCAAAAGGAGGCTTCTTGTTATGAGGATCTTGATATCCTAATCCTATTGTGTTTTCATCTATTGGTCTTTCTTCTAAAATTTGGTGAATGTTATGCTCAGTTGTTGTGTCACAACCTTGTTTTCTTAAAATGGTAAATCCTTTTCTATATGTTTCTTCAAGGTTTATTGGTGTGTTTGTAACTTTTTTATTATAAAATGGTTGAGGATGTGGTTATTTAGAGGAGCTAAGTCCACCCAATGGAGGGAACTTAGGTCTTTCAGTCATTTTAGGATGTAAATAACCAAACATGTCAGGAGGTGAGATAGTAGAGAGATCTTGTGACTTCATCGATGGGTAAAAGGATGCATTGGCTTCAAGGTTGTCAAGACATGAATTTAAGAACTTGTTCATGATATCATCATCTTATCCAATGATGTCTAAAACATGAGGAGTACATTCATTTGGAGTTAAAGGAGCATGAGGAAGCTCAAGGTCATTAGGATCACAACCAAAGGATAAAGGATTGATGTGACACATTGCATCCCCTAAGTTGTGAATCTTTGATTGGTCCTCTATTGGAGACATTAGGCACAATGTCCCATAAGTTAAAACCTCACATGAAGCGAGCAAGACTCCTTTGAATGTTCTTTACATTTTTTCTTTACAAAATTTTAGTTATATGGCCACCTTGCATAATACCACTTGCATGCCTATGGATCCATCTTGTTTGTTCATGAGTTCCAAGCATATGAAGCTTTCCTTGCC
This sequence comes from Sequoia sempervirens, assembly GCA_007258455.2. Classification (NCBI taxonomy): domain Eukaryota; kingdom Viridiplantae; phylum Streptophyta; class Pinopsida; order Cupressales; family Cupressaceae; genus Sequoia; species Sequoia sempervirens. The sequence goes on from VDFB02358134.1 coordinate 63,799,703, forward strand.
TCATGAAGCTTGAAGTTAATTTTTCATGAGCTCCAAGCATACGAAGTTTTGCTTGCCTCATGAAGCTTGAAGGTCATTTTTGCATGGCTCCCTATCAAAGTTATTAGGAGGTATAACTTTTGTATGGTTTTGATGTGAAGCCTGACCGAGGAATGACTTTCCCCATAGCCACTCATCTAAGAGTGTGAGCTCATATTGGTCATGTGTGTATGTGTCTCACCTCTTTTCGATCCTCACCTAGAGGATGGCCTAAAGTTTTGTTTACTTAGAGTGAGCATTCATTTTTTTAGACAAACAACCTGGATCTGATCCGCATCACAATGGAAAAATAGTCTAAGCTTGATCCACCCCTTTTATTTACTTATTTCCATCTTTTGGAGTGTATGCTTGTGCCTTTATGATGCTCTTTATATCATTTCCATGTGTTTTCTTTTGTGCCTATATTGGTTTATCATGTGATCTTAATCCTAAGGGCTTGATCACCCCTCTTGATCATTGTCATCCTGTCTTATCGGCATTGGTACACTTGGACCCCTCTTGAAATGAGTTTGTCTACTTTAGTGTGAGTTTGAAGCAAGTTCATCCTCTCACTAAATTGGGGGCTAATTGTAGTGTCAAAAAATGTCGTTGGTGACATTTTCACACTTGTTTGGGCCATCCTTGTAAAATTGAGCTTAATGATGCCTTGAATTAGTGTTGTAATGTGTTTAACATACTCACATTAGGTCTTGGGCCCTTCTAAACTAAATGAACTTAATTTTACCTTATTTAGAGTGTTGTAAAGTGTTGTAACACATTTTCACACTTTTCTAGGGTTTAATTAAATAATTGGACTTCTTTATGCTTTAATTGGCCTTATTTTGCTTCCACAAGCCTCATTTAATGTATATTTTTTAGGATAATCATAGCACAAATCGATATCCAAGAATAATTTAGGTGTTTTTAGGTTATGTGGCCCAAATTTAGTGATTTGGGACTCATATGCCACCTTGGGCGTATGAGTCCCACCTAGGGTTTTGGGTCCTGATACTGATTTTACACCTTTCTAAGAATTTTTTAATTTGGTCCCATAAATTATGCCTAATTGGACTCATATGCCACCTTAGGCATATGAGTCTCGTGTGCCCCAAAATCAAAATTAATTCAAATTCTTCATGGGATTTTATTGTCCTTGATCTGATGTCAGCTTGTAATGTTGTAATTTAGGGAAATTAGGCATAATCAAGTATAAATACAAGGTTCTTTTACTCATTTTCATCTAAGCATTCAAGAGATCACCTAGCAAGTTGAATGGACATCCTAATAGAAAATTGGAGTTCACAAGAGAATTCAAGTGTTTACAAGAGCATTCAAGAGCATTGCAGTGTATATTATCAAGCATTTTAGAGCATTATTGAAGCATCAAGCATCATGTCAAAGTCTTTACACATCATGTTTTTTTTTGAGCTAACAATTGTGATGTATGGTTTTATGATTCAAGATAGCATTCAAATAAAGATTTATCCTATTCAAGTAAGAGTCAATATCTACATCCATTGGAGCCACCTCATACATGTTTTTAGCCTCTTATTGCTAGGGTTTGGTGAGTCGTAACATCATATTTTGTTCATTCATCATTATCTATTCCTATTTTACTTCATTTCAAGGTTTGATTACCAAAATAGGGTTTGACCAAGGAAAACCGATTTCTACTAACAAAACAACATTTTTTCCTTTCTTTAGTGTGTGATTTGTAGGTTTAGATTGAAGACATATTGAATATAAAGTTTGGAGAAAGTTTTCAAAGTGTTCAAAGTTTTCAAAGTTGTCACCTTCCATTGAAGATCTTTGGAAGACTTCTATAGGTTGCAAATTAGGGTTTCATATCCGAAAATCAATTAGAAAGGACAAAGCAGAAATTGAAGACCAAATTCAAACTTTAAAGTTTTCAAAAACCCTAATTGGACTGAGACACTAATTCTAGCATCTCAAGACTTAAATCATTAGTTTTTTCTAAAAATAGTGATTTTAGGTAAAAATCAGCATGCCCCAAAAGCGAGACATGCTATTGTGGTAGCACCCCCCCCACTTTAGATCATTTTTTCAATTTTTTGCAATTTTAAACACCCATTTACCAGATTCCAATTTTTGCATAGAAACCCAATCTGGGACTAAATCACCCAATCTGGCATATGAGTCCCAATCAACATTAAAATTAGTGTTTTCAGCATTTTAGAGCTTGATTCAGTCATCTTCCTATTTCCAGGTGCACACATTTTATCTTACAACTTTGTGTTTTGTTTTACATGCATTTTTAGGTCATTTAGTGAAATATTGTATCATACAAGGTTTAAGCATTTTGATTTGTATTTCATTTATCTTTAAAATCCCTAGCTTAGTGGTGAACCCCTCATTAGTTTATAATTATCCCCTAGGATATCCCTATTGCAAGATATCTTTCTCCTAAGCATACCTAGGATTGAGATATCTAGGGTTATCCTTGAATGAGAGTGTTGGAGTTTTGTTATTCTATCTCCCAAGCATAGAATCCCAACAAAATTATACTTTTTATATCCCTTGACTTGTCCTCTCCTAGTGGTGACATGTCAAGCATGATGTTCCCTAAGGTGATACCTTACAAGCATTAAGAAAAACCCCTTTGAACATGCCTCATTCTATTTGCATTTTTTTTCATGAGTGCCTAGCATAATTAATCTTACTAGCCTTGTGAAGCACAAAGCTACAACCCTTTTTAATTTCCACCAAGCATAACACACCTTGCTTACTAGTTGAGCCATTTTTTGTTCATGAGTGTCTAGCATAATGTAGCTTGCTAGCCTTATGAAGCTTGAAGTTCATATTGTGTGGAACCTTATCAAAGTTATCAGGAGGTATAACTTTGATATGGTTTAGTATAATGGAAGCCTAATGACTCTATCATGAGCCACTTCCTGGGGCTCACCTAGTGGATAATGGATTTCTACTAGCCTATGTGAGTGCATGTTGTTTGCATAGTAGAAAATGACTTTCCACTTGTAAACACTTTTGGAAAAAAAACTAAGGCTTGATCTATATCCAGATGGAAAAAAAGTCAACACTTGATCCACCCCTTTCTTTTATTTCTTTCTTTAAGTCTTTGACATTGTATGATTGAGTATCTTATCATTGCTACTGCATATCAAACATATGCATTTGTCTTCTTGTGCATTTGTTGGTTTGTTGTGAGATATTAGATCTTGGGGGCTTGATCATCTTCCTTGAGCTTTGTCATCTTATCTTTCCAATAGTTGTACAATTAGCCCTCTCTTGATTGTCTACTGTAGTGTGAGTTTGACGTAAGGTCATCCTCTCACTAAAGTGGGGGCTAAATGTAGTGTAGAAAAATATACTCCTTTACATTTTCACACTTTTTTTTGGTTCCCTTAATTAAATTGGACTTAATTATGCCTTAATAAGGCTTATTTTACATCTACAAGCCTAATAAATTAAATGTTGGCTTCTAATGTTTAAGTTTCAAGAAATTAAGGATAGCTACCTATAAATATAAGGTTATTTTATCAACTCAAGTCTAAAGGAAAATTATCTAGTAAGAACGAAACTTTCACAAGAGAAAATATTATGGTCAAGGGCATTCAAGAGCATATTTATCAATGATTTATTGCAGCAATCATGATCTCAATCATCATGTCAAAGTATTTTGTAATCATGCATGTTTTTTAAGCTAACATTGGGATGTAGGTTTCAAGATCAATGCCCATATTCAATTCAAGATTCAAGTATCAAGATCCAAATCCGTTGAAGCCATTTCATGCAAGATCAAGATCAATATTTTAGTCCTCCAAAGGTTTATTAAAGGGTTTGGTGAGTTGCAATATGGAAATTAGTCATTCTTCATTCCTTCCATGCTTCATTATTTTAATTCAAGGTTTAATTACCAAAAAATGGTTTGACTGAGGAAAATACCCATCCACAAAAAAAAAATATTCTTCTCCTCTTTGTAAATGTGCAATTCTATAGGTTGAAGAAGGATTAAAGACCTCAAAGCTGCAAAGTTGTCAACATTGTTGTCAATTCATAGAATCTAATCTATAAACCTTACTTTCGACTATTCGACATTGAAATATGGATCAAATAGAAGCTACATACTAATACTAGAGGATCCCAAAAGCTGAGTAAAACCTCTACATAGAGACCCATTCACCTATGGAAAAATGAGTCCTAGAAATGCTCTCAGAAAGTCATTTTGGTGATAGGTACACACCCTCCTGCCATTTCCAAATTTGACAAAATTTTGTGGTTTTTTTCTAAATTATGTTTTAAATTGATGATACAAGTTTGAATGGGCATAATTGAGTTGATTTACTATTTTTAGTTTTTCTCCCAAAAGTTCTATTTGGGTTGATACCCATGTCCTCAATCATAAGGAAACTAGTAGATTCCCTCATTGAGTTGACTCACCTAAGGATTTTTTAAGTTAATTATTTGTGGGGATCTCATTTCCTAATGAAATAAAGGATCCATAAGATATACATATCATCATCCATACCCTATTTTTCTTCATTTCAGCTATATACACTAAAAAATATGTTCACTTATCCAATTCTTCCACTCCACTACCTGCACCAAACAAAAATTTCTTGCATCTATGCACTAGATTAGAATGAAGGGTGCTAAGCCTATGAGCACTCCACTTGCTAATAATTTTTGTTTTCCATTTGAAATGTGCCCCAAAACATCTTAGGATTAGGAAAAATGAAGGGTATTCATTAGTCATCAATTATTGGGAGTCTTATGTGTGAAATGGTTTACACTTGTCGTGAAATTTCCCATACAGTGGAAGTAGTGAGTAGATTTATGAGCAATCTAGGTAAGACACATTGGGAAGCTACAAAGTGGATATTAAGGTATTTAAAAGGAACTTCATATTATGTTATATGTTTTGGAGGTAGAGATACATAGTTCCAAGGTTATGTTTACTCTGATATGGTTGGTGACTTGGACAAATGAAGGTCGATAATAGATTATGTGTTCACATTTTCTGAGGTAGTGATTAGTTGGGTTTCACGATTGCAATAGGTGGTTGCACTATCCATTATTGAGGTTAAATATATTGCACTCACTAAAGGTGCAAAGGAGATGATTTGGTTGCATTGACTATTGGGTGAGTTGGGTTTCAAAACAAAAAATCACTATCTTTTGTGATAGAAACAATGTTATTCATTTGGTAAATAACCCAAATTTTCATAATCAAACCAAGCATATCAAGTTGTGTAATCACTTCATCTAGAATGTACTTGAAGAAGGCGAGCTAAAAGTGGAGAAAATTGACACAAAGTTGAATCTAGTGGATGCATTGATGAAGATAGTACCATGGGAGAAGTTTGAGTTTTGTAGGACTTCTCTAGGCATTGTCAAGTTATGACAATGGGGATGAACCATTGAATATCTTTGAGTTTTGTAGTAGACGTTGGAATTCAAGTGGGATATTTTTGAATGTTGAAGCCCAATTGGCTCCTTATTCATTTATCTTTTTCATTCCATGTGATGTCTCTTGATATTCCATGTATTATTTGTATTGTTAATTGTGGAAAGGAATATAATTATTATTTTTGTTGTTGCAATCTATTATCCTGTTATTTGTATCTAGAAAGAGAGTTAAATAAAATATTCATCCTACTTCAAAGTTGATGTAGCCAATTTGGTAAAACACTATAAATCTCTATGTTTTCATATTTATGAATTGTCTTCTTTCTGAGTTTAATTTTTGCAATTAAATTTCATTTTGTCTATAATAAATTAATCAATGGTTACCTCTTTTACATAGAATTGTATTCATGTATGCTTTGAAACTATCTCTACTTTTACAAATGTCCATCTTTGCTACTACTTGACTAGGCTACTATGCTAAAAATAAGCTAAAAGAATAAAAGGAGTGAAAGGAGCAAGATGAAATCCTTGTTGGATGATTATCCTTTTACATCTCCACCTTCTCATGAAGAGTAAAATAAATACTTTAAAATATTTCTTGCTTGCTTACTCCTCCCATGACAACCTCCTTTTTTGTTGATTTTATTTTGATCTATTTTTTCCTTCTAATTTTTACACTTTCCAAATTATTAGAATAAAAAAATTTATCCCATTGATCACATGAGGAGAAAGTGTAGTTTTGTATGTTTTACATGAGTTTTATCTATTGTAACTAGAAATAAACTAGAATATAGTTATATTTTTCTATTTTTTTCATGTGTCTCTTATGTAACTCTCTTTTAAATTTTCAATCTATTGAATTATCTGAAGACCTCTATTTATAGAAGCCCAATGTAACTGTTGAATGTGAAATTGAATAAAAATTTACATTTTTGTAGAAAATAATTGTTTTATGTTTTGTTCTTATTGCCTCTACCTTATCAAACAAAGTAGTATTAGAGAAAATTTTGTGAGATTGTGGGTCAGAAAGAAAATAAGTTTCAAATAAATTAAAAATAGAAGATATGATAAAAGGGGATCAAGCTAATAGAAAATGGATTTCTTTAAGTTAGATCATAGCTATCAAAGATTGGGATTCACAAAAAAGTGAGGCCACCGAAGATAAAGCTAAAATCATTGAAAACCTTGAAATGGTGATTTACATTAAGGAAGCTACTATTAATATCATACATTCCTAGTCAACAAATTTAGCTATTGTCAAAGTCACTAGTATAGGAAAAATATTTAGATATCAACCCTTAGAGTAAAGTTACAAAATAAAATAGAAGATTTTCAATCTTGTAGAATTCATAGTTTGAAGAAATAGATCATTATAGCAAATCAAATCACATAATAGCAAAAAAAATGGTATAACTCAATCCAAAATTCCTAATTTTCATTGGTAAAAATTATGGATTTTGTGAAATTAAGGTTAGAATATTATATTATATTCACTTATATGTTTGGGATTTTGTAGAAAATGGTTTTACAAAACCATAAGATCAAGTAGCCTATCAGGCATTAACCCAAAATAAAAACACCAACTCAAAGACAATAAGAAAACAGATGCAAAGCCCTTATTTTTAATCCAATAGGAAATGAATGAGTCCATATTTCTTAGAGTTGTAGTAGTAATGATATACAAGAGATAATGGGAGACTTTGGAGATAGCCTATAAAGTAATACAAAGGTGAAAGTAGATAAACAACAATCTCCTAGAAGATATTTAGAAAATTTGAAAATAAATGAATATTATTTTATCAACCAATTTATGAGTCAAGTCATGAATATTGTAAATCAAATTAGATCTAATAAATAAAAGTTAATGATTAGAAGACTCTAGAAAGCATTCTCTGGAGTTTACCTATTAAATTTGATGCTATAGTTGTAGCAATTAAAGAATCCAAGGTCTTGGAATAGTTATATTAGTATATTAATTAATGAGATATTTGTTAACAATGAGTCTAAACTGAATATAAATAACAATAATTCTTTTTAGAATGCTTTGAATTCTTTAGTATCATCTGGAAGAGGAATGAGAAGGTCAAGCTTCAAGAAAAGAGGTAGAAGTATAGGTAGAGAAAAGGTGGTAGAAGTGATTCACATTAAGGTGAAAAGAGTAATCAGAACAACAATAATAGAGGATAAATATAACATTTAATGTTATTATTGTAAAAGTTATGGACAATATGTATTTGAATGTAGAAAGAAACAAGGGGATATCGATAAGCAGAATGCTAATTATACAAATGAATCTAGATCTCATTTTGAAATTATGTTCATCACATGTCATGTTGCTTAAGAGAGTACTAGAAATATTTATTTTTTGGACCATAATAGATACAACAGTCACATATTAGGGCATAAAGACTTGTTTTCTAGTTTCTATGATTTATAAAGTTTGAAGTGAAATTGGGAAATGACAATAAAGTGGATCTAATGGGTAAAGTTCTAATAAATATTTTTACAAAAAATGTTGAAAAAGAATTTATTCTTGATATTTATGTTATACATAGACTAAAGCATAACATTATGAGTGTTGGACAATTATGATGTAGGGGAATACCTAGTTGTAAAGCAATCCTATATCAACAAAAAAAAAATTCTTGCATTTCAGTCTATATCAGTTTCAGCATTTCATTTTTCATTTAATCACATTGTCATTCTCAGCTCATGGAGAAGGATATAGCATCTGCACAAGGTCATCTACATCATTTCTAGATTTTAAGATATTTGTATTTATTTGCAGAAAGATATCACTCTCATAATTTAGAGTGTGTCATTCTCATTCAAAGCATTTGGGGCCGACCTACTCTAGAATTATTGTGTGGACCTATTCTAGAGCATGTGGAGCTTAATGAACATCATACAATAATTTTGGGTACAAGGGTTTCTTTCTTGGAGATCTGCAATACATTTCATCTCACAAAGCATTATCTTTCATGTTTTAAGCCTGATCTATATGCTTGATCATGCATTGGGTTTGTAAACCCTTGAGGTCAATGTAGACCATTATTGGAGCTAGAGAATCATATTTAAGATCATTTATAATTCGTAGGAAAATAGTCACTAGTAGAGTTAGTTACGATTTCATGATTATAGTTTAGATCTTTTAATTTACTTAGTTGTGGGATTGTAATAAGGCCTTGTTCCAATTGTAATGTTGTAAAGCCCTTATGGCAATCCGATAAGACTTCCAGTTATTAAATCAATGAAATTTCATATTTTTTGATCAATACCTTGAGTTATTTTTTGTTGTGTTGACTCTAAGCTACACGGTTGGATAGTTATTTTTGGACCCTTCATCCATGATGTAAGAAAGGTGAGGATGACTCTTCAAAAATAACAAAAGACCAATCTCAATCAAGAAACAACTCTTACAACACTGTCTTATTTACCTTTCCTCAAAACTCACAACTAAAGACTTGTAGCCCCCGCAATCTGACTTTGCACACTATCATTTAAAGAAGATTGTACAGATGCCTTCTTAACACCCTTTGAGACTCACAAAACATCCCAATAAAACATCCCAATAGTTACCATGAGGTTTATTTGACACAACTTTGAGATTCAATAAACTGCCCCTATTTTAGGCTACTCAATTAGCCCTATTTAACAAAGGAAGTACTCCCAAGAACTTGATAAACACCCAAACTCACTTGACAGTCATAAATTGGGACTCAAAACAATGAAATCCATCACCAAATTATAGATTTAGGCCTCCTAGAACACTACACCATGAAACCCTCCTTTTTCTTACAAAACACTAGGGTTTTTTGGAACTCTTATCACCCAGGCTTTCTTGACACAACCAATGTAACAAACACCTCTCATATACCTAGCAAAAACTCACAAATCCATTACAAAGACATTTCTAACAATATTTTGTCAAAACCCATCATTGACACCTTCTTTTCACATGGAAAAACACCTTAACTAGCCCTAGGGCATCGTCCCAATTCTCACAACTTGCTTCCCTTGCTTCCTAACTCCTATGAGCATCTAATCTAACATGTATCATGCCATTCCACTAAGAAATAGGTCATGACAATAGGTGGAATGGCTAATGCATCATTTAAATTACAATCAAACCCTCAAATCTATGATAATGGGCTACTACAAAAACTAATGATATCTTCCACAAATCTGAGTATTAGACTCTCAAAATGAATTCATATGAAAGTTAAAACATGCCTCTATAGTACACCATAAGATTTAGATCAATTATTATTAGAGTAATAAGGCATTTCACTTAATTAATTTAATCATATTGGTTAATTAATTAAGTCACTTATCACTTTAGTTACTTAAGCTAAACTTAGGCACATTAATAATTAATTATTTATTAATTATTAAGTGTGCACACTAGGGTTTCCTTTTAGGGTTATGCATACATTTCTTTTATAAAGCAATTCATCTCTTGTAATTTTCTTAATTCCTGAATATTATTCATTTTCACATCTTCATGCAAATTGCTCTTTCTTTTTCCGTTTCTCCATTATGGAAGGTATTTTTTGGTTTGCATGTCTAATCTTGGATTCTAACATGGTATTAGAGCCTTGATTTCCAGCCCCTTCTCAATTTTTTGGAGAAATTCATTGTAGAGCACATTCGGGGTTCCTCGAGGGTTTCATACCTTGAGCTTATTTTTGGAGTGTTTTGAATCAGATCAGGCATCTCCATTGGATTCAGAGTACTGGAAAAAGTCATGATTGACTTTTATTTCGTCAAAATTTTATCAAGGGTTTGATGCAAGTCATTTTTATTGGAGTTTTTTTTCATTTTTGCTTCCGAAATCCAGCTTCCACTCAGTTGTAGGAAAAACGATTTCTAGGTTTTGTAGCCAGGGTTGAAATCTCAACTGGGTATCTTTTAAATTTTGTATACCTTGCACAAATCTAGATAAAATTGTTGTACAAAAAGTGGCACGCGTCATTTTTTCTACTGGCTGAAGGTTAAAGAAAAAATATTTTTTTATCTTCTACTTGCTGGATCAAAAAATGATTTTTGGGTTTTGTTCTTAGCATCAAAATATTTTTGGTTTTTTGTTATTTTTTGCAAACAGTGAGTAGGTTTTGTAGAAATCAAATCAAAAGTAAACTTTTTTTTCTAGAAAACCCATTTCATATAAGCTAAATTTAGTTTTTTTGAAAAATTCATAACTTTTTGCCATAGTGTTTGTTTTTTGGCAAATGAGATATCTATGGAAAGTTTGTTTTGAGCACTTCACATTGGTGTTGGCCATTTTTTCAGATTTTGTCATGTACACAAATTTGAGGTCAATTTTAATCATGGAGGTAGATGTGAACATTGGTTTATGCATGCACTCTTTCTTGTTTTCATGCACTAGGTTTGCATTTTCTCTTTAATTTATGCATGTTTTGCATGTTCTCCTTTTACAATCATGGGGTATTGTAATAAATGAACTTATATAAAGTTCCATCAGGGGGGCTTCTTGCATAATAATTTGATTAGAGTGTAGTTGCATAGCATACACTTTGATCTCATCTTCATATTGATGACAACTCATATGAGTTGTATCTAGATTATGTAGTTTCTTTTGGCCACATCTTGCACATAGCTTGACACATTTTGGTTCACATCGGTTCACATCTCAAGATTGAGAGGCTATGGTTAATGATCCCGAATCACATCAGATTCACATCAGGTCACATCTCAGTTTGAGGGCCATTCATTTTATGGTTAATGTTTCAAAATCTTCATGGTAGTTGCTCCTATGGATTAGTTTTAGTCACAGTTTGGCATCAACATCGAGGTACACATAGCTTCTATATTTTTTCATAATATCATTCCCTCTTATGGGGGGCATCATTTATACATCTATTGTTGCTTCATAAATTCCAAGGTTGATCCAATTTGTGAGTTTTCTAGTGTTCCATGGCATCAGGTCTGTTGTTGCATTATCATGATTCCACTTGAGTCCTTCAGTGACTCTCATATGGTTTCTTATAAACAAAAGTATATTTCCTTTCTTTCCAGATTCAGGATTCCAGTGTTCTTCCAGTGCTTCTTTGCAACAGGTCATCTCGTTGAGGGGGGATTTGTCCCATTGGGTTTTCTCCTCTTTCGCATTCATTGCATTTGTACATGGGTACATGATCAGGCCTTGTTTTCAGGACCCATCTTTTCTTTCATGCATCTTTTCTTTAGTGTTTTAGCTACTTCCTAAGTTCATCTTAAGCAGGGGGTGTTAGAGTAATAAGTCATTTCACTTAATTAATTTAATCATATTGGTTAATTAATTAAGTCACTTATCACTTTAGTTACTTAAGCTAAACTTAGGCACATTAATAATTAATTATTTATTAATTATTAAGTGTGCACACTAGGGTTTCCTTTTAGTGTTATGCATACATTACTTTTATAAAGCAATTCATCTCTTTTAATTTTCTTAATTCCTGAATATTATTCATTTGCACATCTTCATGCAAATTGCTCTTTCTTTTTCTATTTCTCCATTATGGAAGGTATTTTCTAGTTTGCATGTCTGATATTGGATTCTAATAATTATTTCTCGTATGGGTCCATACTGTAGGTGCAAAGTTCAAAAACACAAAAAATATGCAAAAAAAAACATTGTATTATGTTAGGAATTCTTCAATATAGCAACCAACAACCATATTCAAACCATGGAGAGGCTTTTTATAGCCATTACATTCAAATTCAAACTACTCCAACTTTCATAGCTACCTTTTAAACTTCCTAGACCCTTCAACTTCCACAAAAATGCAATTTTGTAACTTTTGTGCTTGACAACATTTACAACAAATTGCAATTTTGCTTTATCAACACAATTGACCCCCTAATCACCTATTATGACTCAAATATGACTAATTACATTATAAAATGGTCTCCAAGACTTTATTTTATGCAAAACCCCCAAAATCCTAAAGCCTAGACCTTAAAACTTTTAATTGACAAAAATATTTAAATGGTTCCCTTAAACCATACACCCCAACTTGTAATTTTTCTAAGTCCCTTGGAAAAATTGGTGTAGTTTTTCCTCCTTCATACTCTTCATACCTCTAACCTTCATACTTTCCTTCAATAGGTTCATTTTGTTCTTGACTCTCACTGTCCTTGTCATCCTTGACGTTGCCTTCTCTTGATTCATGCTTCTCACTGTCATACAGTACTGAGGGGTGTTCTTTACTATTTCCTTCATCAACTGCTGATGTCACATTCATATTTACACCTATACACAAGCTTTCATCAACTACTATCACCTTCCTCTATTCTTCATGCATAGTTCCTTGCTCAATACCCTTCCTCTCTTCATTTTTTCCTCTATTAGCCTTACAAAATTCTATACCAATGCATTTAGTGGTCTCTATTAGACCTGCACATACCTTTTCCACTATCCTATCAACAACACAATCCACTGTCCTCTTATCCACTTCCTTGCCAATCTCACACACTTCTATTTCAACATCTCTAGACTGCCTTTTCACATGTTTCATCACCACAGGGCACATGACTATCCCTACCAATATACCTTCACTCTTTTCTTGCACTTCACACTTACTCTTGACTATACCAACCTAAGAAACCATTCCCTCTTCTTTTCTTTCCGACACAAAAGCATTCTTCTTCATCTCTATTTGCATATTATCTTTATCCTTCCTATTTACTATTCCAACATTATCAAACTATGACTTAGCTACAAACCTCATACTCTCACCTTCCTCATTGCTCACATATTCTTTTCTCCCTATCATGATGATCTCACCTTCCTCTCTTGTTTCCTCAACCAATGGAGTTAGAATAAATGTCTTCACATATTTCTTAATGTTATATGTATTTTGTCTCCCATGATAAACTGTAGACTTGCTAAACTGCTAGGGTCTCCCAAGCAAAACATAGCAACAACTCATAGGCATAATGTCACAAACAACTTTATCTCTATATTGACCAATTTGAAATTCAACAATAGCTTGTTCACTCACCAAAATGGTTGGATTTTCACTAACCTAGGACACTTTATATGGTTTTTGTTTAGGTACTCTTTGCAAGTTCAATTTTTTTCCACCATATCACTAGATACCATGTTGTCAGTGTATCTAGAATCAACAATCACTTTACATACCTTATTTTTGCATCTACAAGATATCCTAAACAAGGATCTTCTCTAAATTTGATCTCTCTCCATGGATGTATTCAAGGTTTGTCTTCTCATCATCAACATCTCACCTACTTCAAGAGCAGCACGAAGAGTATTGGAGTTTGAACTTTTAGCTTCATCTTTATAAAAAAATTGGGCTCTCCTATCAGGTTTCCTTTCTCCTCCACTTGAAGTGGTTCCAATCCTCTCTAGAAACTTGAAGAAAGGATGACCAAACTCACCACACTTATAACACCTTCCTACAAACTCATTAAAATTTCTTCCTTACCTAAAGCTTGTTCTTCCACATCTCCATCCACCTCTTGATTCAGGTTCTTGTTCTTTACTCTTATCAGCATCTTCCAGATCTTCTTTGGACTTTCTTGGTGTTGAAAATGTACCTTTTCCCCTAGAAGTACTACCTCTTCCTCTTGTTTCCTTCTGTTGTCTCCTCTTGAGTTTTTCTTCTTCTCTTATTTCCATTTGAAAACATTGTTCCACTATTTTTGTTCCATCAAATTGATCTCATATCCTCTGGATCCATCTCTTCCTCTTCACTAGAAGTCTCTTCTATTTCTGTATCACTTTCATCCACATCCACTCCAGTTTTAGATTTCAATGCAACCATCTCTCTTTTCAAGGCTTCTATTTCTTTAGCCTACTCATCCATCTTTCTTGCAACTATGATTCCTTTGGGAGGCATCTTGACGGTATTTCCTCTTCACCTTCCAACCTACAAAATCCAACCAAATCACCAACAAGAGATCTAATAACTGAGCTCTGATACCACCTGATGTAAGAAAGGTGGGGATGACTCTTCCAAACTCACAAAAGACCAATCTCAATCAGGAAACAACTCTTACAACACTGTCCTATTTACCTTTCCTCAAAACTCACAACTAAAGACTTGTATCCCCCACAAACTGACTTTGCACAATATATTTTAGAGAAGGCTATAAAAATTCCTTCTTAACACACTTTGAGACTCACAACACATCACAATACAACATCCCAATAGTTACCATGAGGTTTCTTTGACACAACTTTGAGATTCAATAAATTGTCCCTATTTTAGGCTACTCAATTAGCCCTATTTAACAAAGGAAGTACTTCCAAAACACTTGATAAACACCAAAAATAACTTGAAAGTCATAAATTGTGACTCAAAACAATAGAATCCATCACCAATTTATAGATTTAGGCCTCCTAGAATGCTGCACCATGACACCTTCATTTTTCTTACAAAATAGTAGGGTTTATTGGAAGTCTTATCACCTGGGATTTATTGACACAATAAATGCAACAAAAACCTTTCATATACCTAGAAAAAACTCATAAATCCATTACAAATACATTTCTAACAACATTTTTTCAAAACCCATCATTGACACCTTCTTTTCACATGGAAAAACACCTTAACCAACCCTAAGGCATTGTCCCAATTCTCACAACTTGCTTCCCTTGCTTCCTAACTCCTATAAGCATCTAATATAACATTTATCATGCCATTCCATCAAGAAATATGTCATTATAGTAGGTGGAATGGCTAATACATCATTACAATCAAACCGTCAACTCTATGATAACAGGCTGCTACAGAAACTAATGATATCTTCAACAAATATGAGTATTAAAATCTCAAAATGAATTCATATGAAATTTAAAACATGCCTATATAGTACACCACAAGATTCAAATCAATTATTTCCTGTACGGGTTTGTACAATAGGTGCAAAGTTCAAAAACACATAAAATATGCAAGAGAAAACATTGTATAATGTTAGGAATTCTTCAATATAGCAATAAAAAACCATCTTCATC
The DNA here is from genome assembly GCA_007258455.2 of Sequoia sempervirens. NCBI lineage: Eukaryota > Viridiplantae > Streptophyta > Pinopsida > Cupressales > Cupressaceae > Sequoia > Sequoia sempervirens. Next base: position 63,815,091 of record VDFB02358134.1, read on the forward strand.
CATGGAGAGGATTTTTATTGACATTACATTAAAATTACAACTACTCAAACATTCATAACTTCCTTTTAAACTTCCTAGACCCTTCAACTTCCCAAAAAATGCAATTTTGTGACTTTTTGCGCTTGACAACATTTACAACAAATTGCAATTTTGCTTTATCAAGACAATTGACCCCCTAATCAACTAGTATGACTCAAATATGACTAATTACATTATAAAATGGTCTCCAAGACCTTATTTTATGCACAACCCCCTAAATCCTAAAGCCTAGTCCTTAAAACCTTGAATTGACAAAAATCTTTAAATAGTGTCGCTGCACCAATCTGTGACTGTACCAAACTAGTACAAACGGTTTATAGGATATCTTTTATGGATAATGTTTACACAATATTCGATAGATTTACAAATGATAGGTTTATTATAATAGTAGATATGACTAATAATTTGATGTCCCCCCTTCAAATTCAGTGTACACAGGGAGAAGAGGAAGCCAATTTAAAAACTATGTATTTAGACCAATCATGACTATGGAATTTGAGGTATGGAAATTAAATTTTTTAATTTTTTAGTTTTTTATAAAAGAAACAAGTGGTAAAAGGATTTCCACCAATAAATCAGTAAACTAATTCATGTGAGAGTTTCATTTTGGAAAAACAACATAGTGAGAGTTTTCTTGTAGGTGTATCATATAGAGAAATGATATTATTGGAGATAGTTCATAGTGATTTATGTGGTCCAATAAAATCTCCATAATTTTGAGGTAGTATTTCTTCTTTAAGCTCCATAAAGAGAGTTTTCTTGTAGGAGTATCATATAGAGAAATTGTATTACTTGAGATAGTTCATAGTGATTTATGTGGTCCAATGTGAGCTCCATTGTTTGGAGGTAGTTTTTCTTTTTTAACCTTCATTGATGATTTTAGTAGGAATACTTTGGTATATTTTGTCAAGAAAAAGTTATAAAAATTTATTAAATTCAAGGAGTTCAAAGCTATGGTGGAAAACCAAAGTGGACTATACATCAAAGTAGATAGATCTGATAGAGGTGGTGAATTTAATTCTAATGAATTTCTATATTTTTATAGAACCTTCAGTACCTGACAATGTCACCAAATTCTAGGTATTTGAAGATGACAAGCATATCTTAGATTTTATCACAAGTACAGACGTTTTTGCTTCTCAAATTATAGATGAAACTAAACTCCAAGAATCAGAAATGGATTTGGAAGGAGTGATCAATTTGAAGACTAATACTATTCCCAGAGGAATGGTGCAATTAGAGAGAATGTTTGATCTAGATAGAGTCAGAGATTAGGAATAGGATGCCAAGAAGGAGTCCATCAGTGGACAATGTGAAAAGTATAATATGGGAACTCAAGATGATACCAAGAATGTTTTCATTGGTAAAGTTTGCACTCCAGAAGAGAGGAAAGGAATAATCGATACATTACATAGATATCAGAATGTGATAGCTTGCAGTTATGAAGACTTAAATACCTATGACACATCCATCATAACTCATACTATCCCTCTCAATCCAAGAGCAAAACCTTTTAGACAGAGGAAAAGGCCAATTAATGCCTTACTAGAACCTATAATATAGAAGGAAGTGCAGAATTGTTGTCGACAAGGATCATATTCCCAGTCAGACATTCCACTTGGGTTGCAAACTTGGTTCCAGTAAGGAAAAAGAATGGTGAAATCAGGTTGTGTGTAGATTTTAGGATCCTCAACAGAGCATCAGAAAAGGATAATTATCCAGTACCTTCACTGGATGAAGTAATTCAGATTGTCAATGGATCTCAGATGATGTCTTTCTTAGATTGTTATTGAGGATACAACCAGGTTATGGTGCAATATGAAGACAGGCATAAGACTGCTTTCACTACCAAGTGGGGAAATTTTTCATACAAAAGAATGTCTTCAGTTTGATTAATGTTGGAGCCACATTTTAGAGGGCCATGGACATTGCATTTAAGGACATAATTGGTAAGTGCATAATCATTTATATGGATGATCTGACAGTCTTTTCCAAGAAGAGAGGTGACCATATAGCAGATTTGTATAAGGTGTTTCAGAAGTGCAGGGAATTTGGTATATCCCTCAATCCAAAGAAATGCATATTTGGAGTGACAGAGGGAAAGTTGCTAGGACATGTTATCTCTAAGAAAGGAATTTCCATTGATCCAAAGTGAGTGGAAGCTATACTCAAGATCCCACCACCTGCTAGCAAGAAAGAAATGAAATCATTCTTTGGTAAGATCAATTTTGTAAGGAAGTTCATCACTGGATTCGCAGAAATAGTCAAGCCATTGAATGCAATGTTAAAGTAGGAAGCCAAAGTTGAATGGAATGCAGAAGCTAAGGAAGCATTTATAGAGATAATGAAATTTATTACTGAAGCTCTGGTTTTGGCGAGTTTAGATTATGCTAAGCCATTCTACATATATTTGTTTGCTTTTGATTACTCATGTGTTGCTATGTTAACTCAAAAGTTTGATCAAGGAAATGAACATCCCATAGCATTTCTGAGTGTACCATTGAAAGATGTTGAACTAAGGTACCCAAGTGTGGAGAAGCATGCCTATGCCTTAGTCAGAGCTGTAAAGAAATTTAGACATTATATTCTCAGAAACAAAGTGTTTGCAATAGTTCCTGATCCTGCAGTCAAGCTGTTGTTGATGCAAAATGAGCTAGGGGAATGCAGGGCCAAATGGGTAACTATGTTACAAGAGTATTATATTGAGATTCAACCTATGAAGCTGGTAAGAGGGCAAGGACTTACGAAGGAAATGGCAGAAATAGGCCCTGACCTTGCAGCTCAGCATTACAATCTAGAAGATGTTTCCCCTGGAGAGTGGTATGATGATATTGTTCATTATATCTTGACTCAGAGGTATCCTGACCATTTGAATGTCGTATAGAGAAGAGCATTATGCTTGAGGAGTGACAGTTTCATGCTGAAGGGAGCTGTTCTATATAAGAAGAATCATGAAGGTATCTACCTGAGGTGCTTAGGAAAACATGAGGCTGAGAGAGTCATGGCTGAATTTCATGATAGATATGGTACTGGTCATGGATCTGCACATTCTACTACAAACCAAATTCTAAGGGTTGGTTATTATTGGCCTACATTGTTTAAGGATACACACAGTCATGTCCGAACTTGCCACATAGGCCAGACTGTAGCAACTAGGGAAAAGTATGCATCTCTTCCACTCCAGCCAGTCTTTGAGGTAAACCTTTTGCACAGTGAGGGATGGACTTCATAGGTCCCATCAATCCACCTTCTTCTGCTAGTCATAGGTACATTCTCACCATTACTGATTATTTTACACAATGGTCTAAAGCGCTTGTATGCAAACATTGTACTTCTGAGGTAGTAATTGATTTCATTGAATCATGTATTATCAATCGCTTTGGATGTCCTTTATCTTTAGTTTGTGATAATGGTCTTGCATTTGCATCATTGAAATTTTCCAATTGGGCCTTTGATCATGAGATTATACTACAATTTACATCCAATTGCTATCCACAAGGTAATGGGTTGGCTAAGTCTTCCAATAAAAACCTCTTAACAGTCATCTGTAAGTTATTAGAGAAGAATCCCAAGGATTGGCACACTCAACTTAGATTTTCTTTGTGGGCAAATCGTACCAGATAGAATAATTCCATAGGGACCTCCCCTTATCACCTTGTATATGGTCAGGAACCTATATTTCCAATCCAATTGAGGATCCCTACTTTACAGTTCATTAATGAGTACTATGATGAAGAAAATAGGTGTGAGGCCCGCCTGCAGGAGCTGTTACACCTTGAAGAAAAAAGAGATGAAGCCTTAGAAAACTTTGCTAAGCATCAAGGTGTAGTCAAAAGGTGGTTTGATAAAAGAGCCAAGGTAAAAGCCTTTCGGATTTTTGACTTGGTTTTATATTGGGAGAAAGCCCATGACCTTAAGGGGGAGCATGGAAAATTTGAAAAACTTTGGCTTGGCCTTTACCAGATTTAAAAAATCCTGGGAGATAATGCTTTCCATTTGAAAACTCTCACTAGGGAGGATATCCCACTGCCTGTCAATGGGCAGTATTTGAAGCATTATTTCCAATCTTGAGTTGTTTTCAGCTCTTTTCCTGTACATAGTTAGAGTAGATTTCCTTTCTGTGTTGTTTTCTTTACTTTGCTTTGGTTAGAGTAGGTTTCCCTTTCTGTTTTTCTTTGTTTTTTTTGGTTAGTTTAGGTTTTCTTTCAGTTTGGTCTATTTTTGCTCTGCTTTTACTTTGGAGGTCTTCTTGTTTTCTTCTGGATGTGTTGCACCTGCATAGTAAATATTCTTTTTTCTGGGACTATTCTGAGTATTTCCTTGATGAACTTTAATCCTGTGTCTTGAAAGGATGGTTGAGGTATTTGTTATCGTCATGCAGTCTAAATGTCTGATTTAAAGAGGATGGGTCACTGGTTTGATTTGAATTTGAAGTATTCTAAAATCTTATATCTCTTATACATCTTAAGAATCCGGAGGTTGTTGTAGGATCCTTGTGAGGTCTTGTCAGGTGAAAAATCTTATTTCTGCTTCAGTACCACTGTGGTTCTCAGCCCTAAGTGTGGACTTCATTGTTCATGGGTTGAAATGAAAAATGAAACGAAAAGAATATCAAAAGAACAGAAAAAAAATGAAAAGAAAAGAAATCAAAAGAAGCAAAGAGAAAATATTGAAAATCAAAAGAATGATTTCAACTTATCAGGGGTATCCGAATATCTCTACCGGGGCTATGGATGCTTAGCTGGTAGTAGAGCTATGTTCGGGAGAGTCACAGTGATAACCTCGTCAGGGTTATGGACGCTTGACTGGCAGCGAGGCTCTATCCAGGTTGCTTTTGGAGTTAGAATCTTTATGTAGCCTAACCTGGCTAAACTTGGTTTCTGTGGTAGCTCAAGGAGGGAAATGAACTCATGTGCACACACTCAGATTTTTAGTCTATAGAAGGTTCAGTCTTCCTTTGGTTCTGATTCTTTGGTCTTGCATTTTGATTTGTTTCTCTGATAGTGGGATCGAAACCAAAGATTCTGGGTTCATGATTCTTGTTCATCATCAAATGCTCTGCAGCATTTTCCTAGCAGAGTCGCCATTTGTTGTGCATTTTTTGCACACATGCCCCGCTGAAAGTAGGGATCCTCTTTTTCTTTTTCTTTTTTTCTTTTAGCCCTTTGATTTTGAGGAGTTGCATGTTGAAAATTGCCTTGGCATGTGCTTAATATGTTTATCTCTCTTGCCCAAGTGTTTTCCCCAAGTTTCACATTGAAAATCTTACGCTTTTTGCAAAATCTAGGTTTTCACCCCATTTTGGGATTTTCCGGTCCATCCGGATTTTCTCGAATTTCATCCAGAATCTGACAAGTCAGTTTCAACACTGTTGTTTGCGAATTTTTTGGTCTTCGCAGAAATCTACCTGGGCCGGATTTTTCCTAAATTCTATCATCCTTTCGGGTTTTCGGATTTCGTCTGGCTGTCTTGTTCGCTTCATTGGTGCTCTTTGTGAGGGTTGTATCTGGTCGATCTTTGGAGATTTTCTTGCCATTATTCTTTATCATTGGCATCATGTTGAGTTTTGATATTTGATCTAGTTGTGCTATGGTGTTATTGGCTTGCTCTGTGCGTTCATGGCTTAAACCTAGGGTTTCATGCCTAGGGCACCACCATTTCATCTTTATTTTCTTTCGATTGAGCCTAGAATTCAAGGAAGATCTGTTGGAGGCTCAAAATTAACTGGTTCCATGCCCAGGGTCCTCAAATTTGTGACCTTTGGTCAATTTGAGAAAATTCGTGTTAGATTGCTAATGTTCGAGTTTTTTGCCTGGTTTGGGATTTTCTTGTCTGGTTGGTTTTTCCTGGTTTTTCTTGGCCCTCTTCATTTTCCCAAAATGCGTGGAAAATCCAGAACTTTATTCTTTTCTCGAAAATTCGGTCCAGCCGGATTTTTCTGGGTTTTTTGGGATACGATGTGAAACGTAAAATTTGGTGAATTGGATGATTCTAATGATAAATTCTTATGGTACCATGCTGTTGATTGTTAAATTACATGGTTATCTGCAATTGTTCTACATTCTGATTATTTAATGGTGGATTTTGTGCCTTCTTCGCCGGAATCCGCCTAGGCCGGATTTTTTTGGAATTTCCCTTCTGGCCTGAATTTCGCAGCTGGCTCGGGATCTCGGACTATGTTGTTTGTGCTCGAGCAACATTTCTAGGTTGATTTCGATTTGTGTTTGAGCTTATTTGGATTATGAATACATTACTGATGATGGATTAATCTTGATCTTCATGTTATAATTGTGTTATAATGAATATTAATGGTAGTTTTTGCTGAGTGTAGGCTTAATTTTGCTGAGTCATCAAGGAAATTCTGGAGTTGAAGTTTAAACTATGAAGAAATTTGAGATACTGTTACTCCACCCCCCTTGACCGACTTGGAGAGGGCAATTAATTTTGGGCTGCATTGAAACTTGTGCCTTGGTTTGAATTATGTTGAGGATCCTAGGCTGACCTTGGATTGAGTTCATGTATTTAATGTCAATTTATTTTTGAATTCTCCTTGGGCCGACTTGTTTTGGCTTTTTTATTATTGTAAAACCCTTATTTGGCTGACATGCTTTGGGGTTCTCTATAAATTGGGCATTTCACCTCATTTGTAGGGGCCAGATAGACAGATAGAATAGAATACATAGATAGATACAAGCGAATTTAGCAGTAGAGCAGAAGTAGAAGTTAGTCAATTTCTGAGCAAGTCTTGTAATAGAACATTGGAATTGTTGCTAAAATTTGGTGATTCAATACAATTGCATACATTGTGATTTTCTAGTGATCTCTTTTGTGTTGATTTATCTTGCATGGTTCTTATGATTCTATCTTTCAAATTTCTCAAGGATATTAGATATATGTTAGATTGAGATTTAGATCTGATTCAATGGTGTTCATGATTTGATGCTTGAAGTGTTGCAGCAATCCCTGGTCCATACTTTTTGCAGCTAGTTGATTGTTAGTTGCTTTGCAAAGTTAGCCTAGACTTCTATATTCATTTTGCTTAGTTCAATTGTGGAGATTTATTCATTTCAATTGCAATTGGGTTGTCTTGGATGAATTTTCATGATCTGAAAATCTTTAATGCCTTAGAAGATTGCACTATTTCTATAAGATTGTAGATTTATCTTGGTCAAGCAGGAATTAGTTTATGAGGGATTGGTCCATTTCAAGTATTTCATCATTTGCATTGTTAATCTTAGGAGTAGTTAAATTTAGTAATCTCTCTGAAACCCTAATATTTTGTTATTTCTTTATCATTTGAGTTAGATTTAGGATTGAAGTATCATTATATTGCTAGATCTGATAAGTTCAAGATTCACTCTTTGCTTGTAGTAAGGTCCCTTTGTGATTACCAGCATTTTCACATTTATCACTGAGTTTTTTATGCAGTGTCAAGACCTGACATTAGAGACCTTGGGGTTATCTCTTGAGGCTTGCTGATAGAGATTTACCTTTCAAGAGAGATAGGATTTCATATTCTATCTGAGTTGTTGCTATGCATAAAACATCATCAACATGTTTCAACATAAAATACAAAAAATAACTTAGAAAGATAAGTTATGCTAGGTGAATGTGTATATTTAATGTCATAGGGAGTGCATAAATGTTTAATGTCATGAGGGATGGTTTAACATGTTAGGGGAGAAATTGATAACCACAGCTCAGGGAGAATTATGAACAATACCACCATATAGGGGGCACATCAATAAGACAAATATCACAAGATTCCAATGTGTGAATGTATGAAAATGGATAAGTGATATGGCCCTCCTTAAAATGTTATATTTTTCTATGAAAATACTTTAACTAAATGAAGAGGAGAGTATCCTTAATAAGGATGCACACATCCAAAAATAGTTATCCTTCCACCCAAAGTGTATAGGCAAGGACAACCATGCTAGAGACTATTGTGTTGCTACAATTAATGAAATATGGATGAACATAAGATTTTATGACCATGAATGAAGATAGGAACGTACATGATATAAATGCAAAATAGTGAGGAGAAACACAATAGAAGAGAGTTTATTACTTAGAATGAATAGGCATAGTAAATCATGGAAAACTTATAGCACCACAAACAAGAAGTGCTTTATATCTCAAATCTTTATAATAATTGGTGGAATGTCAAAGCACTTGATGATATGTAAAAAATGAATGACTATCATGATTATGTTTATTAAACTTATTGTGAGTTGGAGGAGGAAGAGTAATCAAGTAGGCCTTACGAAGCCTCAACAAAATATGATATTTCTCAGATAAAGTATGAGTACTAGGAAGCAATTTGTTCTCCTGTGAAGAATTTTTTTTCTTGGTCACAGGAGGAATTAAAAATTACATTAGATAATGAGGGTGATATGTAAAGAAAAGAGGAGGTTACAAACCTAAACCCCTTTCTACAACATGAAATGTATGATTCATAGAACCCTGGACTTCTTGTTTCATGTTTTCATTATATCCAAGTTTATAAATAATTTTGAATCCAACTTCATAATATTTTTCCATCTTAGATGGTGAAGGAGAAGACTTATAAATGAGAATTATGATAATTTGTTGAAAGATTAGTAGCAATATTTTCATTAGAATAATAAGCAATTCTTTTACAAGAAAGAAAATCATTTTTGAGTGTTGACATGATAGGAGGAGGATAATTGTTAGATTTTACTAGCACAAAAGGGATGGAAGGAAAAAATACCACATTTCCTTCATGTTATGATAATGTTAATGAAACATTTGATGTATGATAAGTTGGAATAGTAGATTTTAGTTGTTTAGAAAATTCTCCAAATGAAATAAAAGATTCCCTAGGTTTAGATTGTGATATTGTGTACTCTCCAACAAAAGAGGGTGTAAAATATAATAAACCCAAATAATTGAATATGTAGCAAAATTTGGATATTTATTTTTTATAAGGAGTAGTTTTAGTGTTAATATTAGATTATTGAGAAGAGGAAGGAAACAAAATTCTAGATGTGACTAAAACAAACAGCTATTTTTTATTCTTTGATGGTGATATTTTATGCTCCCCAAATAATGAAAGTAAAATATAATGAATCCCACTCATCTCCAAAATATGTAGCCATATGTGATTTACTATCGTTAGTATGATTATCATTGAATGGTATTGGTTTAACTTTTTAATATGGAATCATAGTACTAAGATAGTTGGAAATGTTATGCCAAAATTCAACTTATAAATAATGTTTTTGATCTATTTTAATTATATATACCTTGTTATTAGATGATGCAGAGGGTCGGGGACTTTGAAAGAAACACCAAGTTACAAGACTAACAATGATTCACTCTCAACCTTTCAACTAGGCACCAACCTAAAGATAAGGCCTCAACTTTGCATTCATGACTTATTTGCTTCCCTTGTGGTTCCAAACCATTGGAATGATCTCAAAGGACTCAACTTAACCTGACTCGGATGGTTTTCAAGCCCCAACCCTCTGTCTTGAACAAAACTCACCTTTGCTCCTCAACTAGCCTTCTAGCCCTATTAGGCCTTTAGCGAAGGATTCTTGACTTTTTCCTCAAACTTTACAAATGAACCTCCAATCTAATGATTTTTTTAGATGTATTTTGTGATGGAAAACATCATATCAACTCCCTGGTATCACTTGTTTCAGACAATCTCTCTTCAAAACCTGTTGTTTCCTCAAAACTAGGCCTAATTAGCCCTTTTTTTCAAAGCAACCCCTCTTTAAAGTTGTCCCCTGACCATGAAACTCTCAAAAGTCACTCAAAACATTCCCAAACCAAGGATTTTCATACTCTTAGTCTTCTATATCACCCTTAACATGCCCAAATGCAAAACCCTCCTTAAATTGGCTTAAAACTAGGGCTTCTTGGTTCTAGGTCTTCCAAACACTTCCAGATCTTAATTTTAGACTTTTCACCATTAATTCAACACATATTAACTATTGCAACTCAAAAACATATCACTTGTTAAGGCAGATCCTTCACTGCTATACCCTAGGGTCCATCTTCATGCCTTTTTCTTTGCTAATTCACTATGCACACATTAGTTTTCCTCTTCCCTGCACATTTCTTTGTTAGTTTCTTATGGTACATGTCAAATTTGATCCATTTCATAGGTGTTCAGTCATAATACTCCATGAAATGGATCATTCCTTCATTAAAACTCTCAAACCAGTGCAAAATCTAAACTTTTCTTGTGGACAGTCAGTTAAAATGTGCAATAATTGATCTCTTATGCTTATCAGAACATATAGGGGATGTTAAAACATGTAAATAAAAACTACTAAGGCATCCAACAACGTATACCTTCAATAGGAATCAGTGGTCATCAAAAAGACACCAAATAATGCAAGAAAACTGTGTTTTTCCCTTATTTCCAGAAACAGTCCGTACAGTACCTTCACAAAACTGATCAACCCCATACAAATGAATATTTTGGGGTTATATAGCCCTTCCCCAACTGATCCAACTGAATTGGATTGATTACAATGCACAATTAACTCTAAAACACTTAAAACTCCTTTTCCCGCCTAAAGTGAAATTCAAAAATTTGAAATCATAATCTTGAAATTTATTAAAATCTACCACCTAAAAACTATTGGATCTTCAATATCCAAATTTATTTGACCTACTCAAAGCATTAGATTACTAATTAAAGCCCTATAACATGATAATCCCAATTTTATAGCATTTTGGTCCTAGGATCCTTATCAGGACCCTTAGGACAGTTGACTCTCTCATTGCATTTATCCTCTCCAAATGCCATTATAGGCTTTAGAAGGTCATAGTTGATGTTTTGACATAATGGATAGGTCCTCTTGACCCTTGCAAACTCCTGGCTCTTGAACAACTCCTTGAAGGCCTTGGGTGCTCTTGTACCATTCTCCCAAAGAAAGAAAGAACTCTTGCCCCAAGAAGTGTCCCATGTGTTACCACCAAAAGACCCCTTACTCTCATGTGTTTTCATCTTCCAATGAGAAGGTATGTAGTCTCCCAAAGTCACCGTCTTCCTCTTTTTCCAATCCGCATTCTTGACAGAATCAAAATATGGATTAGTGTGTCCTCTTTGCTGCTTGATAACAGTAGGTTCTTGTGCCTTGCTCCTTCCCTCATTCCACTGTCTCCTTTGTGAAAGGACTCCACCATTATTACCCTCAATCATAGGGAATTCAATGCCTCCAACCCTGATACTGTCCAAATCCCACAAAGTCTAATTTGAAGGACTGTCCACCTCATAACCCTACTGCAACTTGTCTTTTTCCAACTTACCAATGTCTTCCCCTGTTTCACCCAGCTTATTCACCTGTAAACTCTTCTCAAAACAAATCACAAAACTATCATTAGACTGCTCCAAAGGTAAAGGAACCAACTGATATCTAACATCTCCTTTGTGAACCAAATATGTGTTAAGAAATCCATCATGCAATGTCCTTCTAGCATACTACCATGGTCTTCCCAAGATGATATGACCACAAGTCATTGGAATGACATCACAAAGCACCCTATATATCATGATATGATCCAATTGAGAAATCAACAAAAGCTCTCTTACCAATCTCTACATGCTGTCCTTGAGTTACCCAAGTGGCCTTATAGGGAGTAGGATGATCAAATGTTTCAATCCCTAGCTTGGTTATTATATCAAGTGAAACTAAATTGCTATGTGACCCTGAATCTATGAGCAATCTGTAGATATTACCATGACTGAGACAATTTGTTTTGAAAATAGTTACCTTTGGTTCTTGTTGAAGTCTTTCTCCTTGCTTGATCATGAGAAACTCACCATCAGTCATAGGGTCTGCCATAAATGTTTTTGGTTCCTCCTTCTTGTCTTCTTCTTCTTGTACCAAATTAGCTCTCCTTTCTCTACCCCTATCAGCTTGTTCCCATTTAGGACAATTGAAGGAAGGATTCCCTGGTTCATTGCAATTGAAACATCTACCTGTGAATGGTCCTCTACCTTGTCCAAATCTTCCTCCTCCTCTAGGAGTGTATCCACCTCTTTGATCAGAAAATATCTCTTTGCCTTTGTCATTGCTACTCTTATCATTGCTGCCTTGTCCGTGTTCTCTATTACCTCTACCCCTGTTTGAACTACCTCCTCTTCCACCATTGCTTGATCTTTCTTGCTTCCTCTTCACCTTTTCCTCAGCTCTAATGGCCAACTAAAAACATTCTCCTAATGTCCTTGGCAATTGCAAACCAATCTCATCTTGTAGATTGTACCTCAAGCCATTGATATACCTGGCTATTTTCTCATCCTCTTCTTCATAACCTCCTCTAATACTAAGCTTGTGAAATTGCTCAGTATAGGACATCACATCCATGTCCTTTTGCCTTAAATTCTGCCTCATCCACTTCACATGAATTGTGTAATCAGATGGTAGGAATTGCTCCTTGACCAAACTCTTCATCCTAGCCCATGTAGAAACTTTTTCCAATCCTCTAGCCATCCTATCATTCTGAAAACTAGTCCACCATGTCAATGTTGTACCTCTCAACTTGGTTTTGGCAAACTTAACGTTCCTCTCTTCATCCATCTCCTCAAACTCAAAATAGTTCTCTAAGGCATCAAGCCATCCCAACACCTCTTCACTATCCATCTTCCCTTGATAGATAGGAAAGTCTATGTGACTCTTCCCTCCATGACCTTGTACTGCCTTCAACAATCTCAGTAACCTCCTTTCCTCAAGGGTCCTCTGTCTCATCTGCTTGTTGTTCCTGATTTACCCTCACATGCTCTTCATCTTCATCATTGTTTTCTTGGTCTTCTTGTTCTTCTCTCCTCCTACTCCTCTCAAGGTTATTTATCCTTGTTTGCATGGTCTCTCTCTCCCTTCTCCATTGCCTTTCTTCTCTTGCTCTTGCTGCTTCTTGTTCCCTTCTTTCTCTTCTCTCCCTTTGCAAGATTTCCTTCAACTCTTCCAACTCTCTTGCCAATTGGTTTTTTGGTGCCATTTCTATTTCTCCAATCCCTAAAGGACCTACTCACTACTTTGATACCACTCTGATGTAAAGGGTCAGGGACTTTGAAAGAAACACCAAGTTACAAGACTAACAATGATTCACTCTCAACCTTTCAACTAGGCACCAACCTAAAGATAAGGCCTCAACTTTGCATTCATGACTTATTTGCTTCCCTTGTGGTTCCAAACCATTGGAATGATCTCAAAGGACTCAAATTAACCTGACTCGAATGGTTTTCAAGCCCCAACCCTCTGTCTTGAACAAAACTCACCTTTGCTCCTCAACTAGCCTTCTAGCCCTATTAGGCCTTTAGCAAAGGATTCTTGAATTTTTCCTCAAACTTTACAAATGAACCTCCAATCTAATGATTGTTTTAGATGTTGTTTGTGATGGAAAACATCATATCAACTCCCTGGTATCACTTGTTTTAGACAATCTCTCTTCAAAACCTGCTATTTCCTCAAAACTAGGCCTAATTAGCCCTTTTTTTCAAAGCAACCCCTCTTTAAAGTTGTCCCCTGACCATGAAACTCTCAACAGTCACTCAAAACATTCCCAAACCAAGGATTTTCATACTCTTAGTCTTCTATATCACCCTTAACATGCCCAAATGCAAAACCCTCCTTAAATTGGCTTAAAACTAGGGCTTCTTGGTTCTAGGTCTTCCAAACACTTCCAGATCTTAATTTTAGACTTTTCACCATTAATTCAACACATATTAACTATTGCAACTCAAAAACTTATCACTTGTTAAGGCAGATCCTTCACTGCTATACCCTAGGGTCCATCTTCATGCCTTTTTCTTTGCTAATTCACTGTGCACACATTAGTTTTCCTCTTCCCTGCACATTTCTTTGTTAGTTTCTTATGGTACATGTCAAATGTGATCCATTTCATAGGTTTTCAGTCATAATACTCCATGAAATGGATCATTCCTTCATTAAAACTCTCAAAACAGTGCAAAATCTGAACTTTTCCTGTGGACAATCAGTTAAAACGTGCAATTTAATTGATCTCTTATGCTTATCAGAACATATAGGGGATGTTAAAACATGTAAATACAAACTACTAAGGCATCCAACAATGTATACCTTCAATAGGAATCAATGGTTCATCAAAAAGACACCAAATAATGCAAGAAAACTGTGTTTTTCCCTTATTTCCAGAAACAGTCCGTACAGTACCTTCACAAAACTGATCAACCCCGTACAAATGAATATTTTGGGGTTATATAGCCCTTCCCCAACTGATCCAACTGAATTGGATTGATTACAATGCACAATTAACTCTAAAACGCTTAAAACTCCTTTTCCCGCCTAAAGTGAAATTCAAAAATTTGAAATCACAATCTTGAAATTTATTAAAATCTACCACCTAAAAACTATTGGATCTTCAATATCCAAATTTATTTGACCTACTCAAAGCATTAGATTACTAATTAAATCCCTATAACATGATAATCCCAATTTTATAGCATTTTGGTCCTAGGATCCTTATCAGGACCCTTAGGACAGTTGACTCTCTCATTGCATTTATCCTCTCCAAATGCCATTATAGGCTTCAAAAGGTCATAGTTGATGTTTTGATATAATGGATAGGTCCTCCTGACCCTTGCAAACTCCTGGCTCTTGAACAACTCCTTGAAGGCCTTGGGTGCTCCTGCACCATTATATTCAAACATAATTGTATAATGAAGCATAGATGGGATTCCCCTCATGTAGTGAATCCACTATCTACCTAGAAGAAGATTATATGAAAGTTGCATTGATAATGGTAGGAAAAATAATATGTCCTGCCTTAACGAGTAGTTTTATTTTTCCTAATGATTTCCCTCCAACATTATCAAAAATACAAATGAAAAGAGTATCACATTTTATTGGAGACATATCCATATCAATCCTACATAAAAAGGTCAATAGTACAAACTTTAAGACCCTATCCATTATCAATTAGAGTATGGATAATTTGATGATTATTAATGATTAAAAATTCATGAGAGCATCATATGGGTTTTGGATTTTAGGAGAAGGTAATTCAAATTATTGGAGTAATATCCAAGTTTTTTATCTATAGACAATCAAAAAAGGGTTATACATGATTCTATTTGAAAGAAGGTGATACAAAAAATATTTTGTAAAGCCTCTTTGAGCATCCCATTGTATGTAGGTGATATTTTACTAAATCCCAAAAAGAGATCTTAATCAGAGCATTATGAAGTTTCTAAACAAGATTGTACTATGTTCCCACATGTTTTTTGATGGATGGTACTCCCCTTACAAACCCAAAACCCACAATAGTAGCAAGGAATGAATAGTCAAAATGTAAGAAGGAACCACCAATGTTCTATTACCTTCAGAAAAATAAATTAAAATATTCAAAAAATTATAGACTTCTATTACATGGGCATTTTGTTTACACAAACCCATAAATTAGATCCACAATCTGCTATGCTCCCTCTTGCTCTATAACCCCATTCATCTCCCTTATTTGGAATGCATAACCACTCTAGCATATTCTAGAGGGTGTAACTCCCCTCAAGAAGATATTTTGAAATTTTATTAATTTTGGTAGTACAACTTTCCAAGATCATAACGTTTGATCTTACCATTGGATTTTTAATTATAATATATCATTGGAAATCACTTGAGAAGATGCTTGACCAAAAAAAGTATCGAAGGGTAAATTTTGGTTTCTAACCAATTTTCAAACCAAGAGCCTATAAGTGCTTCAAATTTGACTTAAAATATTTTTAACAAGATTTTGGAAATTTAAAATATTAATATTTCACAAATGACAAATGATATTAAAGTAATTTCTTCACCATTGCTTCATTCTACTGTTCTAGAGGTCTATGTAAGTTTTTTTTGTCTAGATGTGCATAAATACTAGCTTACTAAAAATAGTAACCTCGACAAATTTAGCCCTTATTGAAAAAGAAAAAAAACAATTTTTGGGTGATACAAGATTTCTCTTACACCTTGGATGCTCCTACATCATTTTTAAACACTAGGTGGGGGAAGGTAAGGTTGAGAAAATATAATAGAAGTGGGAGTGGTTTGTGTTTTCTTCTATTGTTTTTTTATTTCAAGTATTTTATGTCTAATAATTGCATGATATTATGGTTTTTGTGACACATTTTGATGTGTATAATTGTTTTTTTTTAAGTCTTTTTATAAATTTCAAGATGTGACTAGGAGGTTTAGGCTAGTTTAAAACACCTCCAATAAAAAAAGGACACATTTAGTTTTTGGTTGAGGAACATTTGAAGGTGCATATATAATAATTTTTTATTTAAGGCACATTTTGGGAGAGGGTAATGATAAAAAGTTTAGTCAAGAAATATTAAGTTGGGTTTTATATCGAAGGGATAACCAAGAAAGTTAGGTAGGATTTTGATCACTTTTATTGTGAGAATCTTTTTTTATGGTAATGTAATTAATTAGGTTTTTTAGGGTCAAACTATTAATGTACAAAATAATCTAGAAATTTTAATAGAAACTATTAGGAATAGGAATCAAATATGAGAAAAGGAAACAAATAAAAACCATGTACAAAAATTGAATTTAAATTGATTGGATAGGGTTGTGGGTGCCCTAATATAGAGGTATGTAGGTTTTAGGTTTAAAATATTTCATAGGTAAAAGTAGATTCTATACGTTCGTGAAAACCTAGGTTCAAAGTGTAGTAGAATTAAAGAAACCAATGATTTAATTTGTGGATAAGAAATATGAAGACATGAATTATGGATTTTAAGCATTCAAAGGAGTTGATAGATCAAATAATCTTCGCAAATGAATGCTCCTAGGAGAAATGAGGTAGGAGAAAGCATTTGTAATACAAATATTATAATGAAATGATAGAGAAAAGGGGTTTTAGGTTTATGTTTGTGCAAATATTAAATTATTTAATTTTTAAAATTTTCCATAGAAAACATACATAATTTTCTAATAAAAATTATATAATTCCTATGAAATTTCATGAATAAGGAAACTTATATTTAATAACCTAATTATTGAATAGATTATTAAATTTATGCTATGAAAATTACAAAAAATGTAAACATAATAATCATCGAGTTCACCAAAATTTTAAGCTGGAAAAAGATATAAGATGCAAAAAGTGAAAACAACATAGATCTAGCTTTTCTTTTTTACTCAACATTAGAACACAAACCAACTAGGGTTCGATGATGGGATAACTAACCTAGCAGAGATACAATATGTAAGGTTTTGGCTCCCTTTTTTGTAAAGAGGGTAGATTTCATGTGTGATTTAATTAAACTATTTGACATAAACCCTATACCTAAAAAATATAAATTATCACAGAAAAAAAATCAAAGTAAAAAAAAGGATATACATCTAGGAAATACAAATAGAGAGGAACATGTGTGTAAAATTTGAGACAAAATAATATGGACAAGGGCAAGGTAACCCTAGTCTAGGAATGAGGGTTTCTAAACATTTGAATCAAAATCTAGAAGCTATAGTTCTATTACATTATTTTCTACAACTCACTATTGATAAAAGTTCCCAATCTAACATACACACATGAAAATAGGGGAAATATTGTGTTGTATAGGGGATTTCCTATCTCAAATCCTTGTTTTTGTGTTTTCACCTCTATAATATCAATAATGATGATTCCAAAGAGTTCTTAGACTAGGTCAGCTAGCAACAAAGTAAAGAATAAATTACTATAATAAATAAATGAAAATTGATAATATTATCTTAGGCATGAATCCCCTATCAATGTGATGAAAAACTATAGGCTACCACAATGATTTGATGATGCATCATTGAATTACCTTGAATACCTACAAGAGGATAAATATCCACATAAAACAAATAGATTATTATAGTTAGCATGTAATGAAGATATTAAATATATCTTCATAATTTGAGAATAATAGTTCATTATATGTCTAAATAGTGCCTAGTTATTCAAATGAGAGGGAAAACCCATTTATATATGTATCCTAATTGATATTTTTAGATACAAGCTTAACTAGGATAATTTTTAAATCACCAAAGGATGGAAAAAAGTGATAAATATTAAAATAGGACACCCTTAGTATGAGGTTTCCATCACTATAGCTAAGGTGTTTTTAGCTCAAAATTTTGAGGGATGTCAAGGATTTTAATCTATTTACTCAATGTCGCCCCAAAATTAACAAATTATTAATATAATCAATCATGTATGCAAAATAGGCTCTTAACATAGTGTAAAATTCTCAAGGGT
This sequence comes from Sequoia sempervirens, assembly GCA_007258455.2. Lineage (NCBI taxonomy): Eukaryota > Viridiplantae > Streptophyta > Pinopsida > Cupressales > Cupressaceae > Sequoia > Sequoia sempervirens. The sequence continues at coordinate 63,833,358 of VDFB02358134.1, forward strand.
GGTAATCTATTATGATATAGTATGTGTATGCACATACATACATACATACATACATACATACATACATACATGCATACATACAAATATACATATATGTATATATGTATAAATATTTATGTATACAATATATGTGTATATACATATATTTCATTGAGGAAACTACTTCTCATAGGCTTAACAATTTGAAGAAAGAGATGGAATAACATTATAAAAATACCTTAACAAATATTTAATATGAAACATTGACCAATGTGATGGGCCTCTCATTGAAAATATTGTATTTGTCTTTAGATCTAGGTATGAATTTTATATTTTATTTATAAATAAATTTATCTAATTATTGAGAATGGAAGGATTCAAGATAGAATTTATGAGAATCATCAACACCACAATCTAAAATGGACTTATAAAATTCACAAGGGAAGCCATCAAAATTAGAGGTTGTATCATTGGCGCTAGTATGAAATACTTCTTTAAGGTTAGTAATTTAGAATAATTGATTATAAAAAACCTTGGTAAGTTGAGGAAGGTCAATAGGAAACAACCTCGAGGCACTCCTATAAGGTGACATCATGTTTAAGTGAACTTTACTATAGTTTAAAATTTGTGTCATGGTGTTTTATAAAAGATTGAAGAATACCAAGAAGCTATCTAGGAATATTTTTCTCATCTTAGATCTATTTAATATGATGTGAAATATGGTCTCTAAGAGATTAAACAAAATCCATGTATTCTTAATCCCCAACCTCCATCCAAATTCAATAGATATTTAATTTCAGAATTTCTCAATAAATAATTGTCAATAATTAACATGTTATGGAAATGATCAACCACCATAACTTATAAAGGAGGAGAAAAATTGTTAGATTCAAGAGTTGTAGCTTGGAAAATATTTGAGGTTGTGGCCTTACATGTGTAGTGTAAAAATATGTCCAACTATTTCCCTTATATGTAAATAAAATTAGAAACACACTTGATGGTTCTATTAGACCAAGCAATCTAGCTATATATTATAAAAGGACAAGATTCTAAGCCCCACACCTATCTGATATGAGCCAATGATAATTGTTGATAAGTTAATAGAGAAGTATTAATAAGTAGTTAAGACATCCCACCCTAATAAATACCCAATTTTCATTGAATCTTGAACTGCATGAGACTATTGTTAGACAAAGTTACCTTTGGTAAAGGTTCAACTAAAAATTAAAAAATAGCTAGCAAAGGAGAAAAATGATTGAGTAGAAATAATAGCATTACCAAGTTATTTAAATGATTTATTATGCATAACCCCAAAATTATTGTATGTATATATTGATGGGAATGGTTATTGCAATTACCCATATTAGTAAAGTCTTAATTTATTACCATGTAATACCATACCTCCCTCTTGCTAGTTCTCTAGTGTAGAGGAAAAGTCTCTTCTTTATCATATGTCATCATATCAATATTCAAGGTTTGGCATGTGAAGAATATTGTGATAGGTAGTGAATAATTGAACCATAACAATAACAATAACATCATTTGAAGCATAAATATAAATGATGCCAATGTAAGGGATCCTTACATTTAATATAACATAGATCACATAATTTTTGAGGTTATAAATAGGGTTAACTACATGGTAGAGAAACATAAGGGGGAGAAAGTTGATAAGTCCATCACTAGCATCATGTTTTCTATTAAAATTTGAGTTAAATAGCTGAACAATAGAATATGTAGTTGAAAGAAAACCTAAAATATTGGCCTCCTATAAATAAAGAACATCTAGAGTTAGATGATTTTAATGAATATCCCTCATTATATATTTCTTGGGGAGGTTAGTGAAACTACCAATATTCTAGGATATAAAATATTTGTATTTGAATCAAGAGATATCTCCTTACCATCCAACTCTTTGATAGAAGAATAATGATTCTATAAACATTTCTCTAGTAAAATACTACCAAACTTGATGTCAATAATTGATAATCTTCTTTTTATTGCAATATTTTACACCTACTCCAACCACCTAAGTAGGCTACAATTTTTTTTGAAATACTTAGTACTTGGGGGATAATTAATCATACCTTTTAGCCAAGAAGATAAAATAGATGTTGATTACAAAATTTAAGAGAACCATCTATAGAGGAAGGATCATAAATAGATAGAATAATTAATTTCACCTTCTTAGAAGGATTTGAAGCTTATTTTGGATATAGATAAATAGTTGGGTGATTATGATTAGGCTAGGTTTTTACCTAAGTACCACCATAATGGGTATGTGTAGGATCATGATGGGCCAAAAAGTGGTGATATGATGGGTATGTGTAGGGTATGTGGCTGACGACTTGTTTTTTACCCAAAATTGATGAGACGAAAAGGGTTTTTAAAAGATATTCTTAGCTTTCCACCAATATAAATTATTCTTTACTTTGAATTTAATAAATAATTGGTATTCATTTTCTATTTGAATTATGACTAAAGTCCTAATGATATGCTGATTGAAAAACATCTATAGCTTTCAAATGGTATCACATTTTTTGAATCTGAAACATGTGTCACATTCTATGCTTTCCATAATATAGGATTAAAAAAAGAAAAATTGAATTTGATAAAGTTTTGACCAAGTTAAGGTGGTCAAACATATGATTTTTTATATTTTTTAAAAGTTGTAATAAAAAATCATACTTAATCATTTACTTGGAAAAAAATTATAAAAAATATGTCTCACATCAGGACATGAGTCCTCTACTTATATCTAAAATATCATAAAAAAATATTACCATTTTATTGTGGTTAGGGTGGTTAGACAAACACCTACTTCTTATTTTTTCCCTAAAATTTATGTACTACTGCATTGGAATTTCAAATTTTCACCAAATAGATTTTTTTTTTTAAAATAAACCTAGTAGTTTAGAAACTACATTCAATTTGCTATAGATTCTATTCTTACATATTTTTGAAATAATATAGATAACTTATTCAAATTTTTACGTCAAGTTGCCTAACTCTGATTTTTCTAAATTTTTTGCCACTTAAGGGCATGTTTTTTCCATGATGATCTTGCGCATACCCTAATTGACATTCTTAGTTTTTTAGTTTGTAATTGTAGTCCCCATTTTTTAGTTTTTGGAGGATCTAGAATGCACCATGAAGTTGATTTGAGTTATGTAGCATCTTAATGGTATTCATTAATGTTGTGTTCAATAGATTAGAAATAAAAAAAATATTAAGAAAATTAATGTATAGCATACAATTGGTATGGAAAATATGTCCAAAGTGGATATCCATAAATTATTTCAAATTCTTTAATAGATTCATATTCACATAAGTAATTTTTTTAGATGATATTGATAAAATAAATTAGGATAAATACATATTTATTTCTCAAGAGAAGCAACAATAATGGTTAAAAATTTCTAACAAGTTAAGGGTAGACAAAGAAATTCAAGCCAAAGTGGTACTTCAAGTGAGTTTTCATTCAAGATGGTAAAATTATGCACCATGGATAAAATATTAATAGGAATGCACAAACATATCATGGGCCATATTTTAAGGTGGTATGAACATGGTTGTCCTTAATAAAGCTAGAAATAAATTTAAACCCCATTTAGGGCCCAGTCCTTGTTAACCCATTGGTGAATTATTAGTTCTAGAGGGTTCTCCAATTAAAATATGCTATCAAAGTAAAAATTTCTGGGTATGTGCAGGATCATCATGGAAAAAATAGGTCCTTAAGTGGCAAAAAAATCAAAAAAATTAGAGTTAGGCAACTTGACGTAAAAATTTGAATAAGTTATCTATATTATTTCAAAAATATGTAAGAATATAATTTGTAGAAAATTAAATGTAGTTTCTAAACTACTAGGTTTATTTTTTTAAATCTATTTGGTGAAAATTTGAAATTTCAATGCAATAGTACTTAAATTTTGGGGAAAAAATAAGTAGGTGTCTATCTGACCACCCTAACCACAATAAAATGATAATATTTTTTTATAATATTTTAGATATAAGTAGAGGACTCATGTCCCAATGTGGTGCATATTTTTTAATTTCTTTCCAAGTAAATAATTAATTATGAATTTTTATTACAACTTTTAAAAAATATAAAAATCGTATGTCGACCACCTTAACTTGGTCAAAACTTCATGAAATTCATTTCTTTCTTTTTTTAATCCTATAGTATGCAAAGCATAGAATGTGATGCATTTTTGGGATTCAAAAAATGTGATACCGTTTGAAAGCTATAGATGTTTATCAATCGGCCTATCAATTAGGACTTTAGTCGTAATTCAAGTAGAAAATGAATAATAATTACTTATTAAATTCAAAGCAAAGCATAATTTATATTGGTGGAAAGTTGAGAATCTCTTTTAAAAACCCTTTTCGTTTCATCAATTTTGGGTAAAAAAAAAGTCGCTAGCCACATACCCATCATATTGCCACTTTTTGGCCCATCATGATCCTACACATACCCTTCTACTTGTTTTCATGTATGATCAAATATATATATTGGTAAAAAAATTCTATTGGAGGGTCAAGAAATTCCACTAGTAGAAAAAGTTAAAACCATTTTTTGAGGATGCTTTTTTATTGTTTTCATGATTGAGAGAGCTTCCAAACCATCAACACAAGCATGAATTTATAGGTTGGAATAGTTTGAGCCCATAAATAGGACTATTCAAAACATTGCAATAAATCTATAAGAGTAACATATTTTTTAAACCAATATTAAAAAGTGACACTAGGATGATAATGGACTATTAAAAGGACACAAGTCCTAATAGATATCTTTCTTCCCCAACCAATTTCTTTCAAACAATTGGTTCAATTAATAACTTAAATTAAAGAAATGCCCCCAAATTTCGTAAACTAAAATTTAATGATTTTCCAAGCTAACTCCCTCCAACTAAATATTATGAGCTAACTCAAGTATAAAAATATGAACTTGTGTACTAGAGATATTTATAAAAGAAAAACCATAAATTAGTTTCATGTATCAAAAAGTAGTCATTATGCATTATCAGTCAAGGAAAAACCCCAAGCATCAATCTTGCACTATTATCTTTCATTAACATCATAACATCATTAAATGTTAGGTATATGCATTCAATTACTTATTCCAAGCTATTGAATTTTGAAAAAAAACAATCTGAGTAAAGGAATATTGATTGTTTACAAAAATTTAATATAGTGATCATTTTTTGATGAATGGTTTAAATCGATGAGAAGGAATATAATCAAAAGCATGCAAATTAATTATGTAACTATGTAAATAAAATAAAACAAAAGATATAGAATTTATTGGTGCATTACAATTAATTTGATCATTTCCAAAGAAAAAATAAATTAGAAATCCAAATAGTGACATTTACAAGAAGGAATCCCCATTGAAATTGAACCTAAATATCAATATTTTAATTTGTATGAATTATATAATTTATTTTTGCAACATTATAAATTATACCTCTTTAATTTGAAATATAATTGATCATATGTGTTAACTATATCTTTAACCTTGAGATATCCTTCAAATTAATATCAATGGAATTTTAACAAACATTAAAATGGATCAAAAATGTTGCATTGATGAAAAGAAGGTGATACTTGGGTAGATAATGTAGATCACGAATGGCCACCTATATCTTTTGGACACAATTTTTCAGATCTGTGTGGTAATAGAGGATCGAGTAGAGACAATAGAGACAAGAATCCTTTCTATCATCAAGGGAATGGCAATTGAGGAAGGCCTCATCAAGATAGGGGTCATAGAAGCCCTAAATATAACTCTAGTTTTCTTCCTCGAGGCTAACTATTTGCCAACTATGGAGGTAGAGAACCTTTTTCCCCTCGATGGTTTGCAAATCTTGGATATCAAAGTCCAGAGCATAATGGTTATCATGGAAATTTGTAGAATTGTTCTCATGATCCTCCTTGAAATAAATTTTCTTTGGCTAGAAGGGATAGGAGAAACCTTAGATCTCAATCCTTCTAGTAAAACAAGGTGAATGAAAGTTGGTGGCAACCTAGGCCATGGAGATGGGAAGGCAGAGCAAATCGTGGTGATGGTTTTACTACCAAGGAGACTTAGGACTCTCATCAAGTACTATTCCAAGAGAGGAAAAATGATTATCAGGGCAACATCAAGCCATCATCAACTAGTCAAAATGGGAGGTTCAATGAAAAGGATTCATGGGTATATCCCATCCCAAAGGTAAGTCTTACTAATTCTTGAATGGTAAAAATATTTTTAGATCTAGAGGAAAATGTTTTAGTTGGTCAAGTTTAGCGAGACAAATTGACTCATTTTTAGATTAATGAATGAATTGCCACAAATTGGTGTGCTTCTTTTGATCTATATTTGTTATCAGAGGATTATTTCATCATTTTTTTTTATAATATGGAGGTCAAGGAAAGAGTTCTCAGGGAAGGTCCTTTTTGGTGTGGAAAATCATTCTTTTTTTTGAATTGTTGGCAACCAAAATTTTTAGAGGAGGTTTTTGTGGGGGTCAACAAACCAGTTTGCTTCATTCTATCGAACCTCCATGTTGAATTTTCTAATCTAGATGTTTTAAGGGAAATGGGTAAGATTTGGGGGAATTTTTAAGAGCTGATTATTTCCTAAAGAAGGGTTGTCCAACCACTTTGATTTGGGTGTTTCTGAAAGACCCTAAAGTCATCCCTTTGGAGGTGTATATTTTTTCTAAGTTTGGGTTCTTGAACCAATCTTTGATTTTTAGAACAAACCTTAACTATAAGAGGGATCTTAGGGTTGGTACTGAGTTGGATTTTCTCCATAGAGGTTTTGTTGAGTCACCTGACCAAGATATTGATGGGAAGCCCTCTAATCCCTCAAATGAAAATAATATGGGTTTCATATTAGAACTTGAGGAACTCCATTCCTCTCCCCTATGCACAACGATGATGGATCCTGTGCCAATGACTGATTTGCAAATCTTAGATGTAGAGATGCATCACTTGCAAGATACATCTTCTCCACACAAGGTCTTAGAACTACCTTCTTGAATGAAAGGATTACCTAATGAGCATCTCATGGGAATGGTGAATGAGATTGTGGGGAAGGTTGAGAATGATTTATTAAATGCTATAGCAAATGAGGTAGCTTGTGAAGAGGATGTTGAGATAGTTCCATCCTCACTCCATATCTCCCAAACTAAAGTGGTTAAGAAGCCTAAATCAGCCTCTCCAAAAGGAAATACTAGGGGGAGGATACCAAATATCCACTAGAGAGGAGGGGGACCAATCTCTCAAGACCCCAGGTCATGAGAGGATCTAGAATGATCAAATTCCTTGATCTACCTCATGCTAAGGATTGTTTAAGGATAATTGAAATGTTTAAGGTAGAGAAAGAAGAGAAATCTCAGTATTGCTATCTTTCTACTAACTTGAGAGGTTTAGGGGACTAGGTGAGAAAATTATCAAGTCAAAATTGTAACCCCAACAACTCTCTACTAGAGGACTCTAGCGTAGAAGATGAAAGATAGTACAAAATGTTGGCATCTCGATTGAGCATTAGCATCCCTATGGATAGAGAGTATGGAATACAATCAAGAATTAATAGAGAACTAATTGTAACTTGATAGATGTGATTTTAAGTAATAATAGCACTTTGGAAATAATTAAATAGTTAGAACAACAAGAAGAACACTTTAACTTAGGAAATAAAGGTTGATGAGAATGAAGGTGGCAGAAAATCAAACTCACGATTGGTCTAGCCTTCCACAAGCTCCACACAAATGCAAAACCTACACACATCAAAATGGGGAAAAAGGTTCAGGTTATTTTGGGCCTTGCCATAGTCAAACCCCCATTTTAGTGTTCCCACCTCCATGGACAACCATAATAGCCACAAGATAGAAAATGTGATAAAGAAAGTATGAAAAGAAAACAATACCATGTAATGCCAACAATATATGTGCTATGTAAATAAAATGAAAATGATAAATGGAATGGATATCACCTCCCAATAAAAGTACCCTTAATCATGTGAAGGGAGATGCGAGCTCGCAAGCTTCTAGATGTTGTTGTTGTCACAATAATGTGAGTGAAATCCAACATAGTATTGCCTTAGAGCTTCAACAATGGAGAATTCTATGAAAAATGGAGTGTGTAACAAGTGTGATGGAGAAAAATGTGTAGAAATGAGAAGTGATTAGAAGATCAAGTCCATGAATGAAAAAGCCATTTGAGGCCAGTCAAGAGGTGCAAGAACATTACACTACATTGCCAATGGATAGTTGTAATGCCCCTATAGATTCTAAAGGAAGGAATCATGTCAGGATGGTAGCGTGCAACACAGACATCTGTGCACCACACTAGTGTCCCTAATGAAAATTCCCCACCGACACTATAGAAATCCGCCTCAGTGGAACACAAATGGGTGAAGTGGAAAAGCATTGTCAAGTTTAATATTTCTAAGCTATGGGATACATATATGGAATTTCCAAGGGGTGAAAATTCACACCATTACATTTTTCCCCCACTTTAGCATGAATATGTGCTACCAAAGGCAAGGTAAATTAGATAAAAAAAAGTTCAAAGAAATGTATACCTGAACCATTGAGGAAGTAGACTGTAATCTAACCCACCTGAAAGCATAGGAAGAGAAGATGGCTCCACAATTCCTTGGACCCAAGGAGGTTTGAAAAAAATGTCACAAATCTGTAGACCTATGGATGGTGAAAAAAAGGCTCTATTGGTCCTCAAAGCTACAAAGATGAACAAAGAGATCTCATAGTATATAAGAACTTCACAAGTCCTCAGAATTGCAAAGGAGGTACCCCCAAGTGGTTGGTCCTAAAGGAAGCTAGATGTGAGAGGCTCCGCTGGGTCAAATGGGGCCTTATAGGTACTTTGTCCTACAAGGTTAATTGAAATGAAGCTTCATAGGAACACTTACAAAGAAACATGTTAATTCAAAGATAAAACATGTGAGAAGAAATCCGTGTAGGAAGATAGGGATACATTTACATAGATAATCAACAATTGAAGGAAGAACTTTCAAAGGGGCCCCTCTTTAACCCTTCAAAAGAAAAGATTTCCACTCAAATGATGCTCAATTCAAAAGCAGTAAAATTTTTGAAAAGAGAATTTTTTTTCCAATGATTCTAGCATCAAGGGATCATCCTTTTGAATGATTCATTTCATCAAGGAATTCAAAAGAAAATATTCCCCCTTGCAAGGGAAAGTCTGAATTCTATCTTACGAATTTGAGATGGAAGAAAAATTCATCTTAGGATCCCTATTGAAGAATGTTATTTTTGAAAAATATTTTGAAAAAGAAGTGATTTTCAAGGAGAGATTCATTGGCCACCAAATGTACCTTTTTGAAATTAAACAAGCATCATAGCCCCCCCTTAGGATGGTGTGTGCTAAAAACAAAGTCACACGACATCCTAAGCAGAGAAAAGAAAGAATGAAAGTGATGTCGTGACCCATAGAACATGACTAGATGTAACCGTGGTAATGTTGTTGAACATACAAGGGACAACAAATTATCACCACAATGTCACAAAGAAAGCAATGAAGAGAGAAATATAAACAAGAAAGGATAAACAGTGACATAATGAACAAGAGACATGGGGATCTAATATTTCAGGGTCAAAGCTACTCATTAATATAGATATATAGAATATAATAGTATATAAATGAACTATCATCAACCCCCTATTGTATTAGACCATGTGAACGAGGGCACATGAAAACAAAGTAAAAAATTGGGTCAACATGGAAGGGAGGCCTAAATTCCCCCAACATTTTGCATCATCCCCAATTGTCAAAAATCAAGGCACAACAAATAGAAGAATAATGTGACAAATAGAGGAAGTTTTATAACACAAAAACACTCATGTATCCTAGCACCCATGAGGGTGACAAGGGTCAAACAAAAACATATACAAAAAGCATTGGGGAACACATCATACACATACACAATCTAATCTATAAATAAAGAAGAGGTGCTCCCCTAGTCCTCATCAACCAAGAGGTTATTGTTCTCCTAGTCTAGATCATCATAGGGGAGGGTGGACGAGCCTGTAAGGGCCGAACATCAAGGGGGGTACCCTTTGATTCTCCTACAACAAGAGCTAGGAAAGAAGGCCCCTTGAGGTCTTCTCTACTCAGTACCTATGAGGTGAACATCAACGATCTTCCAAAGATAGTTGATAGAGATGGGACATTGTCTATAGAGTTGAACATGCACTTTATAGGAGTGTCATGTGTCAACTCAATGAGCAATGGAGGATGCACCTAAGGTCAATTGCTAGCCTCACCAAAATTCTTGGGAACAATGACAAAATTTGAGGAAGTGGGGGCTTCCTCCATCACTAAGATAGCACAAGCCAGAGTGGGACTAGCTTTGGAAGAAGCAAAACCCTTCTTTCGACCCCCATTGCAAGCAGGGTCATCCTCCATATTTCAATTAATCAAGGGATGTGATATCCCCATTGATGAAGCAAAAGGCAAATAGGAAGAGGAGAAAACTACGATAGATACTATCGAGGTATTTGGCATGTCCATGGTTTTTGAAAAAGGTGGGATGTTCAAAAGGGACATCAAAAGGGGAGGCTCAACTGAAGTAGCACTGAATACCTACACCCTCTTCAATTGAGGATCATTCCCACTCACAAGGGGAGTCAGAAGCAAGATTAAGGCAGGACGAACTGAAGCAACAAGGGCGAAAGAGTAGGGAAGAGCACAAGATACTGAAGCAGGAGTTGCTAGCTCCCCTTTCGTCTTCTACAGGGTAGCCTACTCAGCGGCCAGAGCCTTCCTCCAACACTTGGGATCATGTGCAAGGAGGTTTCTAAAGCTTTGGGAGCTAGAGGCTACAACCTGAGAAGGGACAAAAGACTCCTATTCAATCATCAGAATATCCATCACAATAGTTTTCGGTGGAGGGAGTGACTCCTAGATGGGAACAAGAGGAAGAGATGAAGAGGAAGATGCAACATTAGAGGGGGGAGTAGACTCGAGTGCCTCACTGATGGGCCTCTTCCCATTCACTACCTTAGAGGTAGGAGTAGTTGGAGGCTACAAGGGTAGAGATGCAGGAGCGGTTCCATAGGGAACCTTCCCCTTACCATATAGAATAAGTTGAGGTACCGTGGGTAAGACAGGAAGTTCAAATGTCTAACACTTGGCCTTCTAGCAAGCAGGCACCATAAGACTCCCTATGAGGCGAATAGAAGTGGAAGTTGATGGCATTGTAGTAGGGCACAAGGAAGCAATAGGTGGAACTATAGAGGAAGAAGAAGAAGCCTATGTAGACTTTTTTTTTCAGCGACAGAGGTATCCTTATGCTACACTATCATGGAAGCTTTAATTGAAATGGCATATGGAGAAGGAGGGTAGGTCACTTTTGGTGTTATTCCCCCTTTCTTGTATTTCACATAAGTTTGATACAATAGGTCTATCCTGGGAAGGAGCGGACCAATAGGGGCTGGCCATAAGTGATCAAGTGAGTAGCCTCCACACACAACCATCGGTTTATAATCGATGTCATGGACTACATATACATAACCCTCATGAGAGAACTTTAGGAACTTATGAACCACCGAAGGAACTACATTCATGGAAAATAGGTAGGGAATTCCTAGTTTCACCCAAAACAACTCAGATCCCGGGATAATGTCAAAGAAGGAATTCACAGTCTTGGGCCCAACTAGAACTGACAGGGTGATAGAATCAATGGGAGGAGCAAAAGGTGCATCATGTCTACATATGGTGCTTCTAGACTCATCATATCCAAAGCAATTAGAGAAGTTGCTAGATCAATTATTACTAAGGAAGGTTTATCAGAATTTTACTAGAGAGAAGCTATTCATACTACTATTTATGTATTCAATCAAGTTCAAGCAAGAGAAAGCAACAAAAAGACCCCCTATGAGCTATGGTGTGGAATAATTCCTACTATTAAGTATTTCAAGGTATTTGTAAATAAATGTTATATTAGAATGGATGAAGGAAATCTAGGAAAGTTTGATGCAAGAAGTGATGAAGGCACTTTTCTTGGATATTCTACTAAAAGAAAAGCCTACAGATGTTTCAATAAAAGATTGAGGAAGATTGTATAAAGCTCAAATTTGAAGGTTGATGAAGCTATGAGGTTAAAATCACAAAGCTATGTCGCACTTTCAACCAACTTATCAACATAACTTAATTTAAGTATTTCTAACAAAAAAATCAATTTTGGTCAAACATATGATCTAGTAAGATTCATTGTAGCTAAGTTAGATACTTCCACAACTTTCTCAACTAAAATTGTTGGCTAAAAATATATGGAGCAACACTTTGAGTCCAATTTACCAAAAAATTAAAATTATTTGAAAAACTTGAAGTTTCAATAACTCCTACTAATGTAAATAACATTTTTTTTAAATTATAAAAATACGCTTTTGTAGATCCATAACTGTAGTTTTCAAATATATATTTATTTTAATAGTTTAATTAGTATTTATATTTATTTATTTATTTTTACTAAAAGTAGGTTATCAACACAAAATATTAGGTTGATTACCATGCCAAAGAAAAATACTAAAAATTATTAAAAAAATTTGAAAAAATATGATGCACTAAATAAAAGAATCTATTTCAAGATGGTATAATTTTTTTCATTTTAGATAAATATTTAATATCAAAGTTAATGTCTAATGGAAACAAATTTTTTTTATTCATGCACATTTTAATATTTATTTAAAAATATATATTTATTAAAATTAGAAAAAAATATATCCATGCATTAAAGTTTTAAGTTATAAATACACACAAAAATTTTGAAAGAAAAAAAATTAAATTTACTATAAAAAGTTTGACATCTCATCCAACTTCATTTTTCAACATTTTATCAACAACTAAATTATAGTGATAATTTATTAAAAATTGGTTTAAAATAATTTTTTAATTTTTTTTTTTTAAAATACAAACATAAAATATACTAAAAAGTACATATTTTACTAGTTTACATCATTTCAAAATTCAAAACATATATGTCACTTTTTAGTGAATCAAGTTTAAAAATTGGATCAGTGTTGGCTATTTCCTTTATAAAGTGTGACACAACTTTGTGCATTTACCCAATGAAGAATTCAATTGATGTTAATGGATATGTATCTGATGAACCTAATTGTGTAAGTATTGAATAAGTTGTGGAAGAACTGAAGAAGAATGAGCAAGAGAATTAGAATGAAGAAGAAGAAGAAGAAGCTCTAGAGGTGTCCCCTAAGACACCTAGATATGTGCAAAAAAATCATTCAAAAAATTCAATCATTGGAGACAAGACAAAAGGAGTATTGACAAGAAGTAGAGATGTTGCTACTGGTGAGATAAATCTATGTTTACTTTCTGAGATTGAATAGAAGACTCTAAGTGAAGCATGTAAAGATGAGAATTGGATGGAAGCTATGAATGAATAGATTATGTAGATCAAGAAGAATTGAACTTGGCAATTGGTCCCAAGAATAGCATATAGAAACATAATTGGATCAAAATAGGTATTCTGAAATAAGTTGAATGAGAATGGAGAAGTGGTTAGAAATAAAGCAAGGATTGTGTATAAAGGCTACTCACAAGTAGAAGGTATATATTTTTAGGAGAATTTTTCTCCAATGGGAAGAATGGAACCTATTAGGATGTTCTTAGCATTTTATGCTCATAAATATTTCAAGGTCTATCAAATGGATGTTAAGTCTGCATTTTTTAATGGTGAGCTAGAGTAAGAGGTCTACATGGAACAACCAAAAGGATTTTAGTTTTTAGATCAATCAGATATGGTTTGTAGATTGAAGAAAGATTTATATGGATTGAAGCAAGCTCCTAGAGCTTGGTATGCAAGGTTAGACAGGTACGCCAGATAGTAATCTATATTTTAAAATTGTAAATGAAAAAATCTTGATTGTGGTTGTATATGTTGATGACATTATTTTTGGAGGAAATGAAACTATGCGCAAGATGTTTGCAAAAGAAATGCAAAATGAATTTGAGATTTCTATGTTTGGTGAGATGAATTTATTTCCAGGGCTACAAATTAATCAAATAGAGAAAGGAATTTTTATTTCACAATATAAGTATGTGAAAGAGATGTTGAAGAAGTTTGGGATGGATGGTTCCAAACTAGTATGCAATCCATTGGTGACTAGTTGCAAATTAGGTAAAGATGATGATTCACCTAAGGATGATCAGAGAAAATATAGATCTATGATTGGTGGACTATTGTATTTGACTACTACCCTAGACTGGATATCATGCATGTTGTCTATCTTGTGGCTATATTTCAAGAAGATCCTAAGGAAGAACATGTTGATGTTGTTGAAATAATATTAATATATTTGAATGACACTCTAGATTATGGCCTATGATATCCTAGGGATGCTGAATTTATGCTAAGTGCTTATACAGATGCAAATTGGGAAGGATGTGTAGATGAAAAAAAGAGTACAAGTGGTGGTGAATTTTTTCTTAGATGTAGATTGGTGGAATGGTTGAGTAAAAAGAAAGATTCAATCTCCTTGTCTATTATTGAAGCTGAGTATATTGTTGTTGCATCTGGTTGTACACAAGTTTTATGGATGAAACAAACATTGAAAGATATCACAACTATGTATGATGATTCTATTTCTATCTTTTGTGATAATACAAGTGCAATTAACATTTCAAATAATATAGTGATGCATCCAAGGAAAAAGTATATATCTATTAGGTATCATTTCTTGAGAGAGAAAGTTGTGGAGAATGAAGTAGAGCTTGAATATGTTCCTACGAAGGATCAGATTGTTGATATATTTACAAAGGCTCTTCCTAAAGATACTTTTGAGTATTTCTAGGAGAATTTAGGGGTCGTTCCCCCTCCTTTATTTAATTAGATGCATATGGGGATGCATGATCCCAATGGATCTATGGATTTATCTTTCTTTTGGACTGATTTTTTGGCGGATACCTCTTAGGGGGAGCAGGTAGTGTCATGTTTTGTTATTGAAAGATTTTTTTTTTTTAATGTCAAAGGGGAAATCAATGTAAAACATCTTTTTCCTTTGCCATTGATGTCAAAGAGAGAGAGGAAGAAGATAAGAGAAAGAATAGTATCATGTGAAAAATATTATCTACTAAGGGGGAGAAATAAAAAGCAAATTTATGAACTATGTTCAGAGCTAGTGTGTTATCTTTGATGGTTTTTCACATCATGTGTTGCCATCAATGAAAAAGGGGAATATTGTTGCATGTATGAATAATTTTATACAAGAATGAAGGTGTTGTCATTGATATCAATCGGTTAACTAGTTATCAACTGGTTTCTATTGTCATTAATGCCATGGATCCAAGTTATTGGTTGTATATGTCAAGGATATTGAGAAAATTCTATTAAAGAAAGGTTCTAGGTGTTTAGTGGTTGCTCTGCATTTTTCTCTTATGTCTTTGTGGATTAGATATGTTAATCATGGTTGTTGGAAGTTGTTATTTCTAAATTCTTAGCTTCTAATCAATTGTACAGTGTGAGTTATGTTAAATAGTTGTGAACTATGGTTTTTGTGTTTTTGGCTAAGGTCCAAGAGAAACATTGTTGGTCTGAATTTATTTGTGGTTGAGTCTTATGACTTTTGGTTCTAGAGTTAAGTTGTTATGATCATGTTGAAGATAATTTTTGTATCTTTAAGGATTGGATTGTGTTATGGGTTGTGTGTGCTTAATTGATTATGTGTTTTACACCAGTTTGGCCAACCGTGTGTTAAACACTACCATTGAAGTTGATGAAGCATGTTGGGACTTATTTGGGTCATCATCAAGCATGTGTTTGGGTCAACCTCATTCTAATATCACCCTAGAATGTTTTGGCACTGACCTAATTTAAATTTGATGATGGGTGGTTGACGTTGGATATGTTTCAAAGTTGAAAATGGTACAAGCACATGATCAGTTAGTGGTGAACGCATGGGAGAGAGATAAGTGAAAAGAAATAGAGTAGATAGATGTGAAGTAGATGAGAATTAGTGTGTGTATGTGATGCGAGTATGGAAGATTAGTTTGAATCCTAAATGTTGAGTTTCTGGATGCAATGAGTTGAAGGTGGACTCTCATTCATGCATGTCTGCAAGTGGTTGAGTAAATTGTGGTGGACATATTTATTGCATTGAGATTTTCTTATCTATATAACATATCTCTTCTATCTTCTTTGTATCCTTGTGGTAGTGATCCCTCTAGGTGGTTAACCCTATTGGATAGTGAGTCTTGATTCATACAATGATTCCTTGTCTTGGAAATGAGCCTTTTCTTGGGAAATGAGCCTTTTGTAATCAGTTTTGATATTCTCTATAGTGTGAGTTAATCCTCACCATGGTTTTTCCCTCATTGTGTTTTCCATGTAAATCTGGTGTAACTTTGAACGTGTGATTCTTTTCAGATTTTTCCTTTCCATTGAATGTTTAATCATTTAGTAGAGTAATTATTTGTGATGGATCTAAGTTCTGGTGAATTTTTTAAGGATTAAATTTGTTACAACTAATTCACCCCCCCTCTCAGTTGTCTTGTTCAACATACTCTACATCTATCTATGAAGTTTGTGGAAAACAATCAAATGGATACAGTCAAAGATGACCCTGGTGTTATTCACCTTTCTAAGTTGGAAGATCTTGGTCAAGCTTCAGTTGTTTCCAATCTTAAGCATTGTATTCTTTCACTTACCTTTGATGCGATAATGGTGCAGGAGCACCTTGAGCAATGTATGCCTCCAATAGGAAATTTTATGAAATTTGCATTTTCACCATGAAAACATGTAAAAATTTTGTGACTAAAGTCATTTTAAATTTAATAGAGTCTCTAAAATGTTTCTAGGTGGTCAAAATGTTAAAAAGTGCAAAAACTTGCAAAGTTGCAAAATTGCAAATTGGTAAAATTGCAAAATTGCAAAATTGCAAAATTGTAAAATTACAAAATTGCAAAATTGCAAAATTGTAAAATTGTAAAATTGTAAAATTGCAAAATTGCAAAATTGCAAAATTGTAAAATTGCAAATTGTAAAATTGCAAAATTGTAAAATTGCAAAATTGTAAAATTGCAAAATTGTAAAATTGCAAAATTGTAAAATTGCAAAATTGTAAAATTGCAAAATTGTAAAATTAAAAAAACGCACAAAAGTGGAAGATGGAGAGTCATGGAGTTGGTGAGGCATTTGTAACTAATGGGAAGCCAAGAAGATTGTTGTAAACACTTTAAAAGAGCCATGCGAAGGTAGATCAAGCATTGTAGTTTGTATCTAGTAACATTTTTTGTAATAAAAGTACCCTGCATTGTTGTAGAAGTAGTTTCTTCAAGACTTTCAGACCTTGTATAGTTTGCATAGCTTACATAGGTTGAGTTTCAATTATAATCCTTAAGAAAATTGTGTTAGCATCTTTTTGGTCAAGATTTGAAGAGTTTTCTATAGATTTAGTGTAATTAAGAGCATATTTCCAATAAACGGTTTTGTAACCCTCAAAGCAAGGGTTTGAGAGTCTTTTAAGAATTTGATCTACCATCCCACCAATGTAGGCATATTAGTTCAATGGGACAAGTTAATAAAGAGTGTTTATAGTATGTGTGTGTGTTCAGGTGCAGGGGAAGTGAAACTTTTGTGTTATTGTTGCTGCCCTCACAGAAAATCAGAAAATTTTGTGTTTTTCTTCATGAAATTGATGGCTCCAAGGTACAATATGTTGAAGAAGCATTGAAGATGGATGGAAAATAGTTAATTTAGTTTTTGCAAACCTTTACCAAGATGCTTGAGGTTGTGGAAAGGTTTATGGAGGCTTGGAACACATATTTTCATCAAACCCTCATTGAATGAAACCTAATTCAAGCTTTAAGTAAGGTTTTCTTGATTTACTATTTTAGTGAATGATTTTCCATGAAAAGATGGTGGATTTGGAAGTTTTTAGACCTGATTAGTGGTTTACCAGAAAAAATTAGAAGTGTAGCAATTTCTAAGGATAGTTGCTTTGTAATTTAGGCCTAATTGAGGCTCTTTAGGCTACAGATAGTCAATTATTCTCATATATGTTTCAAAACAAGTGTACCTACTATTTAAGTATGTTAAATTAGGCTCAAATGGATCCTATAATCTGTTTTTGGTTTGTGGAGATTCAATATGGTGTTAAAGTTATACCCGATTTTAGCTTGTTGGACTATTGCTAGCAATATAGTGTCTTGACTACAAGAAAATGTAGATATGTTCAAACAGTGGTTAAAGTGATTGTTTTAGTTTTGAAACTACCTAAATGATGATGTTAAATATGTATTAAGGTTTGGTAAAAGTTGAGAAGCAATACTTTTTGGTTTGGTGCTTTTAAGCAATGTGGAATCAAGGTACTTGGGTGTGAATGTTAAGAAAGTTAATTGAGTCAGATTTTTCTCATAGAGTTTTTGCTTTGGCTCAATCAAAATTATGATGATGAAAGTGTTTTTAAGGTCTGATGAAATTTTAGAGACAATATTTTGTGATTTGATGCCTTTTACCAATGTGAAATAAGTTGCAAATAAGTGGATTTTGTTGAAAGTTTAAGTGAATGTTTAAATTGATCTTCTTAGTTTGTGGTTTGGGTCTTGAGTGCCCTTGAAGTTTGTTGAAGGTTGTAGATGCTCTGCATCAATTGGTATCAAAGCTAGCTAATCTAGTGTTTGTTGAGTTGTTGAGTTGTTGGTTGTAGGTGCTTGATCCATCATAAAGTTGTAGAGAGGAAGAGTTATGAGAAGTTGTGTGTTGGTTTCAAACAAGATGAGGTTTGTGTTCACCATCCTCCAATGTAGATTAAGCTAGGAAGAAGGTGCATAGAGAGTGAGACCACTAAGAGAAATGGTAGTCGGTGCATCTTGTAGGATCTACTATTGGGTAAGATGGATGGTTTGTTGAGTTTTTGTGGTGAAGTAGTAAGGGGATGGATATCTGTTTGAAGAAGCACTAGAAGAGGTTGCAGCCATTATAAGAGTTGTTAATAAGTTTGAGAGTACTCCATTGATGGGAGTAGATGAAAAGATTATTGTTTAGAGAAGTTCAAAGATGAATCTTGGAAAAGAGAAAATATTTCTTAGAAAAGAAATGTGAAAGGATATTCCTATGTCCTTTGGTTGAAGAGGTTAGAGGGAAGTTGAATGCTGGTTTGAAATCTGAAAATACAAAGGTTATTGGGTAGAGAACCTAATGAGTAGAGTGTAGAAGAGGGGAATTCGCTACTCACAAGTTATCTTCATTCAGAGAGCCTCACAGGGCAAACTTCCCTAAACTACCTCAAGGAACAACACGAAAGTTTCAGAATTTGAAAGAGTGGGTCATAGAGATTTTCCAAACAAACTGACAAGCTCTTGGCCAAAGGATGACAGGGCAGAATACATATGGCAACACAGGGCACTGGGGTCCCAGGGACGTGCTGGCATCTCGTATGGACCAAAGTGAGTTTATCACAAAATATTCCTAAATAACCACTTCTACTTTGATTGCTGACAATCTTACAAAATGCGATAAAGCCACAAAATGCAATAGAACTACAATAAAATTAAGTAGAACTAATAAAGATAAGAAGATGAAATGAAATGCTTACAACCATGTGAGTGATGAATCCTCCAACAAGTGAATGTCTTCAAAACCTATGTCTATAAGATATTTGGAGAAATTTTTGGGGTTGTATAGGGGTTTGCCTCAGTCAAACCCCCATAGAAATCCAGATAGAATGAGAAAGAGATGAACCAGAATGGAAAAAGCATGTGGTGAAAGAAAAACCCACTCAGGAGTAGAACCTACACCACCAAGTAGGAGTGATAAAAGTAATCCCCTTTCGAGGAAGAGAACCTGTATCACAAAAGAGGTGATAAAAGCAATCCCCGCTCAAGGAGGAGAACCTGTATCAGGAAGTATGAGATTCAATAGGAAGGGGATATGGAATCCCAAGATACTCACAAGCATGAGGCAATGGAAATGGAGTTGCAAGAGTGAAGCTAAGGGAGCTTGGAAGTGCTTGAAGCTACTATGGAAAGCTATGTGCAAGCAATATTTGGATAGTAGAAGGCTAAAGCCAAAGCAAGAGAGAAGCTAGAAGCAAAAGAATGGAGCTAGAAGATCCAAATGGAGTGAAAAGACTACTTTTAAGCAGAAAAAAAGTAGCTTCTCTGACTGTTACAAGGCATCCTGGGCGGTTACCACCGACAAAATGTGAGGACAAGTGGAAAGCATGCTTGAAGATAGTTGTTTGAGCATTGAAATGTTGTAGGACACTAGAATGGGGTGCAGACATCTACACGGCATGCTAATGTCTAGACACAACATGATACAAAACAACAAAAAATGGGAGAAGCACAAAGTTGATGCAAAGTTGAAATGCAAGGGTAGCTGCCGAAAAGGGGTGTTGGAGGATCTTGAGAAGGGAAAAGGTTGATGCAAGGGTTAAAATGAACCTAATCAAGATGTTAAGGGAGTTGACACTAAAGCGGGAACAAGAATGTAAGTGAAATTGCAAGGTTGCAATTTTACTCTTATACATAGAGAAAGAGAAGGAAAAAGGAAAAGAGAAGACAAGTGAAGATAGAGATGAAGGAAAAGGTTGGAATAAATACAAAGGCAAGTGAAGGATCCAATATTTCTAGAGGAAGCAGTCCAAGAAAAATTTGATATGCAGGTATGAAGAATCAAGGTTGATGCAATACATTTCCAAAGGGACTTGGAAAACTTTTTAGGCTAGTTGTTTGGTGCAGGAGCACCTTGAGAAATGTATGCCTCCAATAGAAAATTTTATGAAATTTTTATTTTCACCATGAAAACATGTAAAAAATTCATGACTAAGGTCATTTTAAATGTAATGGAGTCTCTGAAAGGTTTCTAGGTGGTCAAAATGTTAAAAAGTGCAAACACTTGCAAAGTTGCAAAATTGAAAAATTGAAAAAATGCACAAAAGCGGAAGATGAAAATTCATGGAGTTGGTGAGAAATTTGTAACTGATGGACAGCCAATAAGATTGTTGTAAGCACTTTAAAATATCCATGTGAAGGTAGATCAAGCATTGTAGTTTGTATCTAGTAACAATTTTTTTAATAAAAGTACCCTTCATTGTTGTAGCAACGGTTTCTTTAATACTTTCAGACCTTGTATGGTTTTCATAGCTTACTTAGGTTGAGTTTCAATTATAATCCATAAGAACATTGTTTTAAAATATTTTTGGTGAAGATTTGAAGAGTTTTCTATAGATTTAGTGTAATTAAGAACAAATTTTCAATAAACAGTTTTGTAACCCTCAAAGCAAGGGTTTGAGAGTCTTTTAATTGTTTGATCTACCATCCCACCAGTGTAGGATTCATAGTTAAGTGGGATGGGTTAATAAAGAGTGTTTCTAGTATGTGTGTGTGTGTGCAGGTGCAGAGGAAGTGAAACTTCTAAGTTATTGTTGCTGCCCTCACAGAAAATTAGAAAATTCCATGTTTTTCTTCATGAAATTGATGGCTCCAAGGTAGAATATGTTGAAGAAGCATTGAAGATGGATGGGAAATGGTTCATTTAGTTTTTTCAGACCTATGACAAAAAAATTTAGGATGTGGCAAGGTCTATGGAGGTTTGGAATGCATATTTTAATCAAACCCTCAGTGAATGAAGCCTAATCCAAGCTTTAAGTAAGGTTTTCTTGATTTACTATTTTAGTGAATTTTTTTCCTTGAAAATATGGTAGGTTTGGACGTTTTTATACCTAATTAGTGGCTTACCAGAAAAAATTAGAAGTGCAGAAAGTTTTAAGGATGGCTGCTTTGTAATTTAGGCCTAATTGAGGCTCTTTAGGCTGTAGAAAGTCAATTATTCTCATATATTTTTCAAAAAAACTATACCTTTTGTTTAACTATGTTAAATTAAGCCCAAATGGGTCCTATAATCTGGTCTTGGTTTATGGAGATTCAATATGGTGTTAAAGTTATACCAAATTTTAGCTTGTTGGACTACTACTAGCTAATGGTGTCTTGACTGCAAGAAAATGTAAATATGTTCAAACAGTGGTTAAAGTGATTGTTTTAGTTTTGAAACTACCTAAATTATGATGTTAAAGATGCATTAAGGTTTGGTAAAACTTGAGAAGCAAGACTTGTTGGTTTGGTGCTTTGAAGCAATGTGGAATCAAGGTATTTGGGTGTGAATGTTGAGAATGTTGATTGAGTCAAAGTTTTCTCATAGGGTTTTATCTTTGGTTCAGTCAAAATTATGATGATGAATTTTTTTTTAAGGTTTGATGAAAGTTTAGAGACAAGATTTTTTGATTTGGTTCCTTTTAGCAATGTGAAATAAGTTGCAAAGAAGTGGATTTTGTTGAAAGTTTAAGCGAATGTTTAAATTGATCTTCTTAGTTTGTGGTTTGGGTCTTGAGTACCCTTCAAGTTTTTTGAAGGTTGTAGATGCTCTAAATCATATAACATGTTCCTTATTAGTACCATCTATAAATATTATCCCCAAAGTGAATGTTCTAAGTCTTTCCCTTCTAGTTCTAATTATGAATCTAATGCATGTCTTGGTGATGTTTGGGGATCCTTGGATTTCTCTAAATTCTTCATTTGGAGAATAAAAGGTGAATACAATTCATTTTAAACTATTTATAACATCATCTAAACCAACCATCAAAGATGGTTATTCTTCTATATCACGGGATAATGCGAATGCAAATTATAATGTTCTTAATGTTGATCTTCCTCCTTTTGAGGAAGATGATCATGCTTCTATTAAAAAGGCTAATGTTGATAGTCCTATCAATAAGGCTAATGGTGATCTCATAGAGGAATATAATCCCCCTTGCTAGAATAATTCTCTTTATGAATATCCTCCTCAATATTTACAAACACTGTATGTCCCTAGATACAAACTTGTCTCTAAATATGGCTATGAGAGTAAAGGTTGTGGTGTAATGAACAAGGTATTCATGTCCCTATAGAATGTATACCTTTTAATCATAATTTGGGGCTTGGTTGGTCAAATGAACAATCTAAATAAAAGCCACAGTTGAATGTTGACATCATTTTCACTCAACGTCGTTCCCTTAGATTGATTCATCCACCATTGTCTGCTATCATCATGTCTTCTTCTTTCGAGCAGTCAAACTCTTCTTCACAAGAGAAAGGATTGCTTTCTACTCCTCATCCTCTATCTGAGTAAGAGAATATCTTGTTGAGTCTTCTCAAAGCTTGCTTGATTACTATTCCTCCTCTTACACAATAAATTTCATAAACATGAAAAATAAAAACATTCTTTTTGTGCATACCATTGAGTTCCTATCCATTCCACTAGTGAATGTAAGGCCTTGAAGGATAAAATACAACAACTTCTTGATTCTAGCATCATCACTCATCTATTTATTGATGCACCTACCTCTTCTTCAAATGATAATTGATATTCAGGTCTAACTCTTTCTTGCCTACTCTAAAGCATCTTCTCATGAGGTTCTTACACCTCCCTTCTATTATGTTGTTGCCCTGATATGTGGCAATTGTAGCTTTACCGGATCATTGTCATTCGTGGTTGTACACTATTGTGTGTAACTATACCCTTTCTATGGTAGTAACACAATAGTATCTTGCATGGTTGTCCTCCCCTGTATGCTAGGGGGTAGTGATAACTTGTTTTGAAGATGTGAATCCTTCTTAAGGACCCCCTCTCTTCTCTCTATCTTTCAATTGGAGCATTAATTGAGCAGACCCCTTTTCTTTTGAAGGATTCCTGAGGGACCCCTCTGAAAGATTCTTTCTCAAATTAATTCAATGGTGTCTAGCTTGGGGGTAGCCTGACTATATCGTTCTTATATCTTTGCATCTAGCTTGGGGGCAACCCGAATAGACCTATCTTTTCTATGACTTTCCTACAACACAACTTGCAGTAGCCACATGCTTTTTGGAAAAGCCTTGCTTTGTAGTATCAAGAACCTATAGAGATCCTTTGCATCAAGCTTTCCTTATAGGACCAAGCACCTATGAGGACCAATTATACTTAGTGGATCCTCTCACATCAAGCTTCCCTCAAGACAATGTACTTGGGGCACCTCCTTTATAAGTTTGAGGACTTGTAAAGCACTTTCATCCTGCATGATCTCTTTGTTCAACTCTATAGGACCAAGTACCTGTAGAGCATTTTTATTCACCCTTTGTAGGTCTACAGATTTGTGGCACATATTTTTTAACTCTTCCAAAGGACCAAGTACCTATGGAGCCATCTCTATTAAAATTCATATTCCTTTATAGCTCCCCCCTCTCTCTATTGAATTCTATTATCTTTTCTCTTCAATCTCTTTCTACTTAGAATTGTATATACCAGATCGAAGATATGCATCTTCTTCATCTTGAGTATATACTTCTTTCTCTCTTCGGAATTGGTTACTTCCCTAACATTTGGGTGCACTCTTCTCTTGAAGCAATCAATCCTTACATTCTTCTCTTTGTTTAAGAATTTCTCTATGTGTTATTTCTTAATTTGGGGACGACGCATAATATTGAGACAACCTTTTACATCAAGGCCTCTTTTACTTTGCTAGCTCAAATCCTTAACTTTTCTATGTGTGTGTGTATGTGTTTTTATATATTCTAACCCCATGATGTAATAGCTTTTTACTTTCTAAAATAGTTGTCTTGTGTAGGTATTTATTGTCTAATATTTTTGTTTTGTAGGTCTTCAACCTAGGGACATGTTTCCTTGGTTCGAAGAGTTGTTTGCTTACTCTATAGTATCCTTTTGGCATCATGATGTTATTTATGTTTAGTAGATTTCCTTTACCATATATATTAGTGTACATTCATATGCTCGCTAAAGTGGGGGAAAAATGTAATGTCATAAAATTGCACCTATTGCAACTTCACATACATTTTTGTATCCACTCCCTTAGAGCTTATCTAGGATCATTTAGCCCCTTACATCAACCTTTTTCCCCTCTCAAGATGCTCAATACCCCTTTTCAATAGCAACCTTTGTGTGTTAGCTTTGCATCAAACCTTGTACTCTTCTCATTCTCATCATTTTGTAGTGTGGTGTGTCTAGACACTAGCATGTTGTATGGAAGTCCATGTGTTGCACTAGCATCTTGTGACATTTTGGTGTTCAAATGACCATTTTCAAGCTCCTTGCCACTTGTCAGGTACTTTTTTTTGTGGTAACATCCTTAGACACCTTGTAATGGCTCAAAAAGCTTCTTTTTTCCCTCCTATTCTCTCTTTAAATGCTATCTTTTCAATTCATTTATTCTTCTAGCTTCTCTAGCTTCTTGGCTTCTCTCTTGGACATTATCCCTTGTCTTTCTATTTTTCTCTCTTGTTTACACAGCTCTCTACAACTTGCTACAATAGCACTCTCAATCTCTTACAAAACTCTTTATAGCTGTCTTGGCTCTTGCAACTCCATCTTTCTCCTTGGCTTCCTCAAGCCTTGTAGGTGATATTTATCTTGTGCCTTGTATCTTTTAGCATCTTGGGATCTCTCACATCCGCTATCTATTGTATCTCTACTTCATGATATGGGTTCTCCTCCTTGAGTGGAGTTTTTTTTCACTCTTGTATTAATTTAATTTCTGTTTATTATTTCTATCTATCTATCTATCTAGTTTTCTATGGAGGTGGTAACACCAAAACTGGGGTTTGACTGAGGCAAACCCCTAAACAGCCCCAAAAATTTTCCCTTGATCTTACATGTGTGAGTATTGAAGATATTTATTTGTTGGATGCTTCATTACATGGATTGTTGTAAGAATTCTCTTTCTCTCCTCTTCCTTTATCATTTTTTTTTCTTATTTTACATCATTTCACTCTCTATTATTCTCTATTACTTTCTCCCATTTTGGAAGTTCTTAGTAATCAGATTGTTAGGAGTCACTTTGTTATTTTTTATGTTATTCTCAATTTCTAGTCCATACGAGACACTGATGCACCTCTGGGACTCCAGTGTATCATGATATCATCCTTGTTCTGTGATGTCCTTTGGGTGAGAGCCTGTTAGTATTTCTAGAAAACCTCTATGACCTACTCTTTTTTATTCTAGAACTCTCACCTTTGCAATTTGAGGTAGTTTAGGTAAGTTCGTTCCCTAGGATTCTCTTGAGAATAAAGAGACTCATGAGTAGTGAATGATCCTTCTCTATAGAATGCATTCCATGCATCATATCCTTTGTAGTAACAAAAAACTCATCATTAGAGTCCATGGGATAATCAACAAGTTCTGGTGATAAATCACTCCTTGGTTGTGCAATCTTTCTTCTCTTTAGAGGTGAATCCAACTCAATTATCTCTAGTATAGAAGATGTTGGAGTGGGGACAATGAAAATTGATGAATCAAAGAAGAAGCCCTTGACCCCTAAGACTAAGTAGGATTTGGAAGAGTTTTCTCCTTACAATTCTTTTATTTCTTGAAAAAATGTATTGCTTGGTGGGTGGTTGGTGTGTAGGTACTTCCTCTAACATAGGATCTTTTCCTTTATCCTGCACCTCCCTTTTTTCCTTCATTTTTCTCACCAATTTATCAAAGTTATGTAAAATTGTTTCAACTTTCAGAATTGGGTTAGTGATATCAAGGAATGTCACCTTAAAAGTATGGTCTCTATCTTGTTTTTCCTTATCTAATTTTACAAAAGGCGACTAGTTAGCCTTTTTATCATCTTGCAGCTGAAAGTCAAAAATCTTCCTAATCACATCCTCATGAAAATAGAAATTGTGCCAATATTGTCCCCCTTTAATTAGATCCATTAACCATACAATGAAACCCTTAGGATCATAGTTTCTTGTTCTAATACACTTCACCAAAGAGTTTTGATCCTTGGAAGAATCTTCATCCATCAATCCTTAATCATCAAAAAACTTGAATAAGCTGTGTAAGTTGTAAAGAAAATTCCCTTATTCATATTAAGCAAGTAGTTGTCTTCCACATTTCCTAGCTGCCACATAACCTCAAGGAAACTTAACCTCATGGGTATATCCCTTGGAAAATTGTGAAGTGTAACATTTGTATCATATACCTAGATAATAGTGCAATCATTGTAAAGGATAATATCCCCCAATTGTGTGTAATGCCTATCTCAAGCCTCCTTTCCTTGGGTCTCAAAAAGTAATGCAATTCCATTGGAATCCTTGGTAAATCCATCACCAAAAATATCTTTATCCTTGATCAAAATACATTTAAGAATGTCACAAAGCAAGAATCTAGATCATCCTTGTGTAAAATAGGAGTCCATGCTTGGATAGGGAGATCATCACCATTTTCATCTTTCATATTCAATTTCATATCCCTCCCAAAAAGATCAGCTCCCTTATACTGAAACATTTGAATGATCAAGGAATACAACAAACACCTTACACCAATCTTTCCCTCTTTAATGGCCACCAACACCCTATGAATCTCATCAGACAAATATGTAGAAAAACCATATAACCTATTAACCATAACATGATGAATTTTTGTAGCCATATGTTGATGGGTGTTTTTGCACTTCTCAACATAGGCAACACACAAGTGTACTACTTCTCTTGAAAGACAACTTCCTACAAGCAAGTTGTAGAAAATTATCCCAAGGTCTTTCGGGTATGAGGTCATGACTTACAAAATCAACTCAGTGGATTGATGTGATTTACTGGTAATCACAAGGGGCATGGAAAATTGCTAATTTGGAATGAGATTGGATCTTTGAATGGAGTTTCTAAGATTTCAAGGGTGATATGCAATTACTACAAGTTCAAAACAGTAGTCTAAACTCCACATTCAACATCAGATTTGGCTTTACAATGATGCTGGAACTTTTCCTAACTACTATTTCAGAGGAAGGCCAAAATGGGAAAAAGGGGGAAGGAAGTTCCTAGACTTGCAACTACTAATGAACAGTTATAATGGAGGATGCTACAATGGAAAACCTTCCTATAACTGAGTTCCACTTAACCAAAACACATGATATCATGAAACTAGTGCTATCTTCTAGGGTTTGTAGATTTTTTAGCTATTCATTCACCATAAAACATGAATAAAAGATGAAACTTAAGTGCAACAATGAATTTATGTTCAGACTAGATTTACACTATTGTTTACCATCAATAACCAGCAAAAAGCATGAACATGGAAAGCATCAACACCATAGCATTCTTCAAAATCAGTGAACAACATCAACTAAGCTACTAAAACTACTTGAAAACACTTAGAACGATAAGCTAAAGCAATCTAAATCTACCAAACATAAGGAGAAGAATCATGCAACATGAGAGAAACTCAATAATCCACCAAAAGCAATGAAATTCTATTAAATTTTTTGTAGCATGTAATTACAACAACTCAACTCTCTCTTTGAAAATGAGAGGAGACCCCCTATTTATAGTTTTCCAAAGCCCAAATGAATGGCTAGGATTGATTTACATTGTATGGATCAGATTCATTACAAGCTAGGGTTTCATCTACCCCCAAAATTTACTAATATAAAATGCATTCTTTGTCACTTTCCCTATTTTTTCCTATAGTGCCTTGGCACTGTAGCACTATTGTCTTGTAGTGACCTACCCTTTGGCTATAGCTATACTACCAGTAACTCATCATCTATTATAGGAATTCCATTGTGTTTCTGAACATTGGAATACTCTAGAAA
The DNA here is from genome assembly GCA_007258455.2 of Sequoia sempervirens. Classification (NCBI taxonomy): domain Eukaryota; kingdom Viridiplantae; phylum Streptophyta; class Pinopsida; order Cupressales; family Cupressaceae; genus Sequoia; species Sequoia sempervirens. Next base: position 63,861,932 of record VDFB02358134.1, read on the forward strand.
TTTACCAATCAATGCCTAAAGCTTGTCCCATTCTAGCATATCAGATTGGAGATTTTGGAAGGTAAGTTTCTTGAACCTCTCTATGATCTGCTCCCAATGTTTTGTGTACTTAGGCATATCCTTGATGACCTATTCTGATAAAAAAAAATTCCCTTGCAGCAAAATCCATGAAGTCTGACAACTATACATCGGCTGGTCCTTGTTCCATCTTCTTGTGGAAGAGTGGCCTAATCTTTTTAGGGTCTAATTCTAGAGTAGGCATGTCATAGTCGGTTAGCATCTTGAGATAGTCTTCATTGTTGATTTGATGCTTTGTAACCCATTGGAGGTTGAGCTCAACATCCTACAAGACTCCTTGAAATACCCCCTTTCGATGATTGAGGCCCATTCACCATATCTATATGAGCCAGTGGTCATCTTTAACAAGTGCCAACTCCTTTTCCCATGTCCCTTTTGCAAGCTTGAGGATTCTCTTGATCTTAGGATATGTAATCCTATAGAGATCGGTGAATTTATGACAGGTCTTCTCTATGTCTGTAAGCTACTTCTACAGATTTCAAATTTTTTTTATATTTGAGTAGCATGTCATATGCCCATGTCACCATTGTATAGCACCCACCAAAACCAATCTTAAGTAGCCTTGGTCCAACTTTTCCTTTTCTCCATCTTTTCTATATCACTTTTAGAGAGTAGTGAAGGTGGCACTGAAGATGCCATTGGAGCTTCCTCAATGGATGTCCACTGTTGAATGTAGGTGGTGAGGTCCACCACTTGTACCTTCAAATATTCCTTGGAAGATTGGTCTTTATTCATCTATTGGACAATCATTTCCACTAATCCCTAGAGGTGGTCAATATTTTTTTCTCTTGTGGTGGGGCCCAAGTCAATGGTGGAAATATTTTAATTGACCCCTTCTCCTTTATCTATCACTAGGGTGGCAATTTGCATGGTTCTCAATCTAGATGCATTCACTGTTATATGGGATCAAACTCTCAAGTTCTTTTCTTTCTTTGGCTTTGTTTATGCTCGCACCAAGATAGCCTCAAGTCTGGCCTTCAAATCTACGAGGATGGGGGCTTTCTTTTGTAGCTACCTTTGCATCTAATCAAGAATATGAGACTCTTATTTTGGTGATTCATGATCACCTTCCTTTTTTTTTTCAAGTTGGAGCTACTTCTCCTCATGACCTAGGTCTTCTTGCTCCATCTTTTCTTCTTCTTCATTTGAGTCTCAAATTAGTATAGTATTTTCTCTTTCTAGCTCAGTAGTGGATATGTTTTCCTCAATGATACCCTTTTTCTGTGGTGCCTTTTCTACCTCTTGCTCAAGCTCTAAGTGATGCTCTGGCTTGGGGCTCCTTTTAAGCTTAACTTCTTCTTCGGTTTTTTCTTTATCTTCATCTTCTATTTCAACCTCTTTCTCTTCCTCTTCTTTCTTTAGAGGTATTTATTCTTCCTAAACAAGGCCTCTATCTTTCCCAATCACTAGAGGCTCTTCTAACATTTGTATTTTGTCACCAATGTCATCCTTTTCCTTAGAGGGTTTATTTTCATGTTCAATATCTTCTCCAACATCTTTGAGCTGCTGGGACAACTCCTCTTCCAACTCTTGATCAGAGGTTTCAACTATGTATCTTTCATTGAGTGCTTCTGTGTCTTCCTCCAAAGATTGTGACTCTTCATCCTTGTATGCTACTTCATCTATGATCACATTGACACTGCCCTCAAGATGCTCATAATATTCATCCTTAAAAGGATCCTCAGACTCCTCAGCTATTTCCTTGGCAGCTTCTCTTTGGTGTCTCTCCATTTCTTTTGATATTTGCATTGTGGCCTCCATTTCTGGGGGATCTATTAAAGGAAGAACTGGGGGGGCAGCCATAGCTTGAGTCATTATAGCTTATACAATAGGGTTCATTAATACCTCAAATATTTCAATGGGTTTATTTTACATATGCCTTGCAAAGGCTTTTGGTAATGTGAGAGAAAGCATAGTGGTTGTGGCAGCTAAGGGAATTGCAGTGGAGGGAGACAGTGAGGAGGATGACAATGAGGAGGTTGTGGCAGAGGAAGAATCTCGTACCTAAATTGGGGCTATAGGTGAGGTGGAAGTAAGGTGGACAAAGATGTCCACAGTAGGCAAGGATGAAATGGGAAGTGCCTAGAATGTAGGAGGTAGAGTAGTAGCACTAGTAGGAATAGAGGCTATAGGTGGTGACTGTGGGCACTCGACCTCTTCTTCTCCTTCATGTTGAGGGTCTTCTTGAATTGTCATTATCTTAGTGAACCCACCTGAATTATTTTCCTTTTTGGAGAACTCCCCTTCTACAGTCTTCCTTGAGTAGACCTTAGGCCTAGGCTGTCACTCTGATACTTCCTCTTTCTTGATCATGTCATTAGAATAGATTTTGGAGTTTCCTCAGTTGGAGTGGTGGTTGTCTCACTATTGCTCTCACTCTTGAGTTCATCCTCGAGTTCACCATAGGTTAGTGTAACCCTTTGTAGCTTGAGTTGAGTAATCTGGGCATCAACCCACTGTCTCATTATGATCTCCACTGGCTTAGTAACAATATCAAGGTCATTGACCTCCTCCTCATTCTAGTCTATCAATGGTAGTGGAAAGTTAGCCACAACATCAAATTTTGGATCCAAAACGGTGTCTTCATCCTCCACAATCTAGTCGAGCACCAAGAAGAGATTGATTGATTTTACAAATTAAGCAATCATATGCATGTAGTGACACATGTGCACCTCTTTATCATCTCAGCAGTTTTCCCAAAAGTCTTCAATATAGGGTAGGTGGGTGTGTTCTTTTCCGACAAACTTCTTTAGTTTGTCATAAGGATCCATCCTGGGTCTGGCTGTGTTGAGGTCTATATTATACTCCACTATTTCCTTTTCTGATTATTCCATGCATTGGGATGCAAAAATAGCATACATGCCCTGACCAAAGGTGAGAGGGTCAGGAATTCCTACTTGGTGTTTATTGCTTAGAAAGTATGAGTGTTCTACAACTATCGGGAGACTTCCAATATGATCATCTAGTCATTAGGGTACCGGGGTAGCTTGTAAGGTCTCTCAGAGAAGCCCTCTACTCTAATATAAGTGAATTTTGTGAACTATATAAATAGATACCAAAATCTATGGATGAACACATGAGCATTGTGTGAAACTATTCTTTTAAAATCCCCTCCAAGAAGCTAGATGTTGTGCCCAATAAAGGAATCATTCACTCTGTGATATTCCCTCTTGAATTTCTAGTATTGTAGTTGTGGGTGTCTATCATACACCTTCAATTCCCTTCTTGGAGTTTGGCTTTGAGCAACAAATAGGCCTTTGTAAGGGAGCGCCTTTGCCAGGAGGTACACCAAGTAGGAAGTCATATAGAACTACGACATCTTCTTCACAACCATGAATTGATTATGCAAATTGTTGTTGATAATTTTTTCCCAATGAAACTTAGTTTTCCCTCTGATGATCTCCTTGATAAAATAGAACATCCATTCTTGGAAATAGGAAGCAATGGGAATACCCACCACCCTGCTCAAGAGAGTCACCAAATCATGATAGTCCTCATAGAGATCACTTCAGAATAGCTCCTGAGGCACCTTGGCAGCACTACCCCTCTTCTCTTTCAACCAATGTTGGTTGATTAGATTTTTGCATCCCAAGGGGTTAGCTTTCTACATATTTTTTGTAGACCCATTTTTTGTCTCTTCCATGGGGTCGAAGGTAGGAATATGAAATGTTTCACCTATGGAATTGACAAACAAAAATTCCAACACCCTACCTTCATGATCAATGATTTTCCTGTTGCTTGGATGGTATGCCTCCCTACACACCATTACTAGCTCTAGGGCCACTAGAGCGAGCTGAAAGCCAACTACCTTGGACAAGCCACTCTTTCATACCTTTCTAGCATTGTTGGTGGTTGGGTTGATTATGACCCTTTTCCAAAATTCATCGATGTCTATGTGCCCTAGGTTAGTATCTGAGATCGTGTCCCAACTAGAGGTGACTCTCGAGGTTATTTCCACCCCTTGGAATTGATATTTCATCTAGTCCTTGTCCTCCTTTCCTCTTGGTACCTTAGTTGATGCCTTCTCCTTTTCTTTCTCTATGGATGCTCTAGATAGTCCTATAGTTGATTCCATAAATCCTACAAAACAAAGGTGTAGTAAGCATATTCATATGAAATTTGAGGAAAGCGTTAGTGAAATCCTACCAAAATGAGGGTCAGAGCAAATAATCCATCATCAAAGATCATAAAATTCATTAAGATTCATCATTCAATGTTTGTTCAGGCCAATTATGAGAATGTGGGCCCAAGGATGCGGGTTTCCCTGGGTTGGTAGTTGTTAGGATTAACTTAGAATGAAACAGCATTGGGGACCCAACGGTTCGTAGGTGGCCACCTGCATTCATACTTCTTTATTTGCATTTCGTGGGTCAGTCAAGGTGTTTGGGCATTTGGAGCATTGGCCAGTCAACCACAAAGTCATCTGAAAGCATTTGATGGATCATTTCGATATGCGAGTCTCAGGCATGCGAAGGAAGAATCCATCAAGGCCGTTTATGGCTCTATTATTCAACAATAAAATTTAGGAGGAAACCCACTCTAGGAATACTAGATGGTGGGACTCACAAGTGGTTCAAATGGATCAGGTTGATTCCTTGAGGTTCAAATATTTTAGGATCATGTGGGCGGAGAGCTACGGAAGGTCATCAGGAGAAAGGTGTTTAAGGATGAAAAAAATGGAGTGACATCGAGCAACAAGCAACCAGCATAGGTGGGTTTGCAAATGGGCCTCGATAGAAGGTCATTCACTTGAGAAAGGATAAATGGAAGAGAGGAGCTCGGGTTTTGGTGTGCAGAAAGATGAAGGGGTATGGTTGTTCTCAAATGACAGTTACATGGCGATGGGCCACAGGAGGCAGCCTGCAAAGAGCAACTTGCAAGGTGTTTTACTTAGCCATTTTGATAATAGATCAAGGGGAAACGACATGGTCAAGGTCCAAAAAGTTGGAAAACGGAGGTTGTCAGTCATTCACAAATAGCAAAGAGGGTGAGGCGGTTTGCAGACGGGCCCCTGCGATGCTCGACCCATAAAGGAATCAAGAGTTAGGTTTCTTTGGGAAAGTTTAGAGGGCGAAGGAGACCGCGAACCCTATGGAACAGAAAGGAGTATCATCTTGGCTGCTCATGAAGGAATTGACAATAGTGGAAAAGAAGCATGGAAGTTCATAGAGAATGACCCATGAAGGAAACTCTAGTGCTTCGATAAGGTTTCCAGATGTGGCCCTCGCGAGGTCCACAAGTCGGGATGTCAGTGTTGGATAGCATTTGGAGAATAGTGGGTCAGGAAGGGCTTCCCACACATGGAAGCCTGCAAGAGCGGACCCACAGGGGCCCTTGGATTCATCAATTTTACTTCATTTTTTTCTAGTTCCAAGGGTCATGGGCTAGGGATGGTGTCCACCCACATGCACGGACATGCCAAGAGCAAAGGCCATGGGCTTTATGTTTGAAGCTTGATAATTTGTGCAGCGGTGAAGGGAGGGTTGTGGGTCGTGAGGGCATGAATTCCTTGATGAATAATGGCAGCCGAGGGTTAAACTTTTGCATGATCCTAAGGGGCCAAATTTGACGAATTTTCAAGATTTGTCGAGATGGGTTTTGTGCAAAATTTGATGTTTTAGCTAGCTACGGAAAGGACTTTGAGATTTTACCCTAATATTTTCAATAATTTTCAAAATTAACTCAAAGGAAAGTTCTTGAGGTGGTGAGGGAAAACATACCTACAAATCCCGAAGCAAATGATGGAGAAAACACCTAAGATTTCCTAGAAGACTATGCGGGTGCGAAGGAAACAACAGTAGGCTAGTGCTTTGACAAATTCTCTAACTTGCGGGATGAAAATGATAGGTTGACCTTGCTATTTATAAGAAATTCATCATTAATTACCCATATTAATTTCATGTATAGTCGTCAGTGGGGTAGTTGGGCATGGTTTTTGAAAGCACTAGCAGTGGTAAGGTCATAGCCCATGATGTAGAAGGCAGTCAGGTGATTGTTGTTTGACGAGTCTGCAAAGGGATGGTGATAGAGGACATAGGGCCCACCAAGTGGGCAAATGCCTCGAGTTGGCCACCGCTGAAATGGTGAAGGCATAACACAATCCTATTTGGGGAAACCTGCCAGGGTAGTACTGCAACAAGAGAAGGATGCTAGCTTTGAAAGCAAAGGGAAAACCACTAGCGGAGACTTGCAAAAGCAAAAGACTTAGGAATTTCTTGGGTAGTGAACTTTGGCCAACTTAAGATGATAACTTTAGGACTCCTTGACCACTTCGAACTCAAATAGGGAGCACACAAAATGAGGTGAAGGAAAAAAGAAACCCAACAAAGGGGAGAAGAGAGGGTCCCCATTTTGAACAGGGCGTGGGTGTTATAGGCACAATACCATATATATGTATTCCAATGACATCCACTTGGGAAGATCCATCCCAAAAATTTGACATAATCTATAACATATTCTTTGAAAATACAATTCAAACTTATTAACAGGGAAAGGTTCTATGCCAGATGGATAAATCTTAATTTTTTATTTTGTTTAAACCCCTTTGCATAAAATTTTCCAATTGTGAAACTCTAAAAGTCACCCTCACTTCTTTATATTCTACTTTTAGGGCCTTTAGCTAAATTGACTCCTTTTCAGTGGGATCCAACTTAAAAACATCACTTATTCCTGCTTTAGTGAGGTTTATCATTTCTACTCCAATGTGTGTTCTCATAACATGGACAATAGGGTCATACCTAGTTGCAATGGCTTTTAATAAGTCAACATCAAGGAAAAAATTTGGGGCAACAAGCTTTCCCATGTCAAGTCTTCATGGGTTACAAATAGGGATTCTTGATTTCCTATTCCCAAATCAATATGTGAAAAGGTTCTATCCACTAATTTCCAATGGAACATCTGTAACAATAGAATACTCTCCATGATGCCATTTTCATTTCTGGGTCCTTGAGACAAAGGTTTTCCCCTATTCTTATCACAAGTAGAAATAGGCCATTGGGTTGAAAAATCATCAAAAAATGGTAATTTTGCAGGTTTAAAAATAGAACTAGAAGGATAAGCTTTCGATGATACCATTTAAACTAATAACTGGGTCAAACTAGAGTTTAGCAGGTTGAAACTAGGGCTTAAGGTTGACACAAATTATCATAAGAAATTTTAAAATAATTGAAAGTAGGTTAATGAACATCAAACCTTAAAAGATTCCCTAGTAGATCACCTAATTCAAAAAACTAAAAATTCCATGGAGTTTGTGAGAAAAAAAAGTGTAGAGAACGTAATTTTGACTTACAAGTTTGTATGTGCTAAAAACACTAATAGTGGATGCCGAAAGCTCAAAAAACTACTACAACAATGTTGGTGTAATTAATATTTAATTACACATTTGCATAAGTTTACTTAAGCTTTATTTAATTCCTAAGTTATAGGTTCTTATCTTTATCTTGTTGAGCTATCTTGTTGCTCAAGATAAGATTAGGGTTATGCATCTTTGCTTTTATAAAGCAAATCATTATCATGTAATTATTGAATTCTCAAATAATATTATGTTGCACATTATTTTGCAACCTCTCTGCTTTTTCTAATTTTCTCTTCTATGGAAGGTCTTTTCGGTTTGCAAATCTGATCTTGGTTTCTAACATGGTATCAAAGCCTTGATTTGCAGCCCCTTCTCAGATTTTTGAGAAAATCTATTACAGGGTTCGTTCGGGATTCCTCGAGGGTATCATGCCTTGATTTCATCTATGCAGTGTTTTGGATCAGATCAGGCTTCACCATTGGATTCAGAGCGCTAGAAAAAGTGAAGATTGGCTTTTATTTTGCAGATTTTGGCCATCGTTTGCCAAATCCATGAGGGTTTCAAGCTGGGAGTTTGTTTGCAAGTTCTGGAGGTAGCCGAATTTTTAGAGCAGTTTGAGTAGAAACGTAGGTCACCATCGCATTCGCAGCGTCCAAAAACCCTAAAAACACCCTTCATTTTGTTGATTTTGGTGCAGTTGATCCAGGAGGCAAAAAATTTTTGCCTAGGGGGTCGTACGACATCCCCAGCACGTGTCCCGAGGCACGTTTTTCAAAAAAAAAAATCTCATTTTCTGCGCCTGCCACCTACGCCTCTAGTTCACAGCAATCCCACCGCCCAGCGGCCACCGCAGTGCCACTGCCACCGGCCTCCACCGCCGGTCTGCCGCCGGCTTGAGCAAAGCCCCCGCGGGCTTCAAAACCTCCAGTGCCGGTCACATGGGGGACAGGGTGCTATGCACCCAGCCCTCGGCCAGACCCTCTGTAAAACCACCAGTCCCATGGAGGACCAAGGGCTCCACCCCAGCCTCCAACCTGGAAGCCCCTGGTCGCACACAAGACCAGGGGCCGAATTTTTTTTAGCCCCTGGGCGCCCTGCAGCCCTTATTGGGCATTCTGGAGCTATTTTCACCAAATCGGGCGTATTTTTTGCATACGATGTCCGTTTTTCATAAACGAGATACCGTTGGAAAGCTGATTCCGATGCCAATCCAGTGGTGTATATTTTTTTACCTTATTTTTATCCAGATTGATTTTGTAGGCCTTTGAACTCAGATGTTGTTGTTTTCACTCCAGAGGGCATATCTTTTGACTCGGTGATCCATTTTTCATCATTCTTGTGGCGTTGGAAAGCTAATTCAGTTCTCTACACAGACCTAAGGTCTATTTTATTTTTCTATTTATGCACGTTTGTATGCTCTTCTTTTACAATTGTCGAGTTATTGTAATAAATGAGCTATGATAAAGTTTCATTGAGGGGGGGTTTCTTGCATAATAAATCTGATTAGAGTGTAGTTTTCACTTTGATCTCCATATTCATCCTGATTTGATGGCAACTCACATGGGATATCTAGTTCTTAGTTTCTTTTGGCCACATTTTTTGCTATTGCTTGACACATATTGGATTCATCGGTTCAAACTTTAGATTGAGAGCCTATGGTTAATGATCCACATTGGATCCATTTCAATTTGAGGTCCATGTTTTTATGGTTAATGTTCCAGAGTCTATTTTGTGTACTCCTTCCCATGGAAGAGTTTCAGTCATAGTTTGGCATCGACATCGAGATACACGGTTTCCAGATTTTGCCATCATCTCATCTACTGTTGCTTCACAGATTCTAGGGTTGTTCCAGTTTGTGAGTTTTTCCAGTGTTTCGTGGCATTGGGTCTGCTGTCACATTATCATGATTCTAGTTTTGGTTTCAGTTGTAGAAAAAAGTATCTTTCCTTGCTTGTCAGATTGCGGTTCCAGTGTTCTTCCAGTGCTTCTTTGCAGCAGTCATCTCACTGTAGGGGGGTTTTGTCCCATTGGGTTTTCCTTCTCTACCTCATCTTTGCATTTGTACATGAGTACCTGATCAGGCCTTGTTTCCGAGACTCATATTTGCATAATAATTTGCTTCTCCCTAAGTTGCACTTATGGGGGGGTGTTGGTGTAATTAATATTTAATTACACATTTGCATAAGTTTACTTAGGATTTATTTAATTCCTAAGTTATAGGTTCTTATCTTTATCTTGTTGAGCTATCTTGTTGCTTAAGATAAGATTAGGGTTATGCATCTTTGCTTTTATAAAGAAAATCATTATCATGCAATTATTGAACTCTTGAACAATGTTATGTTGCACATTCTTTTGCAACCTCTCTGCTTTTTTTGATTTTCTCTTATGTGGAAGGTCTTTTCGGTTTGCAAATCTGATCTTGGTTTCTAACAAACAAGTCACCAAATGTTTTTAAGTATTTTATTTATTTTCACATTTCCTGAATTCCTACTTTATGCTGAAAAACCACTCAATTGGCCTTACAACAATATATCTTCCATTACTACTCGCTCACGCGAACTAGAACAACTCCATCTACTAGATGATCAAATTTTAAATGTCGACCGTTGATCTCTCATCTAGCTAGATTGATGAATAACACAGATTGAGTTCCACGCACTTGAAATGTTTACTTATGCTAACCCCCACATCAAACCAATAATATTATGCCATGTGGTAACCCTTCCTACCAGCTAGTGGGCTCCACCATTCCTGATATGCCTTGATGACATCCACGTTTCATTAGCCCACCATCCTACATGAAATTGTTGGGACTTGATCAACAACTATGGGCTAGTGGGGAATGGTCTAGATTTAGTCTATACACTACAATGTGCCCACGTTTTAAGTTACCAAGTCATGCACTCAAGTGCATAATACTTTTACAAGATGGATGACTAGGATTAAAAAATCTTATCTATCATTTAACCACATGTAGCTTAACATCTTTAGTTGTTTGGGATTTAATACCTTCTAAAGTCCTATTGAAATATTTTAAGAAATATTTCCTTTTTGTAATAGTCCTTCGAACGCTACAGATAATCCCATGTGGCAGCCACCCATTTCCCTCGCACTAGATTTGAGTCCCTCTATGGGTGCCCCGTGGGTTGGCAAGGAATGCCCAAGATTTGATCTTTAGGTTACATCAAGACTGTTGGATCTTTAATAATTACTCACCATTTCCCTTTGAACCTTGTAGGTACCATCACTAGATTGTGCCATGTTGCACATTCCCACTTCCTCTCATCTCCTTTTAATGGAATATTTCAATCATGCAGGTTGGCAAGGAGCTAGTAAAATGCAAGATGTGGGGCCTCCATATCATGAATAAGGAGTTTAAATGAGCACGTGTGGTAAGTGATGACTTAAAGGGGACATTGCTTAGGTTGATGGAAGACATAAGAGTTAGGAATTTGAAGAAAAAGTTTGACCTTAAGCTAAAGTATAAAAGCATGAAAAATTAGACCCACCAAGAACTAGGACATTAGGCTTGATATTTTAAAATAGCACACAACCAAATATTGCACTAGGAAAGAAGGGGCCACCTGATCAACATTAGTTAATGGCACAAGTGATGACTTAAAGGATTAGGATAAAGTGAGACAAGGTCAATGATAGAATAAAATAATGTTAGCTATTTTTACTAATGAATGGTTTTAAGAGAGTTTAATCCTAATACTAAACCCTACCAAAAGGAAAAGAAAAACACTACACTTAGGATGACCAAAATTTCGAAATGGAAGCTTAGGAGTAGCAAAAAAATTCAAAGTCCTATTAGTGGCTCTAGTTGGGGATGTCTATTCAACATGAATAGAGTGATATCTTCTGAACACCCTTTTTATAATCTTTAGTAAACTCTTATTACTGGACTCAACTTGTCCATTTCCCTATGGGTGATAAGGGGATGAGTATGAAATTGAAATGTCATATTTATTACAAAAACTAAGAAACTCTTTTGACCTAAAACACATAGCATTATCAGTACCAGCTTCTTAGGTACCCCAAATCTAGTCAGAATGTTATTCATTAAGAAATCAATGATTACTTTGCTTGTGGCCCTCTTTGTGGGAATAACCTCTATCCATTTTGTGAAGTAGTCTATGGCCACCAATATACATGAGTGTCTGCCACTTAACTTTTTTGCAAATCTCACCAATGAATTCAACACCCCTTATTTAAATGGTGCTTGCACTGAAACTGGTATGATGGGTAAGTTTCCTAAAAAATTCAACTTACTAGAAAATCTTGGCATGCATCACATTCCCTCGCAATTTTTTGTGCATATTTAAATAGTGTGGGCCACCAGAAACCTACCCTTATAATCTTGTGAGCAATTGTTTTGGCCATCTAATGACCACCACACACACCATTATGTATCTCATATAAAAAGTTATTGAGCTTGTTTCCCATTGACATATTTGAGCAATACTTGATCCATGTTTCTCCAACATAACTCATTATCAATGATTACATACTTGATGGCTTGGATCTTGAATATTCTCTTCTCATTGTTAGTTAACCCTTCAGGCCATTGCATTGTTTGGAGGTAGTGCACAATATGCCTATACCACCTAGAGGTTTGTATGTTACAAATGGGGTACACTTCCACAAATCAACATTATTTATTTTGTTAGCTTCTAGATTTGACTCATCCATTAACTTTTCCAACCCTTGTCCTCTCACATGTTTAGTAATCTTAATGAGGATATTAAACTCTTGGATCCATTTGATCCACCTGAACCTTCTACCTGTGACCTCTTGTTGAGTAATTATGTCATTAATAGTAGCTAAAGGTACATATGCAAAAATTGTTGCATGAACCAGATATGTTCTAAAAGTCTTAGTAGACTTCACCAAAGTATAAGCTTTCTTTTTATTCATGTCATATTTCAACTTAGTGACTTGCAAGGATTTATTGAAGAAATCAATTGATTACTCATATCCCTCCTTATTTTTTTGCATAATACTACATCAATTTTATGGAATGATGCAAAAGAAAAAATCCATAGTGGCTTGGAGAAGTCAAGAGTCCTAAGGACTAGAGCTCCTTGATTTCTTGCTTAATACTTTGAAAATATTTAATTGGCTCTTCACTCCATACCACTTTCTCATTTTTCTTCAACATTTTTGATATGTGGTGAGTAATCTCTACCAAATTTATGACAAACCTCCTCAAAAAATTAATCTATCCAAAGAATTATTGAATTACCTTGACATTCTTTGGTGGTGGGATCTTATGTATGGCAGCTACTCTTTCAAGGTCAATTCTCACTCCTTTAGACACTATGTATCCCAAAAAAATTCCTTTAGTAACTCCAAAGGTACATTTCTTTGGATTGAGTCATATCCCATATTCCAAAGCCTTGATAATGATCTTATCCAAGTGCATGTAATGCTCTTATTCTTTCTTGGAGTAAAAAGTTAGATCTTCCTAGTAAATGACTAAGAAAATTTCTATAAAATTAGATAAAACTACATCTATAGCTCTCTGAAAGGTAGCACCAAAATTTGTTAAGCCAAAAGGTATTCTCACATATACATAAGTTCCCCAAGGAGTTGTAAATGTAGTCTTATGCTGCTCAGGATCCTTAAAATCTACTTGATTGTAGCCAAAAAAGCCATCCATGATGGAGAAAAGCTCACAACCAGTTACCTTTTCTAACATGGCTTCCATGTTTGGTAGTGGATAGTTATCCTTTAATTATGACACATTAATGTTTTTGAAGTTAAAACATAATCTAATGTAACCATTACCTTTCCTCACTATCACAGTATTAGACACCCAAGATGAGTGTCTGGTAGGCTTGATGATTCATGTATCTCTTAGCTTCATCAAATTTTCTTGCATTTTTGGTAACAAGGTAGGATTAATTGGTCTTTGTTTCTGCCTAGAGGGATTTGCATCTACTTTAAGAGGAATCTCATACTAAAAAAACTCCTCTCTATATGTCTTTATGTCATCATATGAGCAAGAAAAAACATTCCTATATCTTCTTAGTAAAGCAATCAACATCTCTTTAATTTTGGGCTTCATTTTCTTTCCCACATACACTTTCTTTGCTGCATTTTTAGTGCCTAGGTTTACCTCCTCTAAGTCCTCTAGATGTGTGTATGATTTCTTGGTATTGATTTTTTTAGGGCCATAAAAGACCCTCTCTAAGGCCACAAGACCCTTAGGGATCTTATTGGTCTTAAGCTAAATGACTTCATTACCAAATATTGTTTCTTTTCCATTCACAATCTCAAAAAATGCCCCAATGTCAATCTCTTGACCCTCATATTGGTCCACACATGTCAGCAACCTTAGTATGTCTTCATCATCATTCAATACATACCTATTATGTATGTTCTCAAGGATTGAAGGTCATTTCTACACCTCAAATTTGCAGATTCTATCAAATTTTATGTCATATGGCTTGAGAGTAATGTTGGCCAATAAATCAGCCACTTGATTATTTTTTCTCTCTAGCCAGTCTATGCCAAAAGCATTAAAATGGTCAATTGAGTCCCATACTACATTCTTGTATTGTTTCAAGGATTTTTTCTTGGATGCATAATTCGATCTGACTTGGGAAACAACTAGCTCTGATTCAACAATGACTCTTAGTTTCTTGATACCATGCTTTTCAACTAACCTCAACCCTAGCAACAATGCTTCATACTTTGCTACATTATTTGTACATTCAAATAGCAGAGTGAATAAGAATTTAAAATTTTTTCTGAGGGGAGACAAGTATTACCCCTTCATGCAACCCCTCCTTTGAACATGCCCCATCAAAGTGCATTATGTAAAGCTCATTATCACTTGAAAAATTCATTTTCTCTCTATCTAGGAGTGCAGGTTGCTTGCCACCTTCTTCTTGTAACTCTTCCACCCTAAAATCATTAATGACAATATAAAAAAAAGTGAATTCAATCCTCTTCTGAGAAAAAATCTATGTGGGAGACTCTATGCTCCTTGGCCAACTTGATGTCTTTTCCACCAATGGGGAATGTGGCATAAGTCATATCACACTACATACTTCCTCCCATGAAGGCACTCCATTTCTTGGATAACAACATTCCATAGTTGGGTGGACTGTCCACCACTATAATGGTCATGGTAAATTATTTTTCTTGGAATGCAACAAGTTTTTAAG